>JABTEG010000008.1:0-91332 GCA_017311285.1 Pneumocystis oryctolagi
CCTAACCCTAACCCTAACCCTAACCCTAACCCTAACCCTAAACCCTAACCCTAACCCTAACCCTAACCCTAACCCTAACCCTAACGTCTCGCACAGCTCGGTGTGCGTGTGCGGGTTGTCTGGGTAACGCTGGTTGCTCAAGTAACGACAGTTGCTCGGGTAACAGTTGTCTAGGTAACGCCGGTTGTTCGGGCAACCATCATTGTCACGTGACCCGGTAGTTTGCCTTAGCTTTTGTCTTACGTTTCTCAAAGCTCGTGTCACGTGCTGTTCTTTGAGTCACGTGTTTCACTCTGTGTTTCGTAATCTAACCCTAAATAATGGAACTTTGTCCGCATTAAGATCTAGTGCTTTTGGCACGTGACTTTATCATATTATACCTTCCTTATTTTGTGTTGCATATTGTGATGTTTAACCTTAAACTGAATATACTAGTCTTTGAAGTCACGTGAATTGATAAGTTATCCGCTAATATTACATTTTTCAGTTTAAGTATTTCTTTATATAGGAAAATTGATAAGTCACGTGAAACTTACGTCTCGGCTTTACATTTTCTCGTTGTTTTCCGTTTGTGTTAGTTCTTTCTTCCTAGCCTTAAACTTTATAGTATATAGATAACATTATGATTCATAAATCTTATAGTTTTTTCGTATTTTTTACTATATTCTTAAAATAAAAGATTTATTTAAAACCTTTTAAACATATATTATTGAATATGTAAATATTTATCAGCTGACGTAAATTTTAAATAAAACGTAAATTTGTATATATAAAAAGTAATCGTAATAAAAAATACGTAAATCTTTTTAAAAAAATTATATTATTATAGACCATAAAAGTTATAAAAATGTATACAATTTATCATCCTGTTGCAGTAACAGCAGCCGCAACTATTGGCGCAATGCTTTTTGGATTTGATATTTCTTCTGTTTCTGCATTTGTATTTTTTTTATGTCATTATATTATCATTAATGAATATAGGTTACTACTCGACAATATTTAGAATATTTTAATCATCCTGGTCCATTTCTTCAAGGAGTCATTACATCAGCTATGCCAGCAGGATCAGCAATAGCATCACTTTTTTCTGGATTTATCACAAATAGAATAGGTCATAAAGCTATTTCTCAGTTAAGTGCTTGGATATGGATTATAGGTGCTATTATTCAAGCATTCTCTACTAATGTTGTATATTTAATTATTGGGCGTTTTATTTCTAGTATAGCTATTGGCCTTTGTTCCAGTCAAATTCCTGTTTGGATTTCTGAATTAAGTCCAAAACATATGCGTGGATGTCTTATCTCTATTTTCCAGTGGTCTATAACGTGGGGTATATGCATTATGTTTTATATTTCCTATGGTTGTACTTTTATTGATGGACCATTATCTTTTAAAATTGCATGGGGGATTCAGGTAGTTCCTGGACTCTTTTTTTCTGTATTTGTCTTTTTCCTTCCACAATCTCCTAGATGGCTTGCTTCGCGTAATGAATGGGATAAAGCTCAACATATTATTTCTAGAGTGAATAATAAAGCTGATAATAACAGTCCAGAAGTTCTTGCTGAGATAGAAGAAATAAAAGAGGCTGTTAAAATTGACAGAGATAGTGTTGGTTATACTGCATTGTTTGCTAAAGGTTCTCGTAAAAGAACTTTTATTGGCTTTTTTACTCAAGTTTGGCAACAATTTACTGGCATGAATATTATAATGTATTATGTTACTTACGTTTTTCGAATGGCTGGATATAAAGGGACTTCTAATTTATTAGTTTCTTCTATTCAATATGTTCTTAATGTTATTATGACTGTTCCTGCATTACTTTTTATTGATAAATGGGGTCGACGACCAACGTTTATTTATGGTGCAATTCTTATGGCTATATTATTGTACGCTGAATCTACTTTTATGGCTATTGGAGGTCGTTATGTTTCTAGCTATGATGGAAGTGATAATATACGATGGACTATGGAAGAGCATGTAAATTTAGCGAAAGCTGCTATTGCATGTTCTTATTTATTTGTATGTGTTTTTGCGTGCACATGGGGACCATGTGCTTGGATTTATGTTTCTGAAATTTTTCCTCATAATCAGCGTACGAAAGCTAATGGGTTATGCACTTTTGCAAATTGGACTTTTAATTTTGTATTGGCTATTTTTGTTCCAAGCGCGTTTAAAAATATTCAATGGAAAACGTTCATTGTTTTCGCTGTATTTTGTACAATTATGACCATTCATGTATATTTAATGTTTCCTGAAACATGTGGAAGATCGTTAGAGGAAATTGAAAAAGTATGGCAAGAAAAAATACCGGCATGGAAAACAAAAGTAGTTGGAGTTTCTAAATCTAGTAAAAATAATGGATCTTATAGTGATGAAATTAAAGTAAAGATGACTGAAAATGATCATAGATATGATGCTTAAAAATGATAAATAGTTGAATAAAAATATATTGTAATTAGCGGATGTTCTATAAGTTTGAATGTTGTTTTAGTCTTGTTAGACATTTTTATATCATATAGGGTTTTAGTTTTATAGGTTATAAAATATTATGTAATAAAAATATTTTTTTTGCTTAAGCTTTTTATACATTAATGTGTTTTCTAAGAATTAGTTTTAGATGGATTCATATATGAAAATTGTAGGGACCGCTTATTTATATATATATTAAATGTTTAAAATGGAAAAATATGAGATGAATTTTTAGTTTTTGAAGTAAATTTTAAAATTTTAGATTATGAATTATTCGTATTTTAAATTTTCGAAAGTTTAAAGACGTAATTTTAATGTTTCAAAATGTTAAAAAAATAATTTTCTCTAAAATAAAACACGTTTCGTTTCAATATTCAAAAATGACTTTTTTCGTCAGATATAAATCCAATAATGTCTATATGGATCATATTCTTCAACCCCAAGATAAAAGTATTTGTGAATATTGGAAATATAAAATACTTATTTCAAAAATTAGTATTTGTTTTAATGTCAGGAGGTGTTGATTCAAGTGTAGCGGCGGCATTGTTAAAAAGTAAAGTAGATATATGTCTATATATATAATATTTTGATTAAAATATTCCAGGGATTAGATGTTGTTGGTGTTTTTATTCAAAGTTGGATGCAAGATAATAACCCTTGTGCCTCTCAGAAGGATTTTTTAGATGTTCAAAAAGTTTCGAAAGTATTGTCAATGCCAGAGCCATATTATGTTGATTTTTCTAGGGATTACTGGAATTTTGTTTTTCAACCGGCTCTTGATTCATATAAAAATGGATATACTCCAAATCCTGATGTGGACTGTAATAGTTATATTAAATTTGGATCTTTATTTAAGAAAGTTGAGAAAATAGTTCAAGAAAAGTATTCAAATTGTAATAGATGGTGGGTTGCGACAGGACATTATGCAGCAGTTAAAACTTATATTCCAACTTCTTTATCTCATCTATTACGTTCAAAGGACATGAATAAAGATCAATGTTTATATTTATCAAAAGTATCTCAAAACTCTCTTCGTCGAGTATATTTTAAATAATGTATTTTTATAATTAATATTATATAGACTCTTTTTCCTCTTTCAGACCTTACAAAACACGAAGTCCGTACAATTGCAAAAAAATTTTTATTGCCAACTGCGAATAAAAAAGAATCGCAAGGCTTATGCTTTGTATCCCCGAATACTGGTAGACATTTTGCAAATTTTTTAGCCAATTATCTTAGTCCTCAACAACTAACATATGTTGATATTTCTACTGGAGATGTCCTCTTTGTTTCTTCAGATAAAGGTATATGGAGTACTACTATAGGTGAATCGTCAAGAATTTCAATATCATTGACAA
Organism: Pneumocystis oryctolagi; assembly: GCA_017311285.1. Taxonomy (NCBI): domain Eukaryota; kingdom Fungi; phylum Ascomycota; class Pneumocystomycetes; order Pneumocystales; family Pneumocystaceae; genus Pneumocystis; species Pneumocystis oryctolagi. The sequence continues at coordinate 3,828 of JABTEG010000008.1, forward strand.
AAAATAAAATCAACAAAAAATGGTTTGTTGCTGACAAAGATGCTTCAAAAGGTATTGTATACTTATGTGAGGGATGGGATAATCCTGCATTAATGAAAAGCATTATATATTGTAAATCATGGCATTGGATAGATCCATTTTTAGAAGAATATGGAGAAGTTACTGGACAAATAAGGCATAGACAAGAGCCTCGTAAGCTTTTGAAATTTTGTTATTTTAAGTTTAATTTAATTTAGAAAAATGTTATATAAGTAAGTATAAAAATAATATAGTGAAAGTAGAATTTGAAAAAATGCAACGAGGAATTGCTCCAGGACAGAATGTAGCAGTTTGGAAAGGAAAAACATGTTTAGGTGGAGGTGTTATAGATCGAGTAGAATAAATTTACAAAAGAATTTAAAATTTTGAAAAAAAAAAAAAACTTTTAAAATTATTTTTAAATATTAAATAATTGATTTTTTAAAAATTTATACATTTTTTGTAGACTATTAATGATTATAGTGTTACACTTTTTTGAGTTTTTGTATTTATTATATACATGTAAAACTGTTTATAAATGCTTGGTTATTCAGATATAACAGCCAATAATTCTTGAGTGCTAAAAAAGCAGTATTCCTAAAATTATTAAAAGAGACGTATTATATAGAGAAATGTACCTCGTCACCGACTTTAATACTGCTTCCACCATATGCAGGAAGGATGACTCTATCTCCTACACTAACATTTGGTTTAACATGTTCCCCATTCTTATCAACCCCTCCAGAACCAACAGCAACTACTTTGCCTTCTGACAGTTTTTCTAAAGACCTTTCAAAATAGTTAGTTATTATATTTAATAAACATTATATTTTAAAAAAAAAATAATAAATTAAAAAATACATACTTTTCTGGTAAAAAAATACCTGATACTGTTTTTTGTTCTGCTTTAATCCGTTGAATTAGTACACGATCCATAAGAGGACGAATGCATGAAACAGAACGTAAAGATGTGGCCATCTTAATAGCTTTTTTTGTAATAAAGTTTTCTTGAATAAATTTATAAAAAAGTAATTTTTAATTTGCTGTCGAAAATTCGAGATTAAAGACTTAAAAAAAATTAGAAAACTGTTTTATTAAATAAATTCATAGGTTTTTTATCATTTTTTAAGTATATATATATATATAATACGTGTTTAAACTGTTGTTCTTTGAATATCTATTTTAAGTTTATGAATATAAAGTTATAAATCGACGAACAGAACAGTAAATTAATACAAACCAATTTGGTGAAATATGGTGTTTTTATTGATAAGAGTTCGAGTTCTTTTAAGTTTGGTTGTCTTCTTTATAGGTTTTTTTCCGGTTTCTTCGTTAATGTTTGATATTGCAGCAGCACCTCTAAATGTTCAAAATCAAAGATGTATTCGTAATTTTGTGCCTATTAATACTTTAGTAACTATATTTATTAATGTATCTGGATCCCCTGGTGATGGACAAAAAGTAAATATGACGGTAAATTGCTTTTAACTTTTGAAATATGATGTATTGATGTAGAGTTCAGATTACTGATATTCATGGAAATGAATATAGTCGTTTTAAGGAAGTTATTGGGGAGAAAAGGGTTATTTTCACAACGAGCGAAGAGTCTACAATTATGGTATGCTTGAATAATGTTCTTCTTGATGGTAATAATTCCATTTGTTTTTAAAAAGTTATAAGATTTTTATGTTTTTTGCTCCTTTTTTATAAATATAAACAGAAATTATGATTTTTTGCAGAATTTTTTTATCTTTAAGCAAATATTGACTTATTTTAGAATCTAGTGACGCGGTTTACTTTCGATCTATAGAATTGGATATTAATAAGGGTACGGATGCCCTTAATTGGGAAGATATTGAAGTTCAGCAACACTTAAGACCTATTGAAGTTGAATTATTAAAAATTGAAGGCATTTCTCAAGAAATTGCAAATGAAATGGAATATTTGCAAATAAGAGAACAAAAAATGCGAGATATTAATGAGAGTACAAATGATCGCGTTAAATTTTATGGTCTTGGATTTATGGTCTGTTTAATTGTCTTTGGTGTTTGTGAAATTATGTATTTGCGTCGTTTTTTTCAACACAAGCATCTTATTTGAAATTTTCTGCATGTTATATAGTGTAATAAATTGTATAGTTTTAAATTTACTAAAGTTTCTGAGAAATATTGTTTAGTTTTATAAGTTTTTTGTAGTTTTTTATAATCTAAAGATTATCGTAGGATTTTCTTTCAAAGATTAAAAAATCGGTATAAAGAATGTCTGATATAAATACAAATATAGTATCAAACAATGATTCTCCTGAATTATTAGATATATCAGGGAAACCTCGGTTAGGGCATTATGTTATTATGAAGACTCTTGGAGAAGGAAGTTTTGGAAAAGTAAAACGTAAGAAATTAATAAAAATGAAATTAAAACATATTATTAATCATTTAACAGTTGCTATTCATTCTGTTACTGGACATAAGGTCGCTCTTAAAATAATTTCACGAAAATCATTATTGAATTTGGATATGTCTTCAAGAGTAGATCGTGAAATATCATATTTAAAACTTTTAAGACATCCTCATATTATTAAGCTTTATGAGGTAATTGCGACTCCTACGGATATAATCATAGTTATAGAATATGCTGGCGGTGAACTGTTTGATTATATTGTTTCTCGAGGCAAAATGAGTGAAGACGAGGCTCGGCGTTTTTTTCAACAAATTATAGCAGCAGTAGAGTATTGTCACCGTCATAAAATTGTTCATAGAGATTTGAAACCAGAAAAGTATTTTCTTTTTGATTTTTTGTCTATTTTAATTTGGGTAGTCTTTTATTAGATGACTTTCTTAATGTCAAAATTGCTGATTTTGGCTTGTCAAATCTTATGATCGACGGAAATTTTTTGAAAACATCATGTGGATCTCCCAATTATGCTGCACCTGAAGTCATATCTGGGAAATTATATGCTGGTCCAGAAGTAGATGTTTGGTCATGTGGTGTTATTCTTTATGTTATGCTTGTTGGACGACTTCCATTTGATGATGAGTTTATACCTACTTTGTTTAAAAAAATAAACGGGGGAATTTATACGATTCCTCCGTTTTTGAGTGTGGATGCTAAAGAATTACTTACTCAGATGCTTGTTGTGGATCCTATTCAACGAATTACACTACAAGAAATTCGGAAAAATAAATGGTTTAATTTAAATTTACCTGACTATCTTCGTCCTTTTGATGAATCTGAAGAAAAAAATGAGGTTGATGATAGAATTGTTGGAAAACTTAGACAAGTGAATTTATATATATACTATGTATAACTACTAATTAATTTAGGCTATGGGTTATAATAAAGATCCTTTTGATGAATCTGAAGAAAAAAATGAGGTTGATGATAGAATTGTTGGAAAACTTAGACAAGTGAATTTATATATATACTATGTATAACTACTAATTAATTTAGGCTATGGGTTATAATAAAGATCATGTATATGAGGCACTTTCTAGGTCAGATGGAAATGAGATAAAAGATGCTTATCGTTTAGTTGCTGAAAATCAAATGAGATATAAAGATTGTATGTATTTTATTGTTATATGATTTTTTTCATTCCTTTTAGCTAGAATTATTGCAGCAAAAAATATGCAGTCATTTTTAGCTCAGTCTCCTCCAAGTTGGAATATTGAACAAATTAAATCTCCACGAAATATTTCATCATCATCATCAAGTCACTCTTCCTCTGCTAATTTACATGTTTCTTCTATAAAACAAAAATCATTTAATACGTTATTACCTTTAATTGGAGGATCGTATACACGAATGGAAGAGGAACAAACTCCTTTTCATATTAGTATTTTACCGTCTAGTCTTTATAATTATCATGTAATGTATATGAATAAAGAAATATCTCTTGATGCACTAAATAGAGATATTAAAGATGAAAAATTGCAAAATAGAGTCTTTAAATCAACTATACCAATGTCTACGAATTTAGAAAAAAAAAAACGTACAATTAGATGGCATTTTGGAATACGTAGTAGAAGTTCACCATTGGAAATAATGATAGAAATATATAGAGCGTTGAAAGATCTTGGTGCAGAATGGGTTGATTCTGAATTTAAAAATACAGATGTGTTAGATAGAACAGATAAATCAAAAGAAAAAAGTAATGTAGAAGGTGATGGAATTAATAATATATCAGTTTTAGATAAAATGAAGGACCCTTATGTTATAAAATGTCGCTTAACAAAATTATTTAACAATGAAAAAAAAATTATAGTAACTATTGTTATTCAGTTATATCATTTAGAATCTAATAATTTTTTGGTGGATTTTAAATGTGGAGGCTATCAAAATATGTGCTCTGTTGCTTCTGAATTATCACAGAATGATATGGATGATAAAATTGGTGAAATAATTGGTGGGATGTCTAATTTAATGAAAAACGATACAATAGATGTAAATTTTCAACATTCGAGTACAACTCATTCCGCATTAGATGTTTTTAGAAAAGATACATTAGAGAAACAAGTTACAAGTCCTTTTCCATTTTTAGATATGGCAAGTCAGTTAATATTAAGTCTTATGTAATGTTTTGGTAACCAAATTAAATTTTGCATTTATTTTAGAAATTTTTATGATATATTTGTTTTATAATATTGAATTGCAGTTGTAAAATGCTATTTCTTATTGTTTATGACGTGTTTTAATATAATCGAATTTTATATATATAGTGATTATTATAATTTTAATATTTTTGTATTTGTCTATAAAATTTCAAGTATTGGCATATTTAGAGTCCTATAACGGCTAAATACTTTCGTTTATTTGTTAAGTGATTAAAATGTTAAGTTATTTTTAAGGCTTTATTATTCATTTTTGAAAAAATGTTTATTATAAAATTCACAGGGTTTTGGTTAATTTTTATTTTTATTATAATAATTATTTCTGTTTTTTTGTTTTTTTTCGTTTATGTAAGTTATATAATTCTTGATTATTGCTCTTTTTTTAATTATTTCTTTAGGTTTTAATATTATCAACTTTTTCTCAACAACGACCTTCATATCAATCTGAATTATATTGCAAAGCCATATCAGAAACAGGAGAGCATGATAAAGTTCGTCTTAATACACTTGAAGAACCTGCAGAAGTTTTTCTATCAGTTGTAGTTCCAGCTTTTAATGAAACATTACGACTTTCAAAAATGCTACAAGAAACAATAGAGTTTCTATCTAAGTTTGGAAGGAATCAAAAATGGGAATTGCTTATAATAGATGATGGAAGTACTGATAATACTTTTGAATATTCAGTAGAGTGGGCTTTATCCAAGAACAAAACTTCATTGTTAAAACAAGGTGAAATTAGAGTTTGTAGTTTGAAAAAAAATAGAGGAAAAGGAGGTGCAGTAACGCATGTGTGTTTTTTTAATAAAATGTTTACTATTAATAACATGAAAAGGGGATGATTCACTCAAGAGGTGAATATATTATATTTGCAGATGCAGATGGTGCATCTAAATTTTCTGATTTATATTACCTTTTAGAAGAAATTAAAAAAATTGAGAAAGATGGATATGGCATTGCTATAGGATCTCGCTCTCATATGGTATCAAGTAATACTATTTTAAAGGTAGAATTATAAAATGCACAATATTGTTATTGATGAAATCAGAGATCTAAAATTAGGAATTTTATGATGTATGCTTTTCATAAATATTTATGGTTTATGGGTATAAGACACATTAAGGATACTCAATGTGGGTTCAAATTATTCACGCGTAAAGCTGCTTTGATGATATTTTCAAACATGCATGTAGAGAAGTGGATATTTGATATAGAAATATTGATTTTGGCTGAAATATTTTTAATACCAGTAATTGAAGTTCCGATAACATGGCATGAAGTTTCAGGTAGTAAATTAAGTTTAATAAGTGATAGTTTAAGAATGGCAATTGATTTGTTAGTTATGAGATTAAATTATAAATTTGGATTATGGAAAATTAAAAAAGAAAAAAAAAAATGATTTTTTGGTATATAAATACTTGAAAATTGTGATTTTGTAGTTTTATTATAAACTATTTCTTATTGTTTAAAGAACATTTTTTTAGTTTTTACTTTTTAATATCTTAAAATATAATTATAAATTATCAAAGTTCAATATACAATTTTTTTCCGTGTTTTAGCATCTGTATTATCTTATGATATGATTTTATGTAATTATTTTTTTAAAATTATTTTTAAATTTGAATATTTATATCATATGAGACGAATTTTTTTGTATATAATTGTTCTTTTTTCCATTGCTTTAATTATTTTAGAATTTTTAATTTGTACTATAAATCTTAAAGAATAAATATATATTTTAAATAGTAATTCGAAAATTTTACAAAGACATGATAAATAGTTTTGTAAGTTTTACTGATATAGAAGTAAAATAATGTAATTAGTAAATTTTGGAAAAATTGATTTGAATGATATTTAATTTTTTGTAATAACAATAATTGTATGGATTAGATAAGTTAAGAAAACAATATATTTTATTTTAAATATAATTTATTTCATTGTAAGTAATATACTTTCATTTATATTGTAAGATGAAATAGTTTGTTTTTTATTATATTCCTATTAACATTCATGATAAAGTTTATCATAAATTTTTTCGAAAAAACAGCTATATATCTTGTTTATTAATCTTATTTTTTTAGATATTTTAATTCATTATATATTTTTTTTCATATTAAAACAATGATATAACAAATAATATTTTTAATATAAATATTTTAATTAAAAATAGAATAATATAAAGTTATCTTAATGTCATAAGGTTTATGTTATACAAACATTAATCTACGAGATTTAATTTATTAAACATGTTTGATTTTAAAAAATAAAGAAATGTTGAAATAAATATTAAATAAAGTGTAAACTCGCTCATCAGAGTATAGAAAATGTTCCAAAAATGATTGTCTACTAAAATAATAAAACATTAGTATTAAAAAAAGAATGGTATTTAAAATGGTAAAAATAAAACTAAATATTGTTTTTTGTTAAAATTTTAAATAATAATATTCTTTTAAAGAAATTTACAGGTTTGAGACAAAAGCTTTTTATTGTGTTGTTTTTAAAGATTTATTTAAAAAAATTGCTCAAATAATTACTTTATACATTTTTTCAATTTTTCTAATACTTGTTTAAGTATGAAAATTATTTAAAATAAAATAATTATAGACGTAGGGAAGTGATATATATATGTCATATTTAATAATATAAAAGAGTAAAGAGAAATTTTGATATAGAGAATTTTTACATAAGTTTAGTAAAAATAGAATGTTTAAAACTCTATTATCAAAAAATTTACAAAAAAAAATACTAATAGAAAAATTTATAAAAACAAAAACATATATTTATAAATGAATTCACAACTAATTTTATATTATCTACATTTTATATAACTTAATTTTATATAATCTATATTGAAAAATTTCCTATAATTATTATATAAATTTGTTTTTTTCACATAATATTCTAAAAATATGAACTTTTTGTATATATTTTTATTTTTATTTTAAAGCATTTTATAGTTCTAGGTGATTTTTCTCATAATTATGAAAATTAACATTATTTTCAAAGGTATAAATTTATAAATATAAAAATATCTAGTTTTTTTTTATATTCGTTTGTTTTTAAAATTATTATTTGTTAAAATTTTCTAGTCAAATAAGTTTATTTTCCTCAAAAAAATTATTGTTTTTTAAAAATAATGGATTAAATGGTCCAATTTTAAATCGAAAAATTTATATTAAAGGCTAGAATTTAATCATGAGGGATGTTGTATTGAAATAAAATAGTCTATGTCCCATGAATTTGTTATATTTTTTATTTAAAAAGTATTTTTATAATTAAAAGATACATTTTCAAAGTATATTTGATTCTTTTATTGAAATATAAATTAAATTATTATAATTAAGATTTATGCGATTATTATTGCTTTTATTAATGAAGGTATAAAAATGAAAAATGTCCTAATTTTTTAAATTTAATAAAAAACATGTTTTGAATATTAATTTGATACTTGAAAAAATATTTTTATAATTTAATTTAAAATTAATTTTAGGATTCTTAAAAACTTTTTCACTTTTAAACATTTAAATTTATTAATATTTGGATAAAATTTTAAAAAAAGTAACTAAGTATTTTTAAATAGACTTTATATTTTATTTATTTTAATTTAATATGGAATACTTAAGTATATTGTATAAAATTGTGTATATATTTCGAAATAGAATTTAAAACGAGTATAAATATTGATTTATTGTAAAAATATATTATAAAATCTATCTTGTTATCCAAATTGAAAATTTTGTTGGTTTTTATTAATATAAAATAAATTTTAAATGTTTTTTTTGTATATTATTTCTAAAATTTTAATACAATATTATATTTAAAAATATGTTTAAATTGTAACAAATTTATAAAATGTTTTGATTTTTTCTTCTAAAAAAATATTTTTATAATTCATTTATTTCAAAAACAATTTAAATATAGTAATATTAAAAAATAAATTGTATAGTATTATTTAAAATATTGAATCCCTATAAACAAGTTTTAACAATAGTTTTGTAATATGTAATATATTGCACTTTTATATTCGTAAATAATAAAGTTATGAAATGCGAAATTTTAAAAACAATTTTTTTTTTAAAAAAAAATATAAATATTCTAACTTTCTAAATATATCGTTTCTACTATAGAGAAGTCATGACTGAGGATACTGAACAATCTACTTCAAATATTTCATCCGATATATCTGATTCTTTAAGCATAATATCATCTGATACTGATAGAGAATGGCAAGAATCGCTAAATCAATTAAACATACTTTTATATTGGGTTCTTATTCCATTTGTTGGGAAGTGGGTGGGCCGTAGATTTGCTTATTTTTGTAATAAATAGTTTTTATAAATGTAATTACTAATTATTATATAATAGTGTGGAAACAACATATAAAAATGGAGAATCCAATAGAATCAGCTGTAAAAAGAAGAAATGTGTTTGGTATAGCGAATATGTTAGGATTAATGCCATTATACTAATAAATATAACCTTAATATTAGTAAATTGAATCTAAAAACATGATTTTTAATAATTACAAATATTTTTAATAATATACAGTAAACTATCATTTTAAAAACAGATGACATACAAGTAGAAACATGTCTTTCCCATTAAGTAATAAATATATGAAATATTTAATGAAAACTGGATATTAAAAATATAAAGCTTTTAAAATATTATTTTTATTTGAAAATTTTTATTATTTACAGAAAAAACACAAGTTTTTTATTGTAAGCAAAATCAATTCTAGGAAAATATACAAAGAAGATATTTTGTTAAATGTATTTAAATATCTTACTTGAAACTTATCTTTGAAAAAATTATATCGATAAAATTTCCAAATATAATTAAATTTGCATAAATCGTTTATTCTTTTAAAATATAATGTTATTCTAATTATTCCAAAATATTTGTAGTTATATTTATATTTCCTACTATTATTATAACTTTTAATGAAGTAAAATTTCTAGTTTATATTTTCAATTTTCTATTTAATTTTAATGTTTATGTATTTTAAAATAATATTAATATTATAATTCGATACTTCCGAAATTAGATATATGTCTAAAATTATTTTAATATTGCTATTGAATCCTAAAAAGTAAAAAGATATTTTTACTGAATTAATATACAAAACATAAAAAACTTAATATAAACACGTGAATATTCTAATTTTTTATATTGATAATTTTGTATATAATTTTATTTATTAATATATTTTTATATTATATTTTTTTATAAAATTTTTAAATTATAATTTACAGACGAAAATTAATAAATATAATATAGTAAAAAACAATCAATTAATATATATGCATATTTCTTCAAAGCAGTATTAAAATGGTGATGTTAGTGTGCTAAGACTCTTGGGTTTTTTATATACAAATAGTATTATTATTACATTATATTTCTACTTCTGGAATCAAGTACATAATTATTCGAAAAAGGAAAAACAAGCATAATAAATATAATATTTTAGTTAATAAAGGAACGGTAACGAGTTACAGGAGTTTCATGAAATTAAATAACTTTGAGTATTTAATGGTTTCTTTTTAAAAATATCTTCAATACTTTTCTAAAAAATATAGGGAAAAGCATATATTAATAAAGCATTTATCTAGGAAAAATAATAATTGTTTTATGAAACTATAGGACACTATATAAATTTTATCTTTTTAAGCAAAACATTAAACATTAGACGCTCTTCTTTATACAAAACTCATTCTAGAGACCTTTAGGGATTTATTTTATAGTTTATTTATAAACATGGAAACTATTTTTGATCCTTTATGCTCACCTGTCACAGAGTTTGTCAATAATTCTCCATTTTCAGATGATTTTGGACATGATTATGTTTTTACGCAATATTCATCTAATAATTCAGATTATACCCAATCTAATGATTCTGAAAAGTTTTTAAATATAAATTTTAGTGATTGTGAATACGAAGATAAGAAAGATATAGGACTTCTCCGCGATTTCGATTTCTTAAATCCTACTGATACTCATTTTGAAACAGATAATTCTATTTTTCAATTATCAACTTTATATGATATACCTTTAACAGGATCAATATTTAATAGTAGTTTAGTAGAAAATAATTCAAATAAAGATGGTGCATTTGAATTGGAAAAATCATCTGACGTTTATGTGAATTTTGATGATTCTATAACATCAACTGATCAAATATTTGATTCTTCAGTTAAAGATATAAATGAAAAAACAAGTCAATTAAACAAAGAACTAAAGAAAGATAAAAATACTTCTTTAAACGGGAACATATTTGAAGATCAAAAAAAAGACCTTTTTTACACATCTAACTTAACTAATGCATCTTCTTTTTTTGAATCATCACTTACATATCCATTAACACCACATCTATCACCATTAAAGGAACATGAATTGAAAGAGTCTTTGGTTTCAGATTCAAAATTATCACCAGAAAATTCGTTAAAACTGGATACTGAATTAGATGATATTTCAAAACTTTTTAATAATGGTCACGGGGGATTATCTGAAGCAGATTTATTGCGTTATAATACGGGTATGCAACATATTAATGATGTGTTTTGGAAAGATTACATTCCAGATGAATCATTTTTAAAAAAACGTTCTTTCCATGATTTTTCAAATGATAATATCTATTTATCAGCAATGTCTTTAAAAAACAAAGACGCATTTTCGATAAAAAATAATATTTATAATCATTCATTTAATTCAATGACTCAAAATAACCCGGCAACTTTATTGTCACAACCATATATTTCTCCAAAATCAGCTCTTATGTTTAATAATAATAATTTATCGTTTACAAATTATGATCAGATTACAAATGAAAATCAAGAATCTAGAAATGTACCGTCATTTATACCATTTGAAATTTATTTTCCTAATACAATGGCATCATGGCCTTCAAAATATAATTATCCTGTTTCAGTAGCATCTATTAAAAACAAATCACCTAGGAATATCAATTTAGAAGATATGAATGGTTTGTCTCCATCTAAGTTTAAGAAGACACGGAAATATCCTATAAATTCTAGATCTTTTATTAATTTTACAGAACGTGATGCAGAAATTATTCTCAATGGTGTTGCACCGAGTGGAAATAGTAAAAAACATTAAAGTTTTGTTTGTATAATGTTTTATAATTATTCTTAATTGTTTTTTTATTCATTTTCTTTTGTTTGATTTAAATATATCTTGTATTCATATAATACATTACTTTTATAATCATAACTCGTTTATGTAAATAGATTTAAATAAGTTCTAATTATCGTGATTTTATTTTAAGCATTAGTGCTTTCTCACAAGTTAAAAATAAGTATTAGTATAGTGTTTAAACAATTATAAAATTATATATTTGAACTATATACTACAATATTAGAATTGTAACATGAATATATATATATTAGTAACAAGATAGTTCTAATAAACTTGAAATATTTTTATAATATATTTTCTGTCTATATTTAAATATTTATATAAAATATTTAAAAAAATCAAAAACAAGAATTTCAAATAACCAAAAATATTATCATTTTAAAGCATGTAAAACCTAAAAATTGAGATAAAATAAAAAATATACAAAATAAATTAGTAAGCTTATATTGAGTATTTTTATATACAAATTATATAGTAAACATAATATATAAATTAGCAAATTACATATCTTATAAATTATTTCTATAACTGTATAAGTTTAAAAAAGATAGACAATGTATTAAAATGTTGCAAAGAATATTCTTAGCTAGGAAAAAGTTAAAAAATATTGTATAAACATTGTAAAATATAACGCCTTTATTCTGACTTATCTCATTTCACATCCTTCTCCTTTAATACGACTAGTACCATGACAACTACGTGCATGTTTCCACCAGAAAATTTCTGCTACTTTAACCTCTTGCTCTTTCACGCCCTGCACACGCACCCATTTCTTACATTTATGACATTTTCCTTCAAGAATTTCTTTTCTATCTGGAATACTAGTAAATCCAGAAGTTTTTTTTTTTTTTGAAGAACCGTTAGCATTAACAGATACTAAAGGCACTGTCCGAAAAGACACTGGAGGAGAATAAGGCAGTGCTGTCGTAGGATTAATTCCGTGAAAGAAATTCATATGATACCTAGAATAATTATAAAATAAATTAAATAAACTTTAAGAAAAAATACCAAAAGGCGCTTATTTTCATTTTTAACCAGACTTCTTTACCCTGGCCACCTCGTTCAACACTTTCACAGCAAATTGGACACATTCCCATTTTATTTATTCCTACACCTTTAATATAACGAGGATTATAAAGATCATCTGCATCATATTGAATAGGAGGATTACCATTAGAATAAGTAGAGCGTGGATGAGCAAGATAATAGCGAAAAAAATCTGGATGAATAGGAATATTTTCAGGAAATGAGCGTTGATTTGCTAGAGGTAAAGTAGGAGGTGATGTAGGCCTTGACGATGGAAGTGGAGAAAAAATATTAGAGGAAAGATATGAATCTGAAGACGATTCGCTTTTAAGTGCAGTGTTATTATCGGAAGAGTTCTGCTTTTCTGAATATATATATGGAGAGTGAGTAGGTTTTTGTGAAAAAATAGATTGGGTGTTTTGTTTATGAGAAAGTAAACTATCTGATTCAACGAGTAAATCATCAACTTCATCTTCAGTCGCTTTTTGACGAACACGACGAAATTGTCGACCAGCGACAATAGTCCTTTTATTGTTAGAAAAAGAGCGTTTACATGAATTATTATTTGAAAGCTTTGTTAATTCTCGTCCAATGCGTTTTCCAAGGGTTGTTTCTCGAAGTGTTGCAATACGTTTAGTCTTAAATTGAGCAAGAACAAATGATGAAAGAGCAAGCGTATCTTTTTCTTGTAATATATTATCATCAACAATAGAATTGACAACATTTACACTAGAAACTCCATTATCCATGCTATCAGTATTTAAAGAAGTTATTTTAAAGTCAGCAGGTGTAGAATGATAAATTTCTGTAAGAGAAGGTGTAATAGAAAAAAATGTAGCAGAATTATTGGAAGAATAAGCTGGATCATACTGAAAAGCAGAGTCACAAAGAGTAATAGAACCATATCTTTCTTTTTTTTTAAGTGATAGTGTATTTGTTGATAGCGCTGCAAGAGGACGTCGTCGTCCATTTATAGACGTATTTATAATTTTTTTTTTATCTCCATGATATGATCTACTTAACCAATCACTTTCTCTAGCTCCTTCTAACACTGCTGCCCCTTCTTCTCCATTATGTATCGACAAACCTTCCGATTCTACCGAATCTTCTAATACTGCCGACTCATCCTGTATAGCTGATTCATTGGAATTCGTAATACTGCCATTAAATACATAACCTGATACACTCTGTATATTTTCTATGCACTTAATATCAACAACCGTCTAAACAATTAAGGATAAATAAATTATTATTTTGTAAAAATACCCCATCTACTAAATCATCTTGCCAAACTGTAATCCCTGCTCGAGCTTTTTCTGGAATATATGCACCTGAAAACACATTTACAGTTGATGTTAAGAAGATATCACACGCATTTCTCCTAAAAGCATAAGATAAATCTTTTTCTGCTTTCATTTTAATTTTTTCATGAGATTAAAACGATAATGAATTTCGATAGATTAATATTCTAAGAACTTTTATATTTTAAATAATAAAATTTTATAAATATTTTATAAATTTAGTTAACACGCTTTATGTATTTTTATTTGTATTTTCTATATGTTTTTTGATTTTAATGTTTTAAATTTTAAACTATTAAAAAAATAATATTAAAAAAATATTGTTAGCCATACTATATTAACATTTTAGAATAAACTATATTACATGTTGCTATATCTCTCTTTCTAAAATAATAAATACTTTTTATTTCATAAAAAAAAGTTTAATCTAATAGGTATTTTAAAAATAATAAACAAAAAAATTGTAAAAAAAAATAAAAAGATTTATTAATTATATATAAACTATAAAATAGAAGATGTGAATATAAACAATATGTCTTAAATAAAATATATAAATTTTAAAATATTTGAACTTTCTAAAAAATAAACGAAAAAAAATTAAAAAAATTAGGAATCGGTGAAACATTAAAAGTTTTATTATTGATAAAAATAAAGTGTTTTAAAATTATTTAAACATTTAGAAATGGCAGAGAAATACATATATATGGTCACTCGTGTAGCGACAATCATAATATGCCTTTTGTTGCTCTCATTTTCAATTAATATCAACCAACAGCGTTTACACAAAAATCTTAAACAGTTAGCAGCGATGAATTATATATTATTTGTGAGTGTTTTTTCTATTGTGACTTCAGCTTTGGAATTCTTAAAAGAGTTGGTTTCATTTCTGAATGCACCTCTTCTCCCTCTTATTAGTGATATTTTAAATCTTATTTTTTCGTTTGTTGCAAGTATAATTCTTGTTTATATTACAGGACTTCATTCATGTTCAAATTCCGATTATGTAAAGAGTGTTGAAGTATTTTTAAGCGCTAAAGGGACATGCCGAAAGTTTCAATCACTCACATATTTATCATTAATTCTCTTTTATATATATGTTATTTCTTCTATTGTTTCTGGATTTTATTTTGGGAAGAAGAGAGGTCGTGGTTCTAATCATCGTAGTTTTGGATCTTCTTAACTACAGTTATTCCCGTTTGTATTAGGATAAGAGTAAATAGAATTTTATACGATTTGTAATTGTAGTAATTTTTTTTTGTAGTTTTGAGCTTTAGAGAACCTATAGCGCATATGAAGGGGTTATAGGTTTAGAAGTTTTGAGAAAATTGATTGATGTTTTTTGAAAAAATGTTTTTTAAGGATAATTCATTATTTTAAGCCCTGAAGAAAACGTAAAATAAGATATAATTGGGAATAAATAAACGGGATAAGTGAAATGTCATGTTTTGGGCCATTGAAATTTAATGATAAAATTGTTACGGATGATAATGGCTTAAAGAATGATGATATAGTTTTATTATCTCTAACTCTTTCATCTAATGAATCTTTTGAAAGAATCTCCTGGAAAACATTATAAACATAGTCTTAGTCATCAAAAACAATATTTCTCTTTAATTCATAGTTCAAAAAATTTCAAAAACATCAAAAATATTTTAAGAGATTTTTTTTACTTGAAATTTAAAATAGATCTTTTCTGCAAAAAAAACCAAGGCTTTTATTATGCTTGATAATCCCTCTAATAATTTCTCTAAAAAAGTAAAAATAATGCACTTTTTTTATAGTTTTTATAATTATTAATTTTAAATATGTATAATTTAATAATAAACACTGTTTTGGCACTCTGGACATTAAAAAGAGTTCCAAAATGCTTAAAAATATAAAAACTTTAATACTTATATCAAAATTTAAACATATAACATTAGAGCTTTCAGAAGGAAAGTATTAATTATTTTTATCCTTTTTTTATCTATTTTTTGAGAGAAAATAATCTGGAAAAAACTAAATTCCCTAATAAATCTTTGAAAATTGTAATACTCTTTTAAATTCTATTAAGAATATGTTTTAAAAAATATAAAAGTATCTGGTTTTGTTAATAATATAAATTCTATAAAAATTCTTAAAAGTTTTTTAAAGTTTTAACTTAAAAACATTTATATAAGATTCTGGCATGAATAAACTTTCAAAAGTTAATTTGAATTATGTTTTTGTTTACAACTAATGGATTTTTTATTATTATATAAACAACTTAATAATATTATAGATAGTTTATTAAATTCTTAAATTTATAATAAATGCTCTATTTTTGTATCTAATATATAAATTATATTCAAAAAACGTTAAATTTTAAATTTATGTATTTTTTCTTAATTTTCTATTATCAGATTTTAAAACTTGTAAATTTCTAATAGACTAATCTAGAATTTATCTTTCATAAATAATATTTATAAATAATTAAATACGTGCTTAGAGTTTTTCAATTATATTTCCAAGAATCTCAACAACCTTTATTATATATTCGTTTATTCTAGTCATCCTTCATATTTAATATTGTTGTAATCCAATAAAGTACTGTTTTTTATGATATTTTGTAATATCTAATTACGTTTCAAGTTCAAACCTATATATTTAAACCATGTGTCTACAAAATTTATAGATAACTCTATTGTACTCTATTCTTTAAAAAATAATTCTAATAATGAATGAGGAGTGTATTATTAACCTCAAAGCTATGATATTATATAAATGAAATAATATAATCATTCATTTTTTAATATATAATAAACTTTAAAATTTTTAATTTTTTTATATTTAATAAAAATTTAGTCATATTAATTTTAATACTCTTGATATTATAAATATTATTTTTATAAAGTTTTTATTTTCTAGAATATTTTTAAAAATATATAATTTAAATATTTAAATCTTAGAGTCATAAAATTAGACATTTTAAATAAAAATATAAAATTCAGTTATATAATGAATTTTTTTATTTGTAAAAGAAACATTTTAATATTATAAAATATACATATAAATATTTTAAAAATTTTCTATTATTAAAATATTTTTAATAATTTAAACTTCTAAAAAAAATCAAAACAAAAAATACGTATAATAAAATTATATTTCTAAGATTCTATATTATAAATCTTTCTATTTGATTATAATTATTTAATGACTTAATTATTAGTCTGATTTTTAATTTAAAAATAAAGTTTCATAAATTTTCAAAATATTTACTCAGTCAAACATTAAAAAATATTATTTTAATATTAAACCATTATATTATTAGAATATTTACTGACCTTTGTTAAGAGGTTCTTCAACATTTCTCAAAATATTAATAATATTATTTAAAAAAATTAAACTTACGGGTTAAGAAAAAGATACTGTAAACCAAATACAATGGCATTAAGATTAAGAACAGGCCTCCATTCCTCCCTTAGAATATTTAAACAAACATTTCCATCTAAATCTATATTTGGATGGTAAATTTTTTGAATACATTTTACCTTAGGAGGATCATGAGGATAATTCATATTAATATTAAATTTAAAACTAAAAGATCCACCTTTATAAAAACCTAATATTTTTCAGAAATTCTGTTATCAGAATGAAATATGGATGACCTTCATCTGGATAAATTGTAAGATAGAAATTTAGCAGATCATCTGGATTTGGGAATTTTATTTTCATTCTAAATAAACTTTAAAAAATCATTATTATACAAATATGTTTCAACGTCTCTGGTAAAGCAAGTTCCGTTATATCTAAAAACTTATTATTTTAAAACCTTTTTCTAATGTTTTGTATACCTTTTTGAATTCGAATTTGAGCTGCACTAACCTTGGATTTTTTTTCCTCATCAGAAAAACTCTTTTTTATATTATCTTTAACGTAGTTCATAATCTACGCAAAAACTATTTTAAAACTTCTATTTTACATATATCTAATAATATTTTTAAATGCAATAACTTTTATATTTAAAAGTGAAATACCAAAACATCTAAATATATTTTATAATTTAAATTTAATAAACATGTTTAAATTTTGTTACATAAAATTATAAAACATTAATAAATTTCTTAAATGTAAATTAAAAACCAGATATAAATAATATTTAATGATAAAAATTTTAAATATTACAAACTTTTAAAAAAGTCGCGCTTTTTTTTAATAAAAAACAGTTGTTTTTTTTATAACAAAAATAAAATATTATATTTATATAATGATACTTTTATTTCAATTAAAAACAGAAAATACAAAATTTTAATATATTCATAATTTACAAAAAATATATTATTAATTATATAAATTTTTTATAATTTAAATTTTAAATAGTATAAAAAATAATAAACTCTAAAAAATATTTTATTAATACACAAAACAAATATTTCGAAAACTTCAAAATTTACTAAACTTCATTACTACTTCTTAAATTCTTTACTCAAATATCTTAAATCTAAAAACAAAAATAATTTAATTTTTTTAAACTACCGACTTTTTTTAAACATCTTTAAAAAATAAAAAATTCAAATGTCACTTTCAAATACTGCTTGTTGTTCTAATCTTCCTATAACGTCAAACTATGTTGCAAAAGGATTTATGGCAAAAATATTAGACATCAATGCATATGTAATAGGTGACGATATAAAACGTACATTAATTTGTATATATGATGTTTTTGGGTATTTGATATATTATACATATATGTCAGTAAAATTAACAGAATATATTTGAAAGATACTGGCCACAAACAAAACAATGCATTGATTTACTTAGTGCAGGGCTCGGAAATGCAAGAATTATCATGCCGGATTTTTTTTTTGGAAAACCTCTCCCAATAGAAGTTTTTCCTCCTGATACTCAAGAAAAAAAAAAAATTTTAAAAGAATTCTTTGAAGGTCCAGCTAATTCTGAAAAAAACTTGGAACTTGTTGGTCTTATTATCGAATATTTAAGAAAAGAAGGTGTCGAATCTCTTGGAATATTTGGCTTTTGTTGGGGAGGAAAGCTTTCTGTTCTTAGTGGAGGACATTATGGTGACAAGCTTAACTGTGTTGCCATGGTTCATCCTGCGTATGTAGTATATTTCTTACTTTTTTTAATAACTTTTCAGTATGGTTGATCCTAAAGATGCATATAATTTAAAAGTTCCAATATGTAGTATTATAAGTAAAGATGAATCAATAGATCTCTGTAATGAGTTTGAAAGAATAGTTAGAGAAAAACCTATTTCAAATAATTGCGTTTTCAAAACTTTTCCTACAATGCATCATGGATTTATGGCAGCTCGTTCAGATTTAACCAACGACGAAAACGTTAAGAAATTTCGTGAAGGTGTTAAAATTCTTATTGATTTCTTTACCAATACATTGTAAAAAATAAAAATAGACATTATATTTGTTATAATTTATTACTTTTTTTTTACAATTTTAAAAAATAAATATAAAAATAGTTCTATTCAATATTTTATGTTTTATTTTTATTTAATAAACACTTATAACTATTAACGCCATTTTTATATTTCAAAACTGTTAAGGTGTATAAGTTATAAGCTTCTCAATTTTTTGTATCTATGTTTTATTTATTTTTTCAAAATATATTTATAAATATATTTTTGTAACCCCTTAGAAAATAAAGCTAAAAAATACGAAAATTAAAAACAATATATTAAAATAAAATATGTCAATATAAACATGTTTTAGATAAAGTAAAACCTGTACTTCAAAGTTCATAAAGAAAACATTATATTTATAGAATTGCAGAATGCAAAGATATAGCGTTTATAAAATATTGAATGATTTATTTTGTTATTAAAATTTAGAAATGACAAAATATTTAAATAAGCTTATGAAATCATATTCATCTAGAAAGCGACATTCAACACAAATAAATACATCCGAAGATATTCTTCCTAATACTTGTAATACAAAAACAACAGATATTAAAAACTTTAGAAGTAATGATCCATGGACTTGGGATTATGTTTTAGATGAAGAAGTATATGATCTATTGAAGGCGTGTTATGCAGAAGTTAAATTAAGAGGAGTAATGATTCCTCTAGTATTCTTGCCTTTTAGACCAATGTCTAATGTTTTATCAACAAAAACATTTATTCGAAAATTCTTCTCAATTAATAACAATTCAGAGCTACAGAAAGATCAATATATAAAAGAATTACCCTTAACGGATATTTACGTGATAATTGGCATTATTCGATGGTGTTGGTTAAGATTAATTGATGGTGTAGTAGGCTGGAATGCTTATGAAGCATTTACAATACTTGAAAAGGGTATTTTAAAATTACAAATTAAATCTAAAAAATAATTTTTTTTAGATACAAAATATCCATATAATGCATTTTTTAACTATATGCCTGTAGCTGCTGGTTCCAAAGTCCGAGAAAATATTATTTTTGATTTTTTTGATATTCTTTCTACCATTGCAGCTTACTCAAAAATTAATGGACTCTGTGGGGATAAGCTATCAAGAACAGCAGGTTGGTGGGCGTTTAATTTTAAAGATAAAGAGCAAGGATTTCATAAAGCATACAGTAATTGGAAAAAGTTTTGTTTTCAATTTTTTAGATGAATACTAACAATGGTTTAGATCAGCCGATGCAAATGAACATTTATTTTTTGCATATCTTAGAAGTATAAAAGAACAAAGTAATGATACTAAGCTCTATGTTCCGAATTCTATGCCATTATCACTTGTTAAATTACTTGAACAAACTCCATATCCTTTGCCTATATCTTCGTCAATAACACTTCATTATAAGGATACTCTATGTGTTGATATGCTGGTTAATGTTCCAAGTCCTAATGCTTTTACTGTTCTTCAACGTGTTGCAATACAAGGCTTGGATACAGACGACGAGATTGTTTCAGTTTTATGGAAGAATCGTAACCATATTGAAAATGCTTTGACAGATGAGTCAAAAAGAATTCTTATGTGTATTTCTAATACATTGAGAAATATATCATCTTCAACAGGGTCTAAAGAGTGGGAAAAGTTTATGAATTTTGGATTCGATTATATTGAAAATGAATTAAAGGACTCTGGAAAAAGTCTAGCATGTAAAATAGATAAACTTGATATTCATTCAGGTAATAAGACCCTAAATTAACTTTAAAATTATGAATTAAGTTTATAAGAAAACAATCATAACGAACATTTTAATGAGGAACCAAGTCCTGGTTCAAGTCCTACTGTTCTTCATAAAAAGGAATCTTCTTTATATCAACTATTACCTTGTAACAAACCATTTTTACCTATAAATGAGGTTATAACGCACTCAAAATTGGATTCTGCTACAAAAATTAATACTGAATGGTTAAACGAAAGCACAATATCAAATAAATGCAGAATTAATTTAGATGAAAGCTTCTGGGGTGTATGGATTGACTCCTGTAGTGAAGAAACACCTATATTTAGAAAAAAGACTTTCGGGAAATCTGTCCTCTTTGAAATTGAATTAGATGAAAAAAAATGGGTTATTGTTGAAGTATAATTAAAAAATTTCAAACAATAAAAATTAATTTTATTTTTAGGAACAAAACACTAAACATAATAGATGTATATCTTTTGATTCATTTCATACAAACTCTTCAATAGAAAACAAACAAAAGTTTATTGATAATATAAACAAATACAAAGAATCATTACCAAATGATCAAAAAATTAAACGTAGTCTATCAGAATACTTTAAGTATCAAAAAAACAAACTTAATATTATACATAAATATAAATCCATCAAAACTAAAAAAAGTGCCCAGTTTTTAGAACATGAACAAGATATAGATGATAATGAGATTAATAAAAATGGAGAGAAGCATTTATATAACACAAATGAATCTATAGAAAAAGCAGATCCCGTAAAATCACCATATTCATACAAAAGATTGGAGTACATGGTAACTTTCAATAATAGTGAGGAACAAAATTTACCACAAATAAAACAGAAAGAAAAATGCATTTCTAATTCTGAAATAGAAAAGGAAGGAAAAAATTTCCAAGATTTGAACGTATATTCATATTCATTATCAACAAATAAAAAATATGGAATATTAAATAAATTTAATCTAGAAATTTCAAGTATTTCTATTTTTTGTTTTTATAATACTGATCATAATAGATTTTAACGATTCTACTTCAAATATACCTCGTTATGGTTCAAAATTATCATCTAAATCATTATTTAAAAATAAACGAATAAAAGATACTTCAAATATGATTAACAATATCCAATCTACTCAAGAAAGTGATACTTATATAAATATTTCTAATTCAGATTCTAAATTAAAAAGATTACCTACTCTTAAGAAATATAGAGATAAAATATTTAGAAGCTCAAAATACTATAAAAATTCTATTTCTATAAATGATAAAGTGCAAAAAGATAACTAAGTTTTCTATTATTTAAGCATAAATGAGCTTTATGAAGAATCAAATGTTACTAAATTATTTCTTATTTATAAACTAGTTTTTTAAAAATATACAAAAATTCGAGAAATCATTGAAATTCTTAACAATTTTAATTAACAATATAAAACATATTATTAATGTTACGAGGCCATTAAGTCATTATCGAGGCATTATTACATTAAAACTATTTATATGTCTTGTTTTTTAAAAATATTTAAACATTGTTATGCATTTTTTTTCATATTTTATAATTTTTTAAACTTAAATTAGTTTAGAAACAATACTTCTAAAATACCTTAGAAATTTTATTATTGAATTTGCAAATATGTTTTTAAATACTTCCAATATTAGTTGTTTTACTAAAAAATTAAATATTTAAAAAATTATATTTTGAGAATAAAAATACAAGCATTTTAATGCAGAATTATGCACCTATTATTTATATTTTATTTTTTTCTGTATATTAACTACAGTCTGCATACTTTTATTTTTAATTTTAAAAATTTAATTTTTTAAGAAATTAATTTTGTACTTTGTATACAATTAATAAATATATAAAAATATAGAATTATATTTTATTTACACAAACATTTTATGGTCTTATACGCAATACAAATATTATGTTGGAGCTTTAATCCATTCTCTAGGAAAAGTTAAACGACGTTTTGATTTAATATGTCTAAAATCTTGAGGAATATCTTCAAATGTATCACTCATATCCTTCAAAAAATACTTAATTGAAAACTTTAAAAAAGCTGTTTATACCTTTGCTTCTTTAATAAGTCTATGAAGTTGTTCATTTAAATACTTTTTATTTTGAATCCGATACGGAAATAATTCACAGCTAAATTTCAATATATCTGTTAATGGATTATACCTTGGGCCCGCAAGAATAATCAATTTATGGCGTTCTGCTGGAGTAAGAGAAAGATTACTTAACAGAATTTCCAAAGTCACTTTTGATTCAGCGGGATGGCTTTCTCCGAAATAACTAGTATATCTAAATTTTAAAACTTGAGACTTTCCAGGAGGTTCATATGGTATAGAAAACTCTTTTTTAATCTGATTAAAATATAATATTTAACTATTTTTTAATCATACTTGGCAATGTAGGAAGTTCCCATGCAATTTTCCGATAATATTCTCTAATTTCTCGGTGTTCATTAAGATAATCATACGCTAAAGAAGTAATATCATCAAATCCGTATCTTTTAATGCCTTTTTCTTTATATTCACGAAAATCTTTTCGCATTTTAGAAAAATTTTTGATAACATTTTTATCACTTGTTTCTGTTGTAATTGGTAATTCATTTTTTTTTGAATGAAAAAAAAATTTTGTATATTTTCCTAACAAAGGGAATACTCTAGAAGTATTATATAATCTGTATTTTAACATTCTTCATTTAATAAAAAGTACATATTTTTTTATCGTTTTTTATAAAATCGTTTAGAATTTCTATGATTAAAAAAAAAAAGGTTTTTGTTACAGTAGGATCAACTCGATTTGATGCACTCATATCCTCTATTCAACAGAAAAAAATACAAGAAGCATTAATTGCGCGCGGATTTTCTAAAATCTTAGTTCAATATGGAAATTCAAAAAATATCTTTAATAATTGGAAGCCAATTTATGGATTAGAAGTTGAAGGATTTAATTACACAAAGGATATAGGGAATGCATTTAAAGAATCAGATTTAATCATTTCCCATGCTGGTATATGTTTTAAAAAGAAGGAATTAAACGTATTCTGATATTTATAAGGGTCCGGGTCAATTATAGAAGCACTTGAACTTCAAAAACAGCTTATTGTTGTTGTTAACGAAACATTAATGGATAATCATCAAATTGAATTAACAGAAGCAATGAGTTGTCAGAAATACTTAATCTCAAGTACACCAGAGTATAATACATAGTATATTAAATTCACGTTCTTATTATTAATATTTAGAAATCTTTTGCAAGCAATAGAAAGTCTTGACAAGAATGAATTGCAACCGTTTTCATTCCCTACAAAAAAGTTGTTTCCAATAATCTTAGACAATCATATGGGTGTTAATTGAAGTATGCACTTATGTATAAAACTTTATATTCTGGCAAAAAATATATTGATCTTTCATGACAATAAAAATTGTCATTTCTATTTTTAAAATATCAAGAAATTCAGAATCAATTCAGAGTAATAGAATATTTATTTTTTCCAAAAAGAATTAAAATACAAAAATATTATTCATTATCCATAAAACTAAAAAAAATACATATTCATATATTCTCAATTTTTAAGGAATTAATTTTCAAAAATCACATAATCATATTTTAACTATGTTTTAAACATTAACCTTGTTTCATATTAAATAAAACAGCTTTAATAAACTCTAGCATTTAAAAATGTTTAAGTTGTTTAATAAATTCTTTCAACATTAACTGAAATTTGACAACATTTAATTACATTGCGTTTTAGATGCTTTTTTCTCAACATTTTTCGAAATATCTACAATTATATTTGGATTAGTAATTGGTTTTATTTTTTTTTCCTTTTCTTTATTTTTTTTCAAAGTATTAGTACATTTTTGTGATTTTAAATTATCACGAGTATTTAATTTTGCAGATCTATTTGCATTAATTTTAGATTGATTATCGATCATTCTTAAATATGTTCCATCTCTAGATATTTTATTAGAAGTAGTATGTTTAGGTTTATTTATATGATCAGCGCTTTCATTACTATATGGACTATCTTTAATATTTTCATAAAATTCTGTATCAGAAGACGAACTAAAATATGTTTTTGTTTTCTTTTTAAATTTCTGTGATTTTGTAGTTGAAAAGCCATCCAAAGAATAATTTATCTATATTTTTAAATATAAAAAAATATTATGTTGATAAAATAGACAGACCTTTTTTCTTTTCCTTCCTCTCATACCAACTTCTATATTTAAATCTTCAGACGCGTCTTCCATGCTATTGTTTTCATTCACAATTTTATCCCAAAAATCTATATCTGCATCTTCTAATTTATGATTATCAAGACTTTTATCCAATTTATTCATAGATGATTCCCAAACTTTAGCGAAAGAAAAAGAATCTACTGTGTTACGATTTATTTCTTTTGAAAAATCGTTTTCACTTTGAATTAATAGGTTTTCTATTTCGTTATCATTGTAAGATATTTCTTGATCTTTGTTTTGATCTTCAAAGAGACTTTTGGCGCCAAAACTAAGAATAGATTGATAATCAATATTCGTTTCATTTTTTTCATCCATACTCTCAATTATTAAATGATCTAATACCATTTTACGTCTTGCTCCTTCCAATATTTTTTCTAAAATAACAATTAATACAAAATTAATAGTTGAATCAATTACCTTCTGCAGTATTTCTTGTTATCAATATAAATACCAAAACATTTTTAGTTTGACCTATTCTGTATGATCGTGATATAGCTTGAATATCTTGATGAGGATTAAAATCAACATCATATATTATAATGGTATCAGCAGTTGCTAGTAACAATTAAAGAAAAAAAATCCATATTAATTATTTACCTAAATTAATACCGACACCTCCTGCCCTTGTAGAAAGTAAAAAACAAAATAACTCTGATCCCTTTGCATTAAATTCATCAATTCTACGTTGACGGTCATATGTAGGAGTTCTTCCATCCTATAAATATGTAAAATAAAAAATAAAAAATAAAAACACATACAATTCTTTCTGATTTATATCCCATATAATTCAACCAGTCTTCAAGAATATCCTAAAAATATTAACTGAAATCCTTGTTTTCAAAAAAAATACCAATGTCAAAGTAAATTGACAGAAAATCAGAACTCTTCTGCCTCTTTTTTTTAATTTTGGAAACAATTTGCTAAGAAATTCTAACTTTGCAGATGCTTTAACCATTCTCTCATACTCTAACTGCTCATCGGATGTTTTTTCTTCAACATTTGGATTATAAACATATGGATGCGATAATACTTTTCTAAGTTGTAATAAAATATTTGAAAGTGCTGTATTGTTATAATTTGCTAAAGGCCGTTCAGAAACAGACTTAGACATTATTGACATAAGCAATTTTGCATTTTTAGATAAAATTAATTTATATAGACTTTTTTGAAGAGAAGACATTGTTACAGGTAGTATAATTTCTAATTTTTGTGGCAAAGATTTAAGAACATCTAATTTTGTTCTACGCAATAACAAAGGTCTAAATGAATTATTATTTTTAAAAACAATGCAGTTTTTCTGTAGTACCTTAAAATATCATGCATTTGAGAAACTTTCTCAGACGTCATATTTAAATATTTAAGACTTAATTTAGTTGCATCAAACTTCTCTGGTTCCAAAAACCTACCACTTTAAGCAAAGAAAGAAAAAATTTTTTTATACTGTAATAAACTAAAAAGCTCTTTAACATTATTCTGCAACGGTGTCCCTTTTATAATTAGAATTTTTGAATCATTCCAAAATCATACCAGTAAGAATAATACGGTTTTGAGATTTATAACTAGTTAATTTCTTAAATAATAAAGAGTGTTCATTTTTCAGCCTCTGTCCTTCATCTACTATCAAACATTCCCAATCAAAATTACCTAATATTGAATCTGTTATAATTGTATGATAGCTAGTTAGAACAACATGACATTTAAGATCTCGACTAGATTGTTGATGAAATAATTGATATTGACGCTAAATAAAACGTCAAGAATATAAGAATAGTAGTCATGAACACCTACTACAATATCTCTTTGGATCTTTTCACCATGATACGGAACAACGTGTAAATAAGGACTCCATTTCGAGAATTCGCGTTTCCAATTAGATATCGTAGAATTTGGAGCAACTATTAGAAATGGCCATTTCTCCCATTTATGAAAAAGTACAGAACATAATGATATTATCTGAATTGTTTTACCTAAACCCATTTCATCTGCTAATATTACCGAACGCCCCTTTTGACACATATAATATAACCAATTAAGCCCTTCTTTTTGATATTTCATAAGTTCTCCTCCTTGTATATATTTTGGTTGATTTTTTATTTCAAGATCAGAAAATGGAATGTTTTTCATAATTTTAGACAACTTGATATTTCTACTAAGACTATGTATATACTGACTTTCAACAAATCTTGTATAAGCATTCTTGAAGGCATCCCAACGAGAAGAATTATATTTAGGAACATTCTCCCATGTTACTGAACTATATTATTTTTTCTAAATAAAAAACAAGATTTCCATACCATCAGTATATTCTAAACCTTTCCACTTACACAGCACCTTATCTACATTATTTATTGCTTCTAATTCCTCTTCTTTACTTTTAAATATTTTTTGATTTCTAGACTGGCCATTATTATATATTACATCAAAAATAACGTCAATTGTACAATAATCTTCAGGAACAGCATCCTGGATTGTCTTGATTGAAATATTTTCTTGAAAATCGAAATAATTTTTTATTTTTGAAATGCCAGACAACCATAGTCCAGATACCCATGTAACTCTCAAATAGGATTGTGCTTTAAATTTTACAAGATATTCTCTATACCATTCACTATAATCAATATTCTCTTCGCCAACAGCAATATCAATAGACACATTATTAGAAGAAAGTCTCCATCCTAAAATTTTGTCTATATGATATGGATATTTTATACATTCATCACAAGTCCAACTCTTGATATAATTTTCAACTTGAAATACTTTAAATTTCTCATCTTTATATAATCTCTCGGGTAAATGATAAAAATGACATGCACGATAACACCTATTACATCTCCAAAGTAATTCTTTTGAATTATTCAATATAAACCCTGTATCATCTTCCTTTTTTTTGGATTTAAAAACATTATCACATACGGAATCTTTTTGTGATATATTTCCCAAATCTACGCAATTTTTGCCAATTTTTCCACAAACGTAACATCTACTCCTTAATTTAAACGACTTTTTAAGTTCCATACAATAATAACAATGAAAAATATACCCTTTTCCATCAATTAAAGTTAAAACAACAACCCTATTAGCCTTGGACCCCATACAATCCTGATGATATACTATACTACAACCTTGACAGGGTATAAGATCTTTATTTCCGCCACATTTCTCACAATATGACTTATGAAAATCCATAAAATCATTAAGTATAGGAAAAAACATGATTTCTGATTTTTTGTCTCTTTTTAAAGTTTTTAAAGGAACTTCAAACGTGTCATTTTTATATTGTTCAGAAGATAATATATCTTCCGAAGATTCATACTTATCTTCCCTGTAATTTATAGTTTGGTTCTTATTACGATTTGACCTTCTTATTTGAGATTTATAATTCAATTTTTTTTTATATTCTTTAATTTTTTTTTTTGGAACGTCAAAATCATATGGCATATTTATTTTTGCTTTAGAAAACAAGACTTCTCCTAAACCTATATTTTTCCATTCAGATGATATAAAAATATCATCCTCAGTATCAGTAGAAAAATAATTTAAGGCTTTTTGAGGCGAAACAATTGGTGATCTATTTTCATATAATGATTCATGAGACAACTTCTCAATTATTGGAATATCATCAGATGAATAGTACAAGTTTTCCGACGAATCATTATTTAAAAGTTCCTCATTTAATAGATCTATTTTTTTTTTATAATCTTGTAAAGCAATGGCCCCTTGATGATATTTAACAATTTGTTCGTGATTAACCTACAGCAAAATTATAAATTACTTATATATTAACTAATTTAATTAAATACCTTAGCTTTATATCCACCATTAAATAAAACAATATATTCCTTTTTTTCTTTTAAATTTGTCTCCACTTCTGCAATTATATGTTTTACAACATGTTCTGAAGGATCATAGTATATATTTTCTTTTGGTATCACTTTTGAAATAATAACTGAAAATTTAGAAATTTTAAATAAATTTTGATATGGTTGATTTTTAAGATAATGCTGATCAAAAAAACAATTAGAATCATGTATAGTCGATGTTTTTTTTTCGTTTATAAGATACTCCGATGATGATTCTTTTAGAAAATTGCTTTCAATAACATAAGAAAGTTTATCCTCATTCTTATAAAATGAATTGTAAATGTTTGAAATTGATTGATCATTTTTAAAATTATATTGTATCTTTGATGGTATTTCAGATAACCTTTCTTTTTTGTTAAAAGAGGTCACATCTTCCAATGATTCCATCAGCTTAATCTTTATGTTTTTTAAAAATAAATTGTTAATTTAACCTTAACATAATTAAACTTTTAAATTCATGTTATAATTGTACTAAAAAAGAAGTCCTCTTCTTTGCCCCTTATGAGATATTACTCTATTTTTGATGGAAATATCATTTAAAAATAGTTTTTATGATTATTTTTTTAAAATGTTTATAACTCGAAGATTTCTGAATATGAATAAACAAAAATTAATTTTTAATTTTTATATAAAATCATGGATAAATTGTGTTTTAGGAAATATTTGTTTAGGTAACAATTTTGTATAAAAAAATTAAATTTTGATAAAATTTAGACAAAAATTCAATATATCCACATTTTTTAAAAAAACATTTTTCAACTCATTCAAAATCATCATTTGTTACAAAATATAAAAAAAAGGGCGAGAAATTGCCAAAAGAATATATTTATGGAAGAGCACCTGTATTTGCTTCTTTATGTGCGAATAATAGAGAAAAATTCTACAAGTTATATGTTTATGGTGATTGTAAAAAAAACGAGTATATAATTTACATATAGTTGTCTTAAAAAATTAATATTATATAAGTGATATTTTAAGAATGTCTAGGTCAATGTCTATTCCAATTGAATTTTTGAAAAGCAAAAGCCTTTTAAATAATTATTCTTGTAATAGACCACATAATGTACGAGTTGTGGGTTTTTTTCTTTGTTTTATAAATTCTCTAGGGACTTGTTTTAGAAGCATCTCCAATACGATGCTTTTCAATTTCTACTCATGATGAACTTCTTAGTTTTCATCCTCATTATTATAATAATAATCTTAAAATATCAAACAACTTATATTCAGAAAGTTATATAAATTTATGGCTTTTTTTGGATGAAATAACTGATCCTATGAATATGGGCGCTATATTAAGAAATGTGTGTTATTTTGGACTTCGTGGCGTAATTCTTTCTGCAAAAAATTGGTAATAATTTTTTATATACTAATTTATAATAAATATAAAAAGTGCCCCTTTGTCTCCAGTTGTAAATAAGGCATCATCAGGTGCGTGCGAATTTTTAAAAATATTTAAAACTTCCAATTCTTTATCTTTTTTACGTTCACTTAAAACAAATAATTGGAAAATAGTTGGCGCAGTATCATTATCTACAAAAACAATCAATAATTTAGTAATTCCATATGACAAATTATATATGTATCTCCCAGAATTTCCTACTTTACTTATAATGGGAAGTGAAGGTAACTTTCAACGATAAATATTATAGATCAGTATTTAATAAAGCTTAGGCAAAGGTATAAGGAAGTTAATAATGAATGAATGTGATCTTTTAGTTACCATTCCATCTCTTCAGCTTTCTCTTTCTACAATAGATTCTTTAAATGTGTTTAATTGCATATATATATTATATATAATTAATTTATTTTAGGTATCAGTAGCTTCTGGAATATTGATTTCAGAACTTGCAAAAATATTAAAGCTTAGAAAAAAGGAGTTTATAAAAACAGGATCCTAATATTTCCTGAATTAACATTTCTAATTGAAATTTATTGTTATTATTTCACTTATAAAGTTATATATGGAAATCTCTTCTATATAGTTCTGTATGAAAACAATGTAATGATTCATTTTCTGGTATAGTTTTAAGTTTTCCATTTAGGGAATTAAAATTATCTTTTCCAAATATATGTGCAATATCCGTTTCTATTAGTCACATTGTTATTAATATTTTGGAAATATGTTTTTTAATAACCTTCAAAAAACTCATTATGAAGAATTTGTAAATCGGACTCTTTAAAAATACTTTTAAAACCTCTTTTTATACATCCATTATTATTTTGGTAATTTATTTCAAAAGCACTCATTAAAGTCCCTCTATCACTTTCTGACTTTCTTAATTCCTTTGGAACAATGTCCAACATATTTTCCAATGTAATCGTATTATTTCTTAATTTTACACTTCGAGGTAACTTCCCCATATATATAGGCATTCCTTTCCAAAAAAATTGATCGTAGAAATCTGAATCACTGTGTCCATTACTAATCTGTGTTTCTTCATTTGTTTGTTCTGGTATATTTTTATTTAAAGACGAAAGAGAAGAAAATGCCGATTTGTTATCTAAAGGTTCCTGAAAATCATTAAAAAAACGAAAGCACATTCGAAAAGTCTGAATATTAAAAGCTTTTATCTAATGTTAGAACAACTAATTTGATCCTTTTTACAAAAAAATACCTAAATATTTTATTTTATCTTTGAATTCCGTATAATAAAAATATGTTCAATCCATTATGTATGAATAAATAGTAACAATAACCTAAAAGAAAAATCGTATTCACTTTTTTCGTTTCTATCTTTGTATAAAAAGATCTTTTTTTTTCCTTTTTGAAAATATTCATTTTTAGATTATTGTGCATCACTAAGAATGTTTATCTAAAATTCGAAGCAATTGCATAAAAATATATTTTTTAAAATCTTCGCATAAAAAATATAAAATAAATAAACATAATAAGATCTTCTATTACTTACAGTATTATTATTCATATGCATATTTTTTTCATTAATTTAAAATGTACTAAATATTTTTACTCTTTGTAAAAACAATAATAAAGCCGTTTTAAAATAAAGTATTAAAATACTTTATATTATTTCACAAAAAGCTATTTTAAGATTTAAATTTTTATTTAATGTTTTATCAAAAGTTTTATATTTTGATCTCCAAAACGCATATCGTTAAATTAAAAATCAAATTAAAATTTCATTTCTTATAAAAAAATAGTATCATAAAAATTGTTTTTGAAATAACATTCAAAAATATTTTATATTATTTTCTAAACTATTTATATTTTATGAAATACCTTTTAAAATACTAATTTTTGTAAAACTCGTGGATTTTATTTTATAAAAAAATTGTTTAAAATATAAACATATATTCATATTTACGTATTATACTCTAAGAATATTAAGTTTTAAAACATGTCCCCTCTTTTAAACTTTTTATTATTCATAAAGATATTTCGAAACATTTAAATCTAAATCTATTATAATTTTCATGTAAAAAACTTTTAATACTTAATAAGAAATTAGAGATATAAGGGAACTTAATACTTAGAAATAACCGTGTCCCAAGTATTTTTTCTTATTATATGCGCATTTTTTTAATATATTGCAGGAGAAATATTAGCAAGATTTTATCTATGGAAATTCAGGATGCCTCAATTATCAAACTACAGAAAACATGCCCAGCTATATACATTTCCTATGAACAAGCATTGTCTGTTATTTTATCGTCAATTACGGAATTCAAAAATTCATCTTTTACTTCTCTAGATCTTTCTTCAAAAGTATTAAGACTTATAAATGAATTTTTAGATTATATTCTTCTAAGATTTTTAAAAACATCACAATCAATTGATATTTCATGCTTAAGAAATAGTATATCTAATGAATTACCAACTCAACTTGGTATAGAAGCAATTTCAGAAGCAGAAGCAGAATTACAAATATATCTTGATAGTGAGTTTTTGACAGATAAATCAAGTTTTAAAAATTCTTTGGGAATTTCATGGAATTTAAATGATGTTTGGAGCAAAGTTCGTGCAAAATGTATGATATATTCTACATTAAGCAACCAAGAAAAAGAAGACGTTTCTAATGTCGTATGGACAGATCAATTAATACCACCTTCTGTTATAATATATATTACATCTGTTCTCGAATTTATTGCTGAACACATATTAATTGTTTCAGGAGACGTGTGTCGTCAAAGATTAAATGAAACTAAAAACTCGTTTATAATTATTGAAGAAAATGATTTAAACAATGTGCTTGAACAAGACGAGGCGATTTTATCTTTATGGAATAATTGGAAATCTATAAATGGATTTATAGATTTGGAAATAAATACAAATTTTATAGATACTATATCTATTATTAGTCCTAAAACTCTACAAGAAAAAGCTATTGAATGTGAAAAACACTTTAATACTAAAACAGAATTCAACAAGGCCCTGTGTAAAATTAATACCGATGCCGAAAATAATATGGATATTATAAATATTGGTATATATTATGAATTAACGCATAAAATATCAACTCATGAACTAGAAAATCAAAACTATATCATTCCACATAATGAAGAAATATATTTAGTGGATAATATATTGAATGTTTCTTTTACAAGTATTGATTCAGATGAGAAATCACCTGTATATCAGAAAAATATATTAAATAAAGATTTTTGTGATACAAAAATAACAAAGCAAAAGAAATCAAATAAAGAAAAGGATTTCAAAACAAATTCTAAGATAGAAGACGAATGTAAAATAGATACGAACAAAACTCTGCAAAATTTATTTTCCATAGAAAAGGTTTATTTTTATTTCCTATGCGGATTATATATGATTTTAATCATATAATAGAAAATACTTTGTTCTTCTAATTATAAAGAAGGAAATACAGAGAATTCTTCAATTGTTTTAGAAGATAATGACAAGGTATCTAAAAAGATTTTGTTTCATAGTATTAATAATTAAAAAAAAAGAATATATTAGATACTTGGATTTCAAAAAGATCCTTAGATGAAAAATCAACTAAGAATAATCTTTCTTTAGAGATTTGTCCTAAATTTTATATTTCTGACTCTAATATTTATGAAACTAAGTGTTCATTTTTAGAAACTATATCTATTACTGATTATATAAGTAAAAAATCATGCATTGACCCTTTTGATATGAATATATATGATGAGTTTTCAAATATTAAATTAAAAAATCAAAGTTTTCTAGATGAAAAATTATTAAATAAAATTCAAAAACTTTCATTAATTAATAACAATGATGGGAGTGTTTTTGATAAAGAAGATAAAAAAATCAACTTTTTTATTCGAAATTATAATGTTAGTCATACAAATAATTATGATTTTTTATCTTGTAAAAAATCACCTAATTCAATAGATAACGAAATTTCTACTGGTTATAAAGCGCTAAATTTCGAACAAGAAGTTTATGATTCATCTATAGATTATATAGACAAAGACTTAGAAGTGATGATATCTACAGAAAGTCAAAGTATAAATGATTCTCCTTCCTTTAATCATAAAAACAGTTATTTTCATTCTATTAGTCCTAATTTATTATCAAAAAAAATGTCTTTAAAAACTCTAATTTCTCCAAAAGAGGAAACTAAACAGAATGACTTTTTAATACCAAAAATATCAGAGTTAGATAACGTAGAACCAAAGTAAGATCATTTGTTTTTATTTGATTTAAGTTTAAATTCATTAGTCTTTCACCCCAAAATACGAATAAGTTAAATTTTAATCTTTTTCAAGATGAAACGAAAAATGGAACTTTTAATAAATTTGTAAATAGTGATACGACTATGGAGACGCTTTTGAATCTAGAAAGTTTAAAT
The DNA here is from genome assembly GCA_017311285.1 of Pneumocystis oryctolagi. Lineage (NCBI taxonomy): Eukaryota > Fungi > Ascomycota > Pneumocystomycetes > Pneumocystales > Pneumocystaceae > Pneumocystis > Pneumocystis oryctolagi. The sequence goes on from JABTEG010000008.1 coordinate 38,963, forward strand.
GAAATTGATGTAAGATATTATATATTTTCAAACAAGTTTTGTTTTACACGTATTAGTTCAATAGCGAAGAAATATCTTTGGAATTGAGTTATCAAACAGATATTTCTAACATTTCGAATTCGTATAATAAAAATTTTATAGATAAATATTATGATAATACTGAAAACAAAAATGCTTTTGCTTTTAATAATGACATAAAAATGCTTACTCCGAAAGAACCATCTACATTTGATTCATTTAATTTTTCTTTACATAAAGATAACTGCACTAAATTGGAACCACGAGAACCAACTATTCCCAATAAATCAACTACTGATTCTCTTAAGAAATTTTTAGAAGAAACGTCTTTTGATGAAATTCATTATAATGAGCCTTTAAATTCAAAATCGGAAGCTAAACATACATCGTTATTAAAATCGCCTAATTTCAATGATTTTGAATATTGTAAGTTTGTTTTTTATTTTTTATCTAATACTAAAGTGCAAAAAAGTATCAAGTGAGAAAGAATTTGAAAATAATTTTCAAGATAAAAATGATATAGATGGTTTCTTAAAACAATATTTGAAAATATATCAAAAAAAGGAATCTTTGATTGAATTTTTAAAAAACTCTGATCCTACTGAATGTTCAATGTTTAAACAAAATTCAAATTTATTTACAAATTCCATAGAATCTCGAACTTCAATAACATCGGTTAAAAAAAGAAACAAAAGTTTACTTAAAAAAATTCCGTCTTTTAAAGATTCATTATTTTTTTCAAAAAACAATGTATCTCAAAAAAATAGTCACTTTGATATATCATCAAATTGTATTGGGAATTCGTCTCCAAGAAATCCATATCGAACCCCAGAGTCTATTAAAAGAACGAATTCATTTTTAGATGATACTTCTGTGAATTCTTGTATTTTTTCTTCTCAGGATCTTAGTCATAAAAATATGCATTTTCAAAATTCAATAAATTATATAAATAATTCTATAAATGATTTGAATCCTAACAATTCTTTGAAAGTTACTAATAATGAAAGAATGGATCTTGAGCATAAAGAATCTTTGACCGATTTTTTAAAAAATACTTTAAATTATATTGAAGAAAAATCTATAAATGATTCTTATAGATTTAAAAAGAAAAAAAAATTATTTTTTAAATGGAAGAGAAAGGATGTGAAAGAAAATAAAAACGCTTTTTTTAAAATGCAATACTCGCCAATTGAACTAATATCATAAACATTGGTTCTTTGGATAGTATAAAATTTTTTTAAGTGGTTATTAATAATTTTCAGAATAGTTAGTATGCTTTTAAATATTTTTATACAATTAATCAGAAATAAAATCTTATAAGAACATTTTAAACATAAATATTTTTATTTTTATGAAAAACCCTTAAATTATGCAAAATGTTCCTTAAACTGGCGGAGCGGGATGTGGTATATTCTGAGGAGCGAATGAAGGAGGCTGCTGATTAGGTTGAACTTGAGACATGCCTGGCGGAGGTGTATGTAATGGAACAAACCCTCCGGGAAATGGAAAATTTAACCGAGCTAGAAATAACTAAGACAGTTCATTACAATGTATTGTTACATACGTAGTGCGCCAAATGGTGGTGGAAACGGCATTCCGGGAACAGGAGGTGGTAACGGCGCGTCGTGTATACCAGGACGTGCTAGAAAATGGTTATATTTATAAATTAAATAATATAACTTACGAGGCAATCCTCCCGGAATATTGGGTATTGGTGGAGCTATATATTAATTAGAAAAATTCAGTTGTTTTTTTTAATTATACGTGGCATTCCAGAAATAATGGGATGAGGAAACATTCCGGGAACCGGCAACATAACTGGTTGGTTTTCATAGGCTTTTGCTATAGAATCAATAACATTTTGGGCTTTTTCATGACTTATTTCTAAAATAGTAAGGTCAAAAGTTTATTATAAAATAATTTTACCTTGATAATATTCTCTAACATTTGTAATATGATTTTTTCCAGCATTATGAGCTTTTCTGACAGAAGCAGAATCATGTGTTAAAAACACATCACAATAGTCACAATAATCTTGTTTATATAGTTTAGTTAAACTATATTCACTAATGATCTACTTACAACGTGGCATCTCAATTTTATAGGGTTTCAAATTTTTTTAAATCAAATTTTGAAATGATCGTATCTTTTTAAATAATAAATATTAGAAACATTGATTTTATTTTAAATAATTAAGATTGAAGTCTTTTTTAGGAAAAATTAATAATAATAGCATTAAAATTTATAAATTTTCTTAAAATTATATACAATTAATACTATTTTCATTGTACCTTGAAAAATATATATATCATTATATTAGAAATTATTTTAAATACTCCTCTTTTTCTAACATTTGTTTAATATATTCGCAAGAAATTCCTACATCTTCTGAAATTTGAAAAACGTGTTCAATTTTTGATTTTATATTTTCAATTTTCTTATTTGTATATATATCTTTCAAACTAATATATCCATTTTCTACAATAGATAATTTTATTTTTAAATCATAATGAAGTATAGATGAAGAAATTTCAATTCCCGGAGTTTCTTCATAAAATGTTACTATATTTATGTTCACGTCGTCTTTTGTATTTGTTTTGCAATTATCATTATACAATAAAAAATTTTTACAGGTATCATCATTTATATAGCTTTCAATGAGCGTTTGAAGAATAGTATATTTTCGAAGTATCTAAATAAAGTAAACTTCACAAGTATATTATTAAAAAGTATACTTTTAAAATAGAATGAATTTGTTCAGGATGATATAAAGGGATACGTTCTACAAGATGTGCTGGAAATAGTGTAGACTTCTCTATAGTATAAACTTGATGTTGAATTAATGAAGGCAAATGTATTGTTCTTTTTGTATGTATAGGTAATGATTGAGAGGTCTTAAATAAAATTAATAAAAATTAAATATAAATTATAAGAATACCAGAATAGTTTCATATACAAGATCGTCATCTCCTTTAAAACTTTCCAAAAAAGTAGAATTATCAAGTAACCCAATTATTTCAGAAATTTTTTTGATATCTTCTAAACAAATTACTACAGGTGGATCCAATATCATTACAAATTGATATGAAGATGGAAAATTAGACGAAGGTATTATCCATTCGTATCCATCACTAATAAAATTACTAAATGTTTTTGAATTAAATAAAAGGCATACTTTGATAAGTTGATTTTTTGATTCATCCATTCGATATTAAGAGGAGAAAAAGAAGAATCTTTAGGATCTTTCTCTTCAACTTCTATTATTACTCGCCATAATTTCTCTTTAATAGAACAATAACGTCTTTGTTTCCAATACCAAATACTTAATCCTACAATATTTGCAGCATCAAATTCCGGTTTCCCAGATTTTTCACACAATATTTTTTCAGAATCTGAATATATTTTAAATTCATAATCATAAATTTGTTTAAGTGAAGAATATAATGACCTAATTGTTGAAAAAAGATCCCATTTAGGAGGGGATGATAAACGATCAAGAGATGTAAGACGTCGAAAGTTACTTTCAAATGAATGTAAATAATATGATTCAGAAAAATTAGATAATAAAATAGCGTCAGTAGACGGAGAAAAGTATTGTCCTCCTAAAGAATCTGCCCATGTTGTAGTAACGCGGGCGACTTTCCAATAAACCGGAAATTTTTCTATATCTATCTAACAAATATTAACTTAAAATAAATTATTTTTATTAAAATTACATCAATGACTATAATTTTCCCGCCAAGACTAAGTGTTACACCATTCTCATATTTATCTTGGAAACATTCAAACCCTTCTTTTTTTCCAAGGGTTTCTAATGTCTCTGCACTAATAAATTCATTTGTTTGTGTTTCTTCAAGTACACGAATCAACATATCAATTGCTTCAGAATGAGTTATATCATTATCCTCTATATGTTTTTTGAGATCTAAAAGTATTTTGTTTGAAGATGAATTATATTTATAAGATAATTTATTTTTTTTCAACATTCTGTCTTTTTTTTAAATATAAAAATATATGATAATTCAAAATTGACCATAAATATTCTGTTATTCTATAAAAGTATCTCTATTTTTATAAGATCTAGAATAAAATTTTTTAAACGTTAATTAAAATTAAAAATATAAAATGATTTTCCAAAATATAAACAGTTTTTTCAAAAGAATTAAGTATATATTGATTTTTTTTATAGAAACTCTATTATTCTCGTTTTTTATGTTTTAAATGTTTCTTTGGATTTAAAAATTTTAGAAATATTAAATACAAAAAAATGTTTTATATGAATTATCGAAAATTAAATTATTGTTTAATAAAATGATCAAATACAAACATAAAACAACCTTAAACCCAAAAAAAAACAATTTAAACGTACTAATTAACAATAATACTTTAAACATTTAGCATATTTTTTTAACAGTTTTCAAAAATAATTTAAATTAAAACATAATACCAAAAAAATATGCTAAAAAGTCTAACCCTAGAAAATTGAAAAGAAAGATTAAAGTAAAACGAAGTTTTCATATAAAACATTATAATTATACAAACAGTGACAATTTAAAGTTATGAATTTGAATAAATTAGTTTTTTTTGTTTTTATGATGCTAATCATGCCAAAGAAAAACATAATTTAATCTTCATTAGAAAAAATGGTTTCCATTATGATACTGCATACTTGATATGGATCGATATTAGATGCAGGACGACGATCTTCAAAGTATCCATAGCCTTGTTTTGCACATATATGTGGAATACGAATACTTGCACTACGATCTGCTATTCCATGCGTAAAATCGTCAATGTGTGCTGTTTCATGTATTCCTGTAAGGCGTAAAGCATTGTCCTCTCCATATACTTCAATATGTTCTTTATGTCTTTGTTTAAGCTTTGAAATTGCGTCCAAAATATGTTTTATACCACCCTCTTTCCTCATTTCTAAAGACGAAAAATTTGTGTGACATCCAGAACCGTTAAATTCCTTAACTGGCTTTGGATGAAAAGATATTTTAACCCCAAATTCCTCTGAAATCCGCATTAAAATATACCTTGCAATCCAAAGTTCATCTCCCATAGAAACACCCTTACATGGTCCAATCTGGAACTCCCATTGAGATGGCATAACTTCTGCATTAATACCCGATATTTTAATCCCTGCATAAAGACACATTCGATAATGTATTTCTACAATTTCCCTACAAGAAACTTTTCCCATACCAACACCACAATAATAAGGACCCTGTGCTGCAGGAAAGCCTCCACGAGGCCATTCATACGGCGAATTGTATTTATCTAAAAAGACGTATTCCTGTTCCATACCAAACCATGGCTCATGTTTATCATACTTTTTCGAAAGCATAGAACATTTATGACGATAATTAAACTTATTAGGCGTTCCATCTGCATTCCAGCACTCCGCCATCACAATAATATTATCTCCTTGGCGAAAAGGATCCGGATAAAACGCAACCGGACGTAAATACACATCAGAATCATGTTTTTCGGCTTGTCCCGTAGATGATCCATCAAAATACCATTCTGAAAGATCCGAAACATTATTGGGTTTCTTATCAAGTGTCATACACTTCGAACGCAGCTGATTAAACCCATCAATCCACACATATTCTGCTTGAATTTTACCGCCTTGATCTAAAGTTATATAGTCCAACTAATTCCTATTAGTTTATATTATCAATTGTCATCTTTTTACCCGTTTTTTTACATATTCTTTGTCTTTTTTCATCTGAAAAGGACGTATTAAACAGTATATTTTTTTTTTTTGAATTGGAGGTTTTCCTGCAGTCACTGATCGATCGATCGAAGATTAAACGTCTATGATTTCAAAAAGATTATCAGAAGGAGTATTTAAAGAAAAACAAGAAAAAACTCGTGTATTTTTTGAATTTTGATCTCTATTTTATGCCTTTATTTCAAAAAAAAACAACATTTAAACTAAATATTATTTGCAGAGTATAAAATTAAACAATGGGTCATAATCCAGTCATTGCGGCGATTCTTGGAATGATTGGCACTGTATGATGGCTTTTTTTGCCGGAAAGTTCTATTAACGGGTTACAGATTATGTGGTGTGTTCAACTGATTCCTCAGATTATTGTAAATTATTATCGGCATAGCACAGCTGGACTTCAACCTTTTATGATGCTTCTTTGGTCTGTCGGGGCAGTTTTTATGGGAATTTATAATATTTCACGTAAACTTAATATTCCGTTACAATTACAGCCACAGTGTTTTTTAGTTTTATGTTTTATTACATGGGGACAATGTCTTTATTATGAAAGTGCAAGTTTCTCATATTTCTTTGATTAAAATAGCTTAAGGCGTATAGAAATGGTCTTTAAAAAAATGTTTTGCAGTTTTTATATTTGGAGGGAGCATTTCTGCGCTTATTGAAACAATAAGTATTTTTTTTATAAAGGTAATGTTGATTATTTTTCGATATATTCAACATATTCATAAATGTAAAGAAATCAATGAAAAGTAATATTTATTGGCCTGTAGAGACTGTAGGGATAATTTCTTCTGCTTTGGTATGTCTTGGGTTCATTCCTCCATACTATGACATTTATATTCACAAATCTGTTCGAGGGATTTCATTCATTTTTTTTTCAGTAGATATAGGGGGCGCAGCTTTTTCTTTTCTTTCTCTATGTATGTCCTTGTTTTTTTTTTCTTTGATAACATAATACATTAGTTTTTGAAATAAAAATGGATATTCTTGCTGCTATTTCATATTCTAGTGTTATTGTTCTTGAATTAGCTATCATATTTTGTGATTATTATTTTAAATTATCAGAATGGAATAAAAGAAGGATAGAAAAAAAAAGGTCAAGTCAAGAGATATCAAAAACATCGGATTTAGAAAATATAAACGTACAGGTACAAGAATAATGAATTTTTAGAAAATTAAAAAAGCATTGACCATACGTGTATTTAAGAATGATATTATTATTATTATAGTATTAGTGGTATTGACTGCATGAATTTTTGTCGTATAAAAGTCGGAAATTTTAAACATCAATATTTCAGGTTTTGCATAAACTTCATTGTGTTTGTTGACACTTATTGAATGATCAAAAATATTCATCAGATCATATACATGACAATTATTTTTATATTTTTAAAATAACAAAATTCTAAATTTGTATTTATTGTGTTTTGGTTATTTGAACATTTTTTATATTAAAAGAGGAGTCTAAAAAGTTCAAATTTATTAGATTTAATACATCCTTAAATATTTTTCATAAATATATAATAAATGTTTTATTAATAGATTATAATAGTTTGATTATAGGTTGATTTTTTTTTATAACATCATGTATTAAAATCTATTATTAAACTTTAGTATCTATGTTCAAAACATATATATAGTTTTGTATTGATTTAAATTAACTTTTCGAAATAATTAAAATGTTTAAAAAATATTAATTTGTTTTAAAGTCTTTTCTAATTACATAATCTTTAATCATTTTTATTAGTTTTAGAATTGACTTATAAAAAAATTATAATTATTGATTTTATTAAAATACATAAAACTTTTCTAATGTAATTTAATATGTTTATAAATAATATTCAATTTTTTTTATAAATATTATTTAGAATTTTAATAATTAAAAATATAAAATTGTTAATTTATTGCTAGTTAGATAATCATAAACCAGACGGAATTTATATTAAAAATTAAAATTTAATATATTTTAATAAAAATTTCAATGTATCAATTTTAAGAATATTTCTACAAATATACAAAAAAATATAATTATTCTATTAATATAACATGTTTTATTTTACTATTAGTAAAAAACATAAAATTCAAATATTTAAAAAATATATAATTATAGTTTAAAGAATGTTTTTTAAGATGAATTTTATGTTATAATATATATATATCTCGATATTATTCAAAACTATATTAATTTATTTGTTTTGTTAAATTATTAATTCTGAAATTATCTTGAAATTTTTAGAGTAAATATTAAAAAGAATCATTTCTAATGCAAGATAATACAAAAAACTAAATTCTATAAAAACAAGAAAATATAAATTATAATGTATAATAATATTTCAAGTTATTTTGAATCAAAAAAAAAAGTATACAAAAAATATACTCTTAAATATTTAATTTAATTTAAATACATGCAATAAAATACTTAAAACATTGCATCTAATATTAAAGTTTCAAAAGCAAACATTCTATTGTATCTTAAACATTATCTTTTAAAATCTTAATGCAAAAAATTATTCTAAATATGAAAATAATAATTCATAATAAACCATTTAGAAAAACCAAAACCAAGAAAAGATTAGAACATAAACTATATATCCAAAAACAGGAAATATTCCTATTATAATCCTTTTTAAAAGAACAAATTCCATCTCCTAAAGTACAGATTTTTTATAATTATTAAAAAAGCTTCAAGAAAACGCAGGAAGAGAATTAAACGAATTTTCTTCAAGAACACGGTCTAATTCCAAACGAATACGATCAAGTTGCTGTGAATGTACAAGTAATCGCTCTTGTAAATCCTAACACCCGTCATATTAAAAAATATCTTTTATCACACAAGTCATTAAACCTCAAGAACAATATCATGAGTTTGACTGTCAAGATTAAGAATAATCTGTCTCACTGTGGGATCACTAAATATAAATTAACTTTTTTTTTACTTAAAACGAAAAATTAAAAACCATTCAATTAAAACACCTAAAAATCAGCCAAGAAACACCTTAAAAAAATCTTACCTTTTGTCGCGCGCGGCATATTTATTGATAAGAATTTGTTGTTATTAATTAACTTCTATAAAATATGTTAAACTTTTCCAAGACATATCCGGTAGTTTTCGGTCGATTAAAAATATCAAACAAATATTCTGTTTTTAAATATAAGTTTTTTTTTTTTAAATTTTGTCCAATTTTAAATGCATATCTTTTATAGAACTGTAAAATAAATCTATACAATATCTTTTTATTGTATACCTTATACAAAATTGTGAATATACATACTAAATACATAAATATATTTGATTCTTCTATTTGTATAAGTATACATTAAAAAATATTAATTATTTTTACAAAAAAAAAAAAATATTAAAAATTTTTACATTCTTTAAAACCTCTATTTTTTAATATTTTAACGTAGCGAGAGTATTTCATCGATCCGCTAAAACGTTTCGTTAAAAAATTTGAAGTAAAAATGACAAAAATTCGCATAGGAATTAACGGGTACGTAAAAATAGCATCTAAAAGCGATTAAATATGTTCAAAGAATATATATTCTTTTTTCCGCGCCTTTTTTCGCTTATTTTTGACGATATTTAACAATTATATAGGTTTGGTCGAATTGGCCGTGTTGTTTTACGGTAAAAACATAAGAAAAAACAACTAGTGAATCTGATCTATACAAGAATTATGTCCTTGGATCCTTGCTTCGAGGTTGTTGCAATTAATGATCCATTTATATCATTAGACTACATGGTATACATGTTTAAATATGATTCTGTGCATGGAAGATATCCAAGAGACGTTAAGTCTGTAGATGGGAAATTAGGCTTTTGTGAATCCTCTATTCATGTCTTCTCAGAAAGGGATCCTGCAAATATTCCATGGGGCGCATGTGGTGCAGGTTTTTTTTCGTCTTTATACAAGTTATTTCTTCTAAATTTTTCAGAATACATCATTGAAGCAACGGGTGTTTTTACAACAATTGATAAGGCTATGGCGCATATTAAAGCGGGCGCGAAAAAAGGTATAATTGCTTTTAAATTATTTTTTCAAATGAATAATAATATTATAGTTATTATTAGTGCACCATCAGTAATTGATTTGCAACGATTTATATATTTTTAATTTTTTTTAGGAGGATGCTCCCATGTTTGTATATGGTGTTAATCATGAAACATATAACACTTCTCTTCAAGTTATTTCAAATGCATCATGTACAACCAATTGTTTAGCACCATTGGCTAAAGTTATTCATGAGTATGTTTTAAGAAAGTAGGTATAGTGAGGTTAACAAATTATTAGGAAATTTGGGATTGTTGAAGGATTAATGACAACAGTTCATGCAACTACGGCAACTCAAAAAACTGTAGATGGTATTAAATTATATATTACTGTGTTTTATTTTTACAAGATGTATTTAGGTCCTTCTTCTAAGGACTGGAGAGGTGGGAGGTCTGCTTTAGGAAACATTATTCCATCATCTACTGGTGCAGCCAAGGCTGTTGGAAAAGTTATTCCTGAGCTTAACAAAAAGCTTACTGGAATGGCTTTTCGCGTCCCTACAGTTAGTGAGGATAACTCTGTAGCTTTTTTCTGAAATTCTTATGATTATTAGATGTCTCTGTTGTTGATTTAACAGTTCGTGTCGAGAAAGTATATATTTAATTTTCCTTATATTTTTAAAGTATTTAAAATATTTAGCCAGCAACATTTGATGAAATTAAAGAGGCAATTAAAGAGGCTTCTGAAGGATCTTTGAACGGTATATTAGCGTATATAGATAGTGATCTTGTTTCTTCAGATTTCATTGGCCATAGTGCTAGTTCAGTATTTGATGTTAAAGCAAGCATTTGTCTTAATGACAACTTTTTCAAACTTGTATCATGGTATGATAATGAATGGGGCTATAGCTCTCGTATGTATTCTGATTAAAATAAAAACATCGATTTAACATCTATAGGTATATGTGATTTAGTCAAGTATATTGCCATTCAAGATACAAAGGTTTGTATTATCTATTTTTAGAATTGGCAAAATTTATATTAATTAGGCGGGTATTTAATCATGTTTTATAAAATTAAAGCGTTTCTGTACATATATTTCTTTGAAATATTTTGCACGCATTGTTTTATGTAAAGTATGGTTATATACAATATATTTTTATAAAATAATTTTCTTCATACACTTGAAATAATTCTTCCAAAAATAGAATTACAACAATAATTTATGAAAAATAAAAAGTAAATGTTTAAAAAGAATCTTTAATACAATATATTATATACACGTAGTATTCTTGATCCTGTATTATTATGAAGATCAATTAAACATATTGAAGATTAGTTTTAGAAAATTACAAAAACTATCTTTATAAATATCAAAAAAAAAGATTCCAATTAAGAACGAAATGAGTCGCATTAGAACGCATATCTGGCCTTATTTTATATTTATGCACAAATTATGCTATACAATTGTATTTATATATTATATAAAAAGGACTTTTTAAAATTACAAAAAATAAAACAACTGAATTGATCTCGCAGTTTCAAACCCTTCAATCATAATCATTCTGAAAATATCATAACTCAAATGCTTTTTCTGTGAATAATATCTGGATCCTCTTGGTATTCGTCTGCACTAACCCACATCTAATTGACAATTAAAATACACAAATAAAAAAGAAAAAATATACTTTTCTAAATGTACTAAGGCTTGCGAGGATAGACCCGCCAATCCATGTACTATATTTTCTTTCTGGTGGTGCAAAAATTTTAATTTTTACATCTTTTACTGCAAGTCGACGTATTTCAGAGAGTAAGCGATCACCAAATCCTTTAGAATTATAAAGATAAATTATTCTTAACAATTTCAATTACCTCGTGTTAAAGTAGATCCTCCTGATAAAACAATATTTCCAAACAAAGACTTTCGAAGATCTAAATCTACTCTACTGATAGCATCAACAACAATCTGATGAATGCCAGAATATTCTGATCCGATAATTTCAGGATCAAATAAAATTTCAGGCGCTCGAAATCGTTCTGCACCAAGCTATAAAAGTAAAAAACTACCCATTTACAAAATAAAGAACACACTCGTAAAATATTCCCATCTGGAAGTTTAAATTCCTCTCCTTTAGGATGGGTTTGTCCTCCTACAATGGATGCACCAATCCATTCCTTTTCTTCCTTTCTTGGATCCAATGCAATATAAGAACATTTTTCTTTAATAGTTCTAACAATTTCTTTTTCTGCACTTGTATGAAATACAGTCCCCGACTTTCTAAGTAATAGCTGCAAATATTCAGTTATATCACGCCCTGCTATATCTATTCTTCTTATAGCAGATGGCATTGCAAAACCTTCATAAATAGGAACAGCATGTGTTACACCATCACCAGAATCCAAAACAACACCCGTTGTTCTCCCGGAAGCATAAAGAGACAGAACAGCTTGTATCGACATAAACAACGCAGGCACGTTAAAAGTTTCAAAAAAAATTTGAGCAGCTTGATCTCTATTTGTTCGAGGATTTAAAGGAGCCTCTGTTAATAAAACAGGGTGCTAACCAGTATATAAATCACCGACTCATAATATTTACAATTATACACACCTCTTCTGAAACCGTCTTGAGTTCTTCTGTATATATAAATTGCCATATTCGCTCCATATCATCCCAATCAACAACAATTCCATGTTCTATCGGGTACTTAATCTTTAAAAGACCGCGGAGTTCTTGAGATCTATTTCCTATAAAAACATCTCCCTCAATTGCACCTGCCATAATTCTTATATGTTTTGGCCGACCAACACTACATACTGTCACTCAAACATCCATATAACCATTGACACGGTTTTACTATGATGGAAAGAAACATTTCGGTTGATCTTCACCCGCAAATCCAGCTTTTATGACTCCAGAGCCCTGTAGAGTCATTAACCATAGATTTTTATTTATTAAAAAAAACATTACATTATCAATACAAATGGGCTGATTTGTTAATCTAAAACAATATTAATACTTATTTATACAATATAAATAAACGCGTACACATCATGAAACTCCATTCTAAAGACTTTTGACTGATTTAATTCAATATTTTTATAAAAATGATATTTTTTCTTTGTATTTTATGTTTGCTTATTATTTCAAAGAAAAAAAAGAAAAAATAGTGCAATTAGAAAAAAAGAAATATAAATAATCAAGATAACTCTTATTCTTTTGCTTAATCCACACCTCCTCTTGCTTTTTCTCTTCAATTTTCTCTGCTCAAGTTGATATCGTTCACGTTTTCAACCATTAAAAAAATGAATCAGTTAGAATTATCTGCTGGCGCAGACTTTCACACACATTTAAGGTCGGATAAAATGATGAAACAAGTGGTTCCATCTATTCGTCTAGGCGGATGCTCCATTGCTTACGTTATGGTTCTTTTTACAAAAGATTTTTAACAATTTATTAATCTATTTTTAAGCCTAATTTAATACCTCCTGTTACAACGGTTGATATGTGTATGAATTACAAGCGTGAATTAGAAGCTTTAGATCCAGAAACCATGTTTCTTATGAGTTTATATCTTTCTCCAGAAATTACGCCGAAAGTAATTGAAGAAGCCAAAGCAGCAGGAATTATAGGTAGATAATGATTTTAATACGGAAAAAAAGAATGTATTTAATGGAAAAAAGGAGTCAAGGCGTATCCAAGAGGTTAAAAGTATGTACAGCATGTTCGTTTATTAAATATAATAAGGAGTAACAACAAATTCACAATTTGGAATTGAAAGTTATGAACAGTATTATCCTACGTTTTCTGCAATGGAAAAGCATGGTCTTGTTTTAAATATCCATGGAGAAGAGCAAAACTCTCCAGGAAAAGACAATATAACCGTTTTGACAGCAGAACAGGAATTTTTACCAACCCTTCTCAATTTACACGCTCAATTTCCAAAACTCAAAATTGTACTCGAACATTGTACATCAGCTGCTTCTATAGAAGCTATCAAAAGTTGCGGAGATAATGTTGCAGGAACAATTACAGCTCATCATCTTTTTTTAACAGTTGATGATTGGGCAGGTAATCCATACGCATATTGTAAACCTGTTGCAAAATTACCATCTGATCGGAAAGAACTCTTAAACATTGCTACTAGTGGAAATAAAAAGTTCTTTCTTGGGAGTGATTCAGCGCCTCATCCACAAATGCTTAAAATAAACACTAAAAAGATTGCTGCTGGAATATTTACTCAACCATATCTTATGAGCTATCTTGCAGAAGCCTTTGACAGTGTAGGAAAACTGGATAAGCTTGAAAACTTTGCATGTATTTTTGGAAGGGAATTTTATAATATTAAAAATATTAATATGGATAAAAAAATTATATTAACAAAACAACCATTTCAAATTCCCTCGGTGTTTGGTTCAGGTGATATCGCTGTTGTACCTTTTCTAGAAGGAAAAACCTTAAATTGGACAGTAAAATGGAAATAATACCAGGTTTGTATACATCTAATTTATATAGCTTTTATGTTGCCATTGGTAATTTCGAATCATTACTATTAATACAGAAAGGAATTGATATAATTTAATTTTTTTTACTTGAGTTTTTGTTTCAACCATTTTTTATCATGTTTGTTATTTTGATATTTATGCCTATCATTATATAAAAGTTCTCTAGATTCATTATAAAAACAACTTGAATAACTTATTTTATGACGCGAACTACTTTTTGAAAAGGTATCTAATTTTGAAGATTTATGACTTGACATTTTTTTCATTTTCCGTGCAAACCAATCATCTTTTTCTTCATCTTTATATGCTTGAATAGCTCTTTTCTTTTTTATTTTTTCTTGACGTTTCATATACGCATATTCAGAAGAAGAAATCGGTTCATTATCAATACGAAAAGCAGATGGTTCTAAATATCTAGAAAATTGAGGAAGACGACAATCCTATCATATATAAACAAATAGAATATAAAAAAAGAACAATATACATCACCATAGTGTCCATATTCAGCACAATTATAACAATATCTTCGAGGCTTAAAATCTTTAGGAGCATCGGGATTAAATATATAACATCTCCAGATTTTAGGGCACATCTGGCGCTGTTAATATTAATAATAACGCATAATATAGCCTACATCATCTGGATGATATTTTGAATTACATGAACTACATGTATTTGATTTTCGTGGTTTTTTACAATCCTAAATTCATAAATTTGAAAAAAGAAATGAAAAAATTATGCCTTACGACAAGAATATGGCCAAGTTCATTACAATTATGGCATTTCTGAAGCATTGGACACCGGGACGCCAAATGATCATTTACAGTTCCACAATTTGTACACTTGTACAAATGTATCAACTATAAATAAAAACACACAGAAACATACCATTTCTTGAGAACATTCGCGTAGAATATGACCTGGTTCTCCACATTTATGACAAATCACTTCATCCTCTGCAGCACCAAAATATCGACCTTTATTTAACTATACTTATTATATATTTTTAAAATAATGTCTTGATGATTTTTACATGCATCCAATCACTAATAGTGTCTGTATTCTCAGATCCATCATATGTATCACTTTCTGCATTTTCACAACCTTCTACACCACTTTCTTCAATCTTTTTTGGAGGTACAATGACCGATGTTTCAACAAGATTAACCACTTCTTTACAAGTCAATGATTCTTCAACACAAGAGTACACAGTATCATGTATTTCTAACGGATTTTTGCTTTCCAAAGTGCTCAAAGTACAATGTTCTTCTGATTGCACAGAAAAAAACGTATCAACTCTAATATAACCATTAAAAACACGGAAAAAAAAACGTTTCAAGT
This sequence comes from Pneumocystis oryctolagi, assembly GCA_017311285.1. Lineage (NCBI taxonomy): Eukaryota > Fungi > Ascomycota > Pneumocystomycetes > Pneumocystales > Pneumocystaceae > Pneumocystis > Pneumocystis oryctolagi. The sequence continues at coordinate 54,556 of JABTEG010000008.1, forward strand.
AAAATTCAGACCCTTTTTCAATATTCGTATCTATTTTTTCCTCATTTTCCTTCATTTTCTCCTCATTAACTAATTTATAATCTTCGTCCATATTTTACCGTGCAATCTTAAAGATATCGTTAGAAATCCTCTCTTATATTCATATTACCGAACGTCTTGAACAGCGGATTTTAAAGAAAGAAATAAATAAGATATTTAGTGACTTTAAGTAGTATTAAAAGACCTTATTAAAGGTCAATAAATAGTATAAAAGTGGTTTTAAGAGTTTCAACTGTTTTTTTAGTATTTTTAGAAGTTAATTTAGCAAAACTTCAAAGATTGCTTGATCGAAAAAAAGATTAGATTTAAAGCAACATTAATGACGTCCAGTGTTTTGCAGCAAATACAAACATCAAGTGTTTTATTTGATGACATGCGACGGCGTTCTTCATCTATTATTCATGATGTTCAGGCATGCACAGCGGATGATAGTTTAGATCAAGCAAGTCAAAGTAATTTTAACTGCAACTGGGTGAATTTTAAAGGTATCTATTCCTATTTGTGACACGAGAAAAGGATATATTTGTAATAATGCTTTAGGTGCATGGGTTATTCATATTGTTGTAATTTCATGTCTTAAAATATTTTATAACGCATTTCCTGCGGTTTCACAAGAGCTTTCATGGACCCTTACTAACTTGACTTATATGCTGGTGCTAAAGATATATTGGACTAAATAATTTTACTGATTTTCTAGAGCTCATATATTATGTTTCATTGGGTAAAAGGAATTCCATTTGAATTTAATTCTGGTGCTTATGATAATTTAACTATGTGGGAACAAATGGACAATGGTGCACAGTATACCCCTGCTAAGAAATATCTTACTACTGTTCCTATTATTCTGTATGTTATTATTATTATTATTAGCCTTTTTTTTTTTAATTTAAACTAGGTTTCTTTTAAGTACACATTATACTCATTATGATTTCTGGATGTTTTTTATTAATCTTTGGGCGCTTGTAATGGTTTTGGTCCCAAAACTTCCTTCTGTATTTATAAATGATATAAAAATATAATTAACTTTTTATTAGACACATCGAAAACGTATTTTTGGAATAAATAAATTTGATTTGAATTAAGGAAATATAAAAGGATCATTCGATAATATGTTTTGTTCAGATATTTTATTAAAGTTTGTTTACTTAGAGTATTACATTTACACCTTCATAGTGGTGAATATATATCAACTCCCATTTTTTATAAAAATTATGGAAATACCCGTTTTAAAATTATTGCGTTTATTTTTTATTTATTACTTTGGTAACATTTAATATAGATCTATTTTTAAAATAATATAGCTTTTATACGTATTTTCATATATTATTTTTATGTAACCTAAGTAATTTTAAACATAATACTAGTTCTCATTTAAAAACTATTCTAATTTAAGACTTTTAAAAAAGACATTTTGGAGTTTTGCAGAGTATAAGTCTATTATCTTCATTTTCATGTTTAAAAACTAAACTATTAAATAATCTTATTCAATAATTATTTAAACAATATATTTTTCAAAGATTACAAAAAATATATTTATATTCTATTTAATATATATATATATAATCTTTTTTTCAAAAAGAATTGACATTTTTTAACTTCAATAATTTGAAAGTTAAATAAAATTCTTTATCTATAACAATAAAATTAAAAAATATTTCACAAAATTGGTTTTAAAATTTATAATGACAATGTATAAAAAATCATAATACGAAAAAATAGAAAATAATATAAAAATGGACTAATTTTTGTCATATTCCTCAATCTCTTTTAATTTTTTTTCAAATATCACATAATCTATATCCTATAATATTCTTATTAAACATCATGAATACATAAATTTTATATACCGATATTTTCCATTCAACACCTTCACTCACAAGATCTTCATCAATAAATACATTTTCCACAGACAATCGACTTCCAGGATCACAATGTTGACTTTGAAATGTTACTACTACTACACGTCGCTCTTTATTTACGATTTTAGGTTCAACGTCATCTTTTTCATTTAAAGAATCAAAATAGCCAGTTTCGAATTCACCGTCTATCTCCAAATCAACGGAATAAGATATTCCTCTTTTCATTTCTCTCATAGCAAGTTTTTTTGTAATAGCGAAAGACGCTAAGGCATCTTTTTCATCTGATGTTAATTTCAATCCAATATTAAATGTCTTCCATCGTATTCGTATATATCCTGGGTCCTGTATATTGGATTTTTCAAGCTCTGAAAGTCGTTTAAATGTATCTTTAGACCCAAAATTGACAAATACTGTACGAATTTTTGAATTATATACACGATTTAAATATATATAAGGTCGGAGACTTAATGGAGGCTGATCATCTTTCCTAATATAATCATCAAGAAGCAAAAGCAAATCTTCTGTCATAATTTCGGATAATCTTGACTTAGGTTCTTTAAGAAGATGAAAAAATTTAGATGTAGCATATGTTCCTTAAAATATATAAGGAGAGATGACCTGAAAAAAATATAGAATACCTCCAATACAAAACTCATTTGGCCAATATTCCCTCCCAAAACGAGTTTCTGCTGAAGAATATGAAATATGTGACGCAAAAAACTGTTGTATAGAATCAAACATATATGTCAAAGGTTTTAAGTCTTTTGAAGCAGGAAAAAAACATGGATAAGACGGAGGCTTTCGCGCATGCTTAAATATGAAAGCTACAGTCGCTTTAAATTCATTTCAACTCAGAAAATATAACTTACGAAACTTATTAATAGGTGACGGAAGAGGTGTATCATTTATATCATATTTTAAGCAACAATGCGTCCAAAACACTCGCCTGCGAGAAAGTATTCCACGAAACAATGTGTTTTTTGTTTTAAATGTATAAATAAAACGCAACATAGTTTATTTCTATGTTAAAGCAACATCTAGAAATACAGCGAACCGTTAAAAAACAGGTTTAAAAACAAGAAACAGTTTTCTAAAGAAAATAAAAGCAAAATCTTTAAAAAACCTTAAAAATTTTTATAAGAAATTTTTAAAAAAAAATAGAAAAAATAATTCAAAAAGAAATAATTATTTAAAAATATATTTTAAAAAGTAAGAAAAATATGAAAAATTTGCCTTTTATACAATATACATAAAAACAATTGTTCAAAAAGACGACAACTCTGTTTATTTCTAATATAAAACTACAAAATTATCATTGATTCAACATTTTATTTTATATTCATATTTATTAATATGAATATTTTTATATAAGTGTACGTATAAAAATATTTGTTCAAATAGTTTAAAAAAACAACTTATAAAAGATATTATATTATCAAAATACATTAAAAAACAGACGTTATAAATACTTTTAAAGATAAAAATATAAATATACAAAATATTATATATCTCTAATAGATAATTATTGAATCTATAAAACCATGTATATATAAATCCAAATAAAGTATTTCAAGTTTGAATGTATAATCAAAAACGAATTAAGAGTGTTTAAAGTATAATAGTTTTGAAAATTATGAAATTTAAGATTTTTTTATAAATATTAACAAAACGGTTTATTATAACAAATTATTTTCTATTGAGATTTTAATGTTTATAAATCAATAGAATTTTATTTTATTTTTCAAATTTTTACTATAGTAATACATAATTTATTTATAAAAATGGTTTATTAAAAATATTTTAAAAAAGAATTTACAAAAAAAAAGTGTATATATTTAAATAAACATTAGTTATTATTTTTATAAATAGTTTTACGCGTCATATATACATAAATATAATCTAGATACATTTTTATCATGCAATTTTGATAATATAAACATACTGTTTATAATTAAAACAAAATCTAAAATATAATATACATCTTTTTTAATTAAAATAATTAACTCATTAACATTTTTACAACCCACGATACAGAAAGAATACGAATATCTGTATATGTTTGACCATTTCCTATAAATAGAATTGGGATACCAGTAGCCCACGTTATAGAAACTATAGTTCCAACAATATTTCCAACAGTATCCACCTTAGAAATAATAAATCCATCTAGCTTTTTCTTATAACCTAAAACATTATTAAAACTTCTAGCTTGAGCTACTGCATCAGCTCCTGCTAAAGCTTCTGCTACTTGAAAAACTCTATCAATATTATTTGTATTGATAAGCTATAAATATTAATAAAATCATAATAAAATTAAAATTACCTTTTCTAATGGAGACATAAGACGCAAATCATTATGGCGTCTCCCAGAGGTATCGACTAAAACTATATCAAATTCATTTTTTTTTGCTAAATAAATTTTCAATTTTTCTTATAAAAAAAACATATAATACCATATAAAATAGCATTGCTTGCAATTAAACATGCATCTTTTCCATAACCATTTTCGAATAATTCAATTTTTCCGCATTTTTCTTTTTCTGACAATTGTTGTAAATTTCTAACATGAACTTGAAGCTGTTCTATTGCTCCACTTCTAAAAGTATCACAAGCAGCAATAACAATTTTTAAATGATTTCTTAGAAACCAAAATGCTATTTTTGATAAACTTGTGGATTTTCCGACTCCATTAACTCCAACAAATAAAATAGTATATGGTCTTTTTTGAGCTTTACAATGATTAATTTCACTAAAGAAATCTATAGATGTTGATGGAGTTAAGATTTTTTTAAGAGAAGATTCCATAGTTGCTTTAACAATACTTTGGATAGCTAGAAACTTTAATTATATATTTATAAATAATAATAAAGAAATTACATTGAAAACTACCAATACTTTTTCCAACTAAACTATTTTGAACGGACTCGCATAAATTATCTGCAACTTCTTTCGTAACATTTCTTCTTAATAATAATTCATTCATTTTTTCTAATATTGGTGCAAGATCATTTGATGAAAGAATTCTTTTTTTTACAAGGCTTGTAAATATACTAAACATTCCTGTATGAAATTCTTTTTTATATTCTTCATTTGCATTAGAACTCTGAATATCATCGTCAAATTCTCTAATAAGAAATCTATTCTTATCATTTTTCGAATTCCAATTTTCTTGTACCAAATAAGTAATATCATTTTGAACAGATACCGATGGTTTTTCGGATTCAATAGAATAATCTAAGTCATGTTCTTTATTATCGTTATCCAAAACGGAATCCTCATCCCATCTACGCATTAACTTTTTATTTTTTTTAATAGATTCTTCATTACTAAAAAGATTAATAAACAAGATTAAAGAAAAATAACTACCTTGAACAAGTCAACTTTCCGTTGTTTTTTTTGAGCCTTCTATTAACATTCTTTTTACTCTTATCTTTTTTCAAAAAAGTTGCTGTTTCAAGAGAATGAGATATTTGAGAACACTGAGTTTCTAAATCTGATTTTAAATCTATTTTTGAAGTACCATTAGTATAAACTCTTTCTTCAGACTTGGAATATTGAGAACATGGAAACCCATGTGTAATAGAATCATTTATTGGCATAAAAGAAATAGATTTTTTTATCTAATCCATTAATTACTAAATATATAATCTCTTATTGTATACAAACATCCAATGTTTTAAATTCTTTGATTTTAACATCAAAATGGAAATCAAAATCCTTTGGGTTAAAACATTTTTTCCGAAGTTTCTCATTATATAATTGACAAAAAAGCTTTTTAATACTTTCAAGTAATTCATCAATATAATCCGACTGTATAAAATTTAAATAAACAACCTAATGCCTTTTCTTAGAAAAAAAGAAACAATATATATATAATTACTGCAAAAATAAGCTCATACTCGTTAGAAACAGTCCATTTAACAGCAATGTCGTCTTTTATATAAATAGTCTTTGAAGATTGTTCTTTAATAAAAATATCATGAATAAAATTATTAATAATACTATAGGATGAAGCATCAAAAGACCTTTCCCAGAGAACAATACCTCCTTCATTAAATATAGTAAAAAGTATCAACATATTTAAAAAATGTAGGAAAGTGGAGAAAAAATACGAAAAATATTAAAAAATTCAAAATTATATTATATATAAGATGTATTTAAAAAATGAAAGACAATGGGAATGTTCAATAATAGTACAAAAGAATGAACAATGAATTATTTATGCAGTAACCTGCCAAACACTAGAAAAAACATGAATTAATAAAAAAAAAAAAGAAACCAAGTACCGAATAATATTATCAGTATAACCCGAAAAAAGAGTTTGTCCATCAGCAGACCAGCACAGAGAAATGCATTCGGGATCCAAGGATTTCTTCCCAATACCTGTAAAATCGACATTAAGTTCGTCAACAATAATTCTTTAACAAATATTAAAAATTTAAAAATCAAAAAGAACAAATACTTCGTTTCAAGGTCAAAAACTTTAATACTTGTAACCGTTGCTGCACAAAGCCAATATCGATTCGGCGAAAAGACCAAGGCATTAATAATATCTCCTGCGTCTAACGAGTAAAGATGTTTCGATTCATTAAGATCCCAAAGCATAATTGTGCCGTCCTTCCCACCGGAAGCACATAAAGAACCGTCTGGAGACACAGTGACTGTATTAATATAACCCTATAAAAAACTTAGACAAAAATATAAAAGTAAGACAATATTTACAGTATGACCAATGTAAGTTGTTCTAGGCTTGCACGTCGAAAGCTCCCATACCTAAAAAAAAACTAAATAAATCATCCAAAACAAATAATCCTTATTTTCCAAATATAGATCATCAGTCATCCAAGAGAAATATCTCTTTCACAGGCATCTAGGCCTCCGAAGTAGCAAATAAAACAATACTAACATCCTTTGAGTAGCTATCCACTGATGATATCTCAAGGACAGCTAAATCCAATCGGAAAATAGAAAATATCCTTTTAATCGTACCTTCACAACTTTATCCCATCCCGCCGATACAGTAATAAGATTACTGGGACTAGGAGAAAAACGAACACATGAAACCCAATCCGAATGACCTCCTTCTTGAATTGTCATTTTACAATCTCCTAACGTATTCCAAAGCTTAATTGTCCGGTCACGTGACCCACTTACAATTTGCCGATTATCTGCTGAAAAACTAACACTCAATACATCTCCTGTATGTCCAACAAATCGCTTTGTTGTCAATCCTGTATTAAGATCCCATAAACGAAGCGTTTTATCCCATGAAGCAGAAAGAACATACTGTCCGTCTGACGAAATCGCCAAATCTTGAACAAAATGACTATGGCCCTATAATATATCTTATAAGAAAATATTGAAAAAAAAAGCACTTGATTCAAACACGAAGAGACTTCCTAGGGACCCCATATACTCCTTCTTTTCCCAGATCCCATACAATAATCGTTTTATCTCGAGAAGCAGAAACAATCATATTCTGGTTCTCGGAAGAACACACGATTGCCGTTACCCAGCCAGAATGACCTTCTAAAGACGCTCTGAGAACCAAACTATCCATTTTTGCCTTTATTAAATCACAAAAATTACAAAAAAAATATCCACTTTTTAATAACGTTTAATCTTTTTTTACAATAACTCGATAGACCTGAGTCACATTTCAGAGGGTTTAGGGCAAAAACATTTAAAGAATATTTAGAAGAAAAATGTATGAAATGATTAACAATTTTGCACTAAAAACAAGATGAAGAAATACGCAATCCCCTATATAATACAAAAGCGACAAAAAAACGAAATTGAATGTTAGCGATTGAAATATGAAATCAAAAAAAAAAGCTAAAAATAACGACATTTTTTGAACAAAGGTGTCTTCGTTTCACTAAGAATTGTCTGATGTTTATTTGTGGAAGGAGGATGAATGTATTGAAAAGAAAGATCATCATTCGACTTTTCGACAAAATGACTTGGAAAATGTGCGGTCTCGGTTGTTTCAGTAAAGATGCTTTGTAAAGAAGGAGAAGGATGTGTTGGCGAAAAAGTAACTCGAGTCGATTCAAGATCTAAAGAACCGGTACGCGAGAGATCACGAAGAGATTCTTCGGAAAAATCCGAGGATGAATAAGTATGTTCTTCATTTCTCCGGCGCGCAATACACCACTCACGAAGACTCTCAATGTCTGTAACCCCATCATTCAAAAGCATTAACATTTCTTCCACTGCATCTTGAAATCCTTCTTGTCGCTCTTGTTCAGCAGCCGTTAACGCCTGCCGATACAAATTCGTAACAGAAAGCGCCGCTATTCCCCTTCGTCAAACCCAAAATCACTCAATATACACCCTTTTAACACACCTGTTTTAAACGTAGACAATAAATCTCCTTGTTCATTCTTTGTTTCTTTTCGTTTGTCAGGCAAATGACTATGAAGAGACGACATATCCATTGATAATTTAATACCAAAACTTAAAAGTACTTTTTTGATATATAAAAACGCTTTTCAACTGTTTTTTCTTTAGATTTTTCCCTTTCTTTCAACACCCTTTTTTTGAGGGGTCGTCGATGAAGGTTTATAATATTATACACGTTAGTGTCTTTGAGAATAAAAATCTGGCGAAGGTGTGAATATTGCATTTTTTTATGAAAAAACCGAGTATTTTTTGCAGAAAAAGGCATGAAAACGAAGGAAATAAGGATTTTATAGAGTTTCTTATGGTACTTAGAGAAAAAGTGTTTTATTGAGTTTTTTAAAGCGAAAAAAAACGTGAAATTTTGACGAAGAAATGACAATGGATAGTAAGGATGTGTTAGCAGATGGATTGTCTGTAGAAGATGATTTTCAGGAGGTATAGATACTCTTTAATATGATACTGTGTACGTTTGGGGTTAATTTGTTGCAGAAAGAAGAGAAATTATGTGTGAAAAATGTAAGTGGAAGGAGGAGCAAAAAAGTGTTTGAAATAAGTTAAAAATTTATATTAGAGGAGTTCAGAAAGTCAAAAAGCTCACAAAACATCGTCGAATATAGAGCGAATCAAGAATTTTAATGAAAATCATTCTAAATTGAACAAGGCCAAGGTAATTAAGAAATATATAGTATAAATGAATCATGTTTTTCTAGGCAGTGGACTCTACAAAAAGGCTTTCCTTTCTCCTAGGGCAAACTGGTAAAATTGTGCGGGTTTAAGTGTATTTCTTATATTTTTAAAAACAGAACTTTTCCGTCACTTTATCAATTTACAAACAAACTCAAATACGGATTCCAAGGAGATTGTTAATGATCTTTCAGTAGATAAACCGAAGAAAGAAACAAACGCAAGAGATCATAGGCATCGTAAAACTGAACAAGAAGAAGATGCAGAACTATTAAGGGAGGGCGATCCAGAACAAGAAAACCAAACTATTTTTACAGAAAGTCCTCCTTGTAAGTTTCGAACTAATCAGATTATTTTGTTTATCTAGGAATAGATATTGTAGGAGGAAAAATGCGAGATTATCAAGTTCAGGGCCTTAATTGGCTGATATCTTTATATGAAAATGGAATTAATGGAATTTTAGCAGACGAAATGGGTTTAGGAAAAACATTGCAGACAATATCTGTGATTATCTTGTAAACCCTTTTAACATGTCTTATATAATTAGTTTATAGGGTACCTTCGTTTTTTGAAAAACATACAAGGCCCTCATCTTGTTGCGGCTCCAAAATCAACACTTGATAATTGGTCTCGTGAATTTTCTCGTTGGATTCCAGAAATCAAAGTTTTTGTTTTTCAAGCACCAAAAGATGAAAGGGTTTATATTGTTTACATTTATTAATGTTATAATAGTAATGACATTCAGACTATTTTAATTAATGAGCGTTTTCTTACTAATGATTTTGATGTATGCATTACATCATATGAAACTATATTAAGAGAGAAAGTACATTTTAAAAAGTTTGCATGGGAATATATTATTGTAGACGAGGTTTGTTTTATTACATTTTCCCTTATTACTACTAATAAATAGGCTCATCGTATTAAAAATGAAGAATCTATGTTATCGAAAATCATTCGTTTACTCAATAGTAGAAATAGACTTTTAATTACAGGGACGCCACTTCAAAACAATTTACATGAACTTTGGGCTTTATTAAATTTTCTTTTACCTGATATATTCGCAGATTCTCAAGTTTTTGATCGCTGGTTCGAAAGTCAAAATGGTGACTCTGATACAGTTGTTAAACAGCTACATAAAGTATTACGGCCTTTTCTTTTACGTCGTGTCAAGTCAGATGTAGAAAGAACACTCAAACCTAAAAAAGAAATTAATTTATATGTTGGTTTGTCTGAAATGCAAGTAAAGTGGTATCAGAAGATTCTTGAAAAAGATATAGATGCAGTCAATGGTGCTATAGGAAAAAAAGAAGGAAAAACGCGCCTTTTAAATATAGTAATGCAGTTAAGGAAATGCTGTAATCATCCATATTTATTTGATGGCGCAGAACCTGGACCTCCATATACAACAGATGAACATATAGTAACTAATTCTGGGAAAATGGTAATGCTAGATAAATTGTTAAAACGATCAAAAGCACAGGACTCGAGAGTTCTTATTTTTAGCCAAATGGGACGAGTTCTTGATATACTAGAGGATTATTGTTATTTAAGGGGATATAAATATTGTAGAATTGACGGGCAAACATCTCATGAAGATAGGATTATAGCTATTGATGAGTTTAATGCTCCAGGAAGTGACAAATTTCTCTTTTTATTAACTACAAGAGCAGGAGGTTTAGGAATTAACCTTACAACAGCAGATGTTGTTGTAATATATGATAGTGACTGGAATCCTCAAGCAGATTTACAAGCTATGGATCGTGCTCATCGCATTGGTCAAACTAAACAAGTTTACGTTTATCGCTTTGTCACGGATAATACCGTAGAAGAAAAAGTTTTAGAACGTGCAGCTCAAAAACTTCGTTTAGATCAATTAGTTATACAACAAGGTAGAGCTCAACTACAAAACAAGAACAATGCATCCAAAGAGGAGCTTATAACCATGATTCAACATGGAGCAGAAGATGTTTTTAAACAAAAAGAAGGAGGAACTATTACTGAAGATGATATAGAAGAGATAATGAAGAAAGGTGAAAAAAGGACCGCAGAACTCAATAAACGCTATGAAAGTCTTGGAATAGATGATTTACAAAAGTTCTCTACTGATTCTGCATATGAATGGAATGGTGAAGATTATACAAAGAAAAAAAATAGCGATGCAACAATTAATTGGATTTATCCTAGTAAACGTGAAAGAACACAGCAATCATATTCTTTAGATCAATATTATAAAGGTGTTTTAAAAACAGGTGGCAGAACACATGGCCCTCCTAAAGCTCCACGTCCTCCTAAGCAAATAAACATGTACGTTTTTCATTTATTATCATTATTATCGACTAATAAATATTAGACAGGATCATCAATTTTATCCTCAAAGATTAATTGATTTACAAGACCGAGAAACTGCATATTTTAGAGTATTAATATTAAATAATAGCTCTTTTTTTAATATTTTCTTTAGAAAGAACTGGGATATAAAGTGCCTCTCGCTGAAGGAACTGCTGAAGACCTCGAAGAAAGAGAAGCGGATCGTGATTTGGAACAAAAGGAAATAGATAATGCCGTTCCATTAACAGAAGAAGAGCAATTAGAAAAAGAAAAAATGATTTCTCAAGGATTCGGTGATTGGCAACGTAGAGATTTTTACCATTTTATTCAAGCATGTGCGAAGCATGGACGTAATTCATTTAAAGCTATAGCTCAAGAAATTGAGGGGAAAACTTTAGCTCAAATTAAAGAATATTCTAAGGTGTTTTGGGAAAGATATACAGAAATCGACGGTAATTATAGTTTTAAATAAAGATGTATTTAATTTTCAAAAGGATATGAACGATATATTGGTCAAATAGAGGCAGGAGAAGGAAGAATTCAAAAGCAAGATCGCCAAACAAAACTTCTTCATGAAAAAATTTCACAATATCGTGCTCCACTGCAACAGTTAAAAATTATGTATAATCAAAATAAAGGAAAATCATATACAGAAGAAGAAGATCGATTTCTTCTTGTTAAGTTAAATGAGTACGGACTTTCTACGGAAGATGTTTACGAACGTTTACGAGAAGAAATACGTATATCGCCTCTATTTAGATTTGATTGGTTTTTCAAAAGCCGGACAGCTTTAGAATTACAAAGAAGATGTGCGACACTTCTTACTTCTGTCAAACGCGAGCTTGAAATGAATGAAGAAAGATCAAGCTGGAGACGTGATAGATCAGATGATGAGGATGAAGAAGAAGAAGAAGAAGATCTCCCTAGAAAAAAAATGCGAAACTCTAGTGCAAAGGTTTGTTTTAAAAAGCAATCAGATGCATAATATTTACATTAGTAGGATAAAAGAGCTACTTCAAGATCAAGTAATAGACGTGCATCGGATGCAAACAGTATCTTTATAGCTACAACTAGAATATCCAGAAAAAGCCGATCAAGAAAATAAAATATATTTTTTTTCAATACCCTATCATAAAACCTATGTATTTCAAAAACAAAAAGTATATCATAAACTGTCCCATAAGAATTATTTAATCCATTGTTATCTCGGGTGTTTCCATATATTTCTTGCATAAAAGCAGCGAGTTTGTGAATAAAATAGACTGACTTTCACATTCATCATCCTCTGTCTCTTTTTTAGGAGTCAATGGAGGCGAGTAGTCCCAATGTGGACTCAAAGAAAATAAATGTGGAGGCGTAGCATCTCGATAATAGCTACTTATATCGCTATTAGCATCATCTCTATTTTTAAACGTATCTATATCAAATTCCGTTGCTGGCTCTGAATTTATTGATAATGAAGGGCTTGTAGGTTCATTCTTTTGGTATAAAATAAGATCCAGAAGATATCTTTAATAATTTTTAGAATTTTTTTGCAAAAAAAAAAGCAATTTACGTATTTTCTGAGGAAATACGATCTGAAATAGCTTTAGCCTTCTCAATCTTCTCTTGAAGCTCCTCAGATTCTTCAATAAGTGTATCAAACTTCTCACAGAGTCTATATAAAATAATATTATAAATTAATTGAAATAAATGTATAAACTTACTTTTTATATTTTCTTTTAAAAGATTTAGGCATCGATGAACAAAATTCAATGTGTTAAATATATTAATATATATACATACCTATTGATTTTTATTATTAATTTAATGAATATGTTTTTTTAAAGGTTTTAATAGAAAAAAAAATTAAATCATTTTATTTGGATAGTTCTTTTTTATCTAGAAAAAAAAACTTAGAAAAACTTAAAACCAACAAGTTTAATCTATTCGTTTCTGAAAACAAAAATAAAATTTCAAATAACATCATTTATAAAAGAATATTACATATGGATTAATAACTTAAAATTCTATATAATGAAAAAAAAAACAATTTAAATAAAAATATAATACATTTTTGAGATATTACTCGGATATATATTCCTAAACAATGAAACAGGAAACAAAAGATAATCATTGTTGGAAAATAGTATAAAAATTATAGAAAAATATGTATTTCTAATTCTATAAACAATAATGAACATGATAATACAAACAAGAAACATTCTAGACTCTTAAAACTAAATGAACACTTATTGTAATTATTTATAGAAAAAAATATAAAAATCTTCAGCATATTTTAAAAATGATCTTTTTGAAAAAATACGAAAAAATTATCCTAAAAATTCTTGTTAATTAAAAATTAGATTTTAAAAATCAATTTTAAAAGTTAAAATACAATCGAATAATATTTAATATTTTTTTTTATCATAAAAATCTAATAAACTCTTATATTTACAAATTTATTATTTATAGATCGACCTTTTTTAATATATATAAATATATTTATATTTTATTGAAAAATTTTTATAAAAATTTAAAACATTTAAAATATATAAAAACCAGAGTCTATAATGCTAATTATAAAAATTCTTTTAATATTTAAAGTATTTTTAATAGTTTTTAAACATGTTTTGAATTTAACCTATATTAAATAGTCTCATACAAACTTAAAGAAACAGACATTAGAAAATATTTTTTGTCAATGTTTCTTTTAACTTAGATAAAATCCTTAATATAAGCATAAATTGCATAAATTACATGAATATCAAAAATATTACACTTATTATAGCTATTATAACATGTATATATGATAATTCGTCTAGAAACATAAACATTAAGAATGATAAATATAACCAAAATAAAGGAAATTAAACGGAAAAGTTCCCTTTAGTTATATTATTCAAACGCTCAGCCAAATGTGGGTATTTTTGAGTAACTTGAAGCTGAATCTTTGTCGCTTCACAATATGAAAGTGCATTAACGAGTTCTGATTCAGTGCGCGCAAGTTGTGCAGATTTATCAAAATATTCAATAGCATCAGCAATCTTCCCCTGTTGTAAAAGAAGTTGCGCTATTGTTGCAACCTGAATATATCAACTAAAAAACCAACATACGCTTATTTAATATACCGCAACATCACACCCTGGATCTATAGCTAACGCTTTTTTACAAAGAGCTTCAGCTTCAGCTATATCTTTTTTCCACTGAAAAATTGCAAGAGCTTTATTAATAAGAGGAAGAACATTCATTATAGTAAATTTGCTTGATTTTTCTAATTGTATTGCCGTATCAAATTTTTCAATTGCATCTTGAAACCGTTGTTGATCTAATAAAAGTTCGCCATAATAATTATAAACATCACTAGATTTTTGAAACATTTTTAAACATTTTCTAAAAATTGACATGCTTAATGCAATATTTCCTAATTTATATTGTACAACACCATATTGAATATGAGAAAATATAAAATCTTTGTCTAAATCAATCGATTTCTGATAATTTTTAGCTGCTTCCGAAAATTCACCTGTAATAAAATGCATTTGTCCACGATGATAATAAATATCAGGATCATTTGGATTAACAGACTTTGCTGTCTCAAAATCAGACCATGTTGAAGAACGATCACCTATACAATTAATAACATATAATAAAAGATCAAGTTGTTTACCTAATTCCATATGAACACTTGCTCGTTTAATATAGTTTTGTGTATCATTAGGATCAATTTCAATAGCTTTATTGAAATCTTCCAACGCTTCATGTGTATTTCCCTGAATAAACTTAAAAGTACCAGACATATTATATGCTCTAGATTGTAATGATTCAGAACAGCCTAACTCAACAGCTTTAGTAAAATTTTTAGACGCACTATCGTAATCTTTCGCGGAAAGAGCTTTAAACCCTTGTTTAAGATAATAGTCGCCCGTAGATTCGTCTTTGGTTTCTATCCTTGGATTAGACCTAGGTCTAAAAGCATCCAAATAAGCTGTTATAAAAGTAGGGCTTGGTAATTGTTTTTTTTTAGTCTTAAAAAAAATTAGTTTAATAACAAAAACGATCTGTTTCTTGTTTACCATCATAATCTTTTTTGCTTTAGCTTCTGCGATCTTTCTCAATAGCCTCTCAACACTTTGTGCAGCATTTTCATTAGAAAATCCATCCATAATACAACTTGTTGTATAATCTAAAAGTGCTTCATCATTCTTCTCCAAAACTTCATATGCCGCCGCTCGACGGTTCAACGCTTTAACATATGTAGAATTAAGACTTAGTGCCGTTGTTGTATCTTCAATTACTTGTTCAGGTTTATTTAATGCAGTATAACCTATTTCATATCAACTTTTATATTTAATATTAAAATAATATAGATACAAGCAGCTCGATTAGAATAGAAAACAGGATCTTTTGAGCACATAATTGCTCGACTATACAATTCAATTGCCTTTTCATATTCTTTTCTTAAATACGCGTTATTTCCTTCAGTTTTTAATTGTACAGCATATGTTTTACGCTCCTTGCTCATATTTAACAAAAACATACAACAATGACAAAAATTTTTACCGATTCAGATAAATTCTCAATATCAGCTTCTGTAATGGCTAATAATCGTGTTTCTTCCGAAGATGATTCTGGTAAATTTGTTGCATCTAATATCCGTTTAAATTATACGTTTTTTTTTCCAAAAAAAAATCAACCTTTCGTCTCCTGCGAAGACAACGCTCCGTTTACTTTCTTTTTCTTTTTACTTTTTGCTTTTTTCTTGTATTTTGGCAATCTTTTATCCATATATTCTCCATCCTCTTTAAACAACTTCTTATAAAAATAATATGTACTCCCCATAGAAAGAGACACAAAAACAACGCCTGTAACGTACGAAAGCAGCCGATTCCGCGTAAAAAACTTCATCAAACGCTTCCAAAACACTCCTGTCTTTTCACCATGACGATGCAACAATGAAGCACTCAAACCACTCAGAGCTGCTACCACAGAATGAAATGACATGTTCCTATTATAAAAATATTGTAAAATACGTATATATATACGTTCAAACATACCTTTTCTGCCGCTTTTTTGCAGATTTTTTGCGACAAACGCTCACTTCGTGTGACCGTCAAGAGGCACGAGCACGTGAAAATCACGTGAAGGGGAAAAACAAGTGATTTAAAATATGTAAAAAGAGGGATAAAAACAGTGCAAAACAGCGTCTTTTAAAGCGTATAAAGAGGTCAAAAGCTATTCAAAGAAAAATATTTATAAGAAGCAAAACGATGCTTTTTTCGTGATTATGAACGGCCAAGTTTTTCATAGTATTCATTGCGCTTACGTACAGACGGAAGATGAAATGCAAACCAAAAAGTATAAGCAGCAGTAATGCCAAGTCCTAATGCAATGCTAACATCCTAAAAACCGGTGATTCAGTAGAGAAAAATAAAGGTTTTCTAAACAACTTTAATAAACGCACGTTTAAGCATGCCAACGACAGGTTTAACAGCCATACGTTTGTCTAATAGTTCAGGACAACAGTTTCCCTTAAAAAGAAGAAAAATACGCTGTTTTTTTGCTGTTTAATAGAAAAATTTATGTAAAAAAGAATCTTTTTATAAATCGAAGAAATACGTTGTCTACAACATCCAAAAAATGTGTTAAAAAAATAAAAAGAAATTTTTGAGATAAAAAGAGATAAAAACATGTTAAATGACCTTTTAAAATAATACAACTCTTTTTTTTTCAAAAAAAACCTTCAAATTGTCTTTTTTTTTCAAAAAAAAATGACTGAAAATTTTGAAAGAATATTAGAACGACGAGCATTGATAGAAATTCTTCAATCTGTTGGATTTTCATCGACTACTGAGAGTTGCATGATTCTGCTTCAAAGATATCTTGTTTTATGTAGGGAAATTGTTTTTTCATTTCACAGATTTAATGATTAGACATTTTAAGGATCTTGGACAGATCTTTACGTTTTGCATTCTCTCAAAGACGATATAAAGCTTCTGTTTATGACATTGAGTTGATGTTTTTTTACGAAGGAATTAAAATAGGGTCTTTGGAAGCAGAAATGAAACAGCGTTCAGGGACTAATTATGATTTACAAAAAGGTTAACCAGGATTTTCATTAATTATTGAAATTCACTCGTTAATTATTTAGATATATCCATATCGGAAGTTGCATCCCGTTTTGTGAACACGTCTTCAGTGCTTATGGATAAGCTTTTGGGTGCAGAACTAACAGGTATTGATGATAAACGACCAGATTATCATTTATCACATCTCCCCATTTTTCCTCCTAAATATACATATATGAATACTCCTATATATATACAGCGAACTACTTCTCCTCATGAAATCAGAGAATTAGCAGCAAGACAAAGTCGTTTGGCAGAAAATGCTTTATGGAAAATTATTCAAATTGAAAATAAAGATCTCAATATGAAAAATAAAACACAAATGAAACAAGACAAGCTCTTCTTAAAAGTGTGGAAAGATATGGGATATGATGATGACGATGCACACATATCATATGAGGGTTTTGTTAATTGGGAAGTTAATAGATATACGCGTCAACTTAAAAATACTCTTTAGTTTATCATTTATCAAAAAAAAAAAACAAATAACAATTACTATTTATCTTTCATAATATGCATTAGATCCACTACTTCAATCATATTTTTCTTGTATCTATAAAAATAAGTTTTTAATACGTACACCTTTTTTGTTTTAATTTACACTTTAAAAAACCTATGAACTGGCGTACAAATAGTTTCTTGGTTCTCAGTGTGGCATAAAAACTGTTTTAATTGCATTAAAACACCGTCTTCTCCATGTTTATCCTTCTTGTTTAATAACTTTTGAACATCTTGAGCTGAAAAATTTTGTATTTTCATCATTTTTTCACATAAAAAATATAAAATTCAAAATGGACGCAATTTCTTCGTTAAAAGGACTTCTTGACACGTTCCAATACGAATCCTGTGAAAGCGTAAGCCTTTTATTCTATTTTAATGGCGTTTTAATATACAAAATAGCTCGTAGAAGCGGTTCGATCTCATTTATCTTATGAAGAAGGTGGTATCAAATTTTCAATCGACTTATTAGACCATATTATTTCTTCTTATGGAATTTTTGGATTCAAATATGGAGACATTTTGGAATTTCAAGGCCCACATGGCTCAGGAAAACGTCATTTGCTTTATTTTATTGCTGCAATTACTCTTCTTCCTAAAGTTTATAAATTTAATGACAAAAAAGAAATGCTTGGCGGTCTTAATGAAGGTATTATTCTTCTAGATTGCAGTGGAAAATGGAGAACAGATCGTTTAGAAGAAATAATGTGTGAAAAAGTGAAGAAGATATTCCAATCTATACAAGAAAACAGTATATTTGATAAAGAAGAATCTTGCTATTTGTACAGCTTGGGTTATACACACGCCTAAGGACTTTAATCCTTACACAACAGATATACGGACTTTTACTATATCTGATGATTCTTTACAAATTTATCATCATCATCTCCCTCTTTCTTATACATCTCAGGTGTCACATAGAATTTGTTTTCTTCGGAAAGCAGTCGCTCAACTCTCGTCTAATCTTGAATTAAAAAACCTTCTTATTCTTTCAAAAGAAAGAGACAATATTCTTCAACTTGGTTTACATCTTGCTATATTTCAACGTCTATCAAACAGAGATTTAACACTCTCAAAAAGAAAAGGATTTATATTAAGTATTAGAAAGAGTTATATAGAGATTGAAAGGTATTTATGATGGTGTATTTTTATTCAACTTAAATGTATATTCTATAAAAAAGATTTTTTAAAAATCTATCGATTTACTCTATAGAAAATAGTAATTTTGAATTTAAGGTAAACAAGTGTTCTAATATATAAACTAATCATCTTACTTTTTATACAGAATAAAATTATAAGGAGCTATATAAATAAAATTATATTTTGGTTTATTAGTAAAATATTTGAATTATACAAATGAATATATATATTTATGTTTAAAAAAAAATCAAATATAGTTTTTTTTTTCAACTAAAAAACACTCATCCATATGGTATTACACGGAATAAATGTTCAGTATAGTTCTTATAATTTTTTTCGTCTTATTTTTACATTAACATTTTTAAATATAAAATCTCATCAAAAAATTTTTCATGTAACAAAAAGTTCTTTTAGACGAAATATCTGGTTTACTTCGTTCAAAAATATTAAGAGGAATTGTATTCTTATAACTTAAGCGTTATGTTTAGTATTTACTTTTTACAAGACAGTACAAACGTTAATCAATTGGGTTTAAACGAAAACCTTATAAAATATGCAGCTTCTTTGTCGGAAAAGTATGAAGATCTTAAAAATAAAGCATCTTTCGTAAGCATTATTCAAAAATCAATGAAATTCCTAATCATTTATAGGAAACAAAAACAACTTGCATAGAATCATTAAATAAAAAAATTTTAGAACTAAAGCCTATCGTAGAATGCTTTAAAGATTATGAAAAATCATTATCTGTTTCTATTACTTTAATATATTTTTTTTAACTATTTGACCATTATTAGATAATTCATGAATTAGAAGAGTTAAAATGCGAAAATGAAAACCATGAAATAGTTAAACTTGCAGAGGAGGAATTAAAGAAGGAAATCTTATTGTTTGAGTCACTTTCTAGTAGATTAAAAAAAATTCTCGTTCCAAAACATGTTCATTCAGATTTATCATGTATTTTGGAAATTCATGCAGGCGTGGGCGGTCATGAAGCAGCATTGTTTGCTGCAGATTTATTGAAAATGTACCAAAAATATTCTGTTTCAAAAAACTGGGAATACAAAATGTTGTCAATAAACAAAAATGAAGGTAGTGAAGGAGTATCTGAAGCTATTGTACAAATCGATGGTTTGGGTGCATTTGGGAGATTAAAAAACGAAGCAGGAGTTCATAGAGTCCAAAGAATTCCAAGTACGGAATCTAAAGGAAGGACACATACTAGCACTGCAACTATTATTGTTCTTCCAAAAATCGATGAAAAACGAGAATTCGATAAGGTTGATATGAAAGAAATAAAGGTAGAAGTAATGAGATCAAGAGGAGCAGGAGGTCAACATGTTGGGAAGTGTGTATATATTTTTCTTAATTTAATTATCTTAGGTAAACAAAACAGAATCAGCGGTAAGAATGACTCATATACCTACTGGAATATCAGTTTCTATGCAGGATTCTCGTTCACAACACCAAGTAAGTTCATAATTTTATTATATTGTACATTAATATATAGAATCGCGCAAAAGCTCTTATGGTATTAAAATACAGAATTGCAGCTTTGAAATGTGAAGAAGATGCAGAATATCAAAGGTCGAAACGTAGATCGCAAGTATCTTCAGCTGTTCGACCAGAAAAAATTAGAACGTATAATTTCCCTCAAAATAGAATAACAGATCATCGCTGTGGTTACAGTTTATATGACTTAGATAATTGTATGAATGGAGGAAATGGGTTAGATTTATTATTTGATAAACTAGAATCATGGGAAATCCAGATACAGTTAGAAAGTTACCATTAAAATAAATTTATATTTATCTAAAAAACTAAATGGATTAACAAGAATAATTAAAATACCATATATCATGCTTTTCGTGATAATTAATCATTTACACATATTATTAAAATTAATAAAAATCATAATGATAAACGACTTAATTCATCTAAAAAAGCTTCAGGAGATAAAATTTCAGAAGAACCATATATAATTCTTTTTTTTGCTCCCAAATTTCGCGACGCAAAACTGAGTAAATTACCGTATTCAAAGTAACTTCCTCCTCCAACCATAAATACAATTGCTTCATTAAATTGTTGACGACGAATAGAGTTTTGTTGAATATCACGATTCTGTGGATCAAAATAAAGATAATCTTCAGTTTTAGAGTTTGATGAAACAGGATCCATTAAGCTTTCTACTATTTTTGTTATAGTAAAATCTTTATAAGATGGTAGAAAATTTCTAACACCAGAAATAAGATTTTCTAAACTTCCAGTAACAGCACCATCTTTAAATTTATCCGAAAGCTAGAACAGTCGTTGTTAACAATGTTTAAACAATTAATTAATTGTCATTCTTACTATATTGCTAAGAGAATTCAGTCCTCTTAAAAGATTATCTCCTTTTTGCGAAAAAGTACTAGAATTTTGTGCTGGAGATACCATCATACTAATTTTTGTAATCTCTCTTATCCTATTATTAAGTTAATTTTTCTTTTTCAAAATATTCATTTTTACTTTTTAATATAAGTTAAAGGTGCAAGATCACACTTAGCCTTTTTTAATTCTTCTTCATATTCAAGCATATCGGTTTTGTTAATATTATCGACACTAAGATAATAAATTATAAAAATCCGTAACTTATCTTTCGCTTTTTTCTGAGGATCACGTATTATTTCAAGAATATTAGATTTGGTTTGCCGTGTAATTGATTCTTCTATTTGATAACAACTATCTAACTGCCGGTCTTTAATACCCTGTAATAAAGCAGTAGCAATATTCATATGCATATCAAGAATTTGTTTTCGAGATGTAAGCTCTGGTAATGCCGTTATAGCTATTTTGAGATTTTCGGATTTATTTGCAGTATCACTATTAATAATCAGAACAATAAATAATAATAATGCAATATACAATTCCGCAATATCTAAACCTGTTTTTTTAGAAATTTCAGATGCATCATTTTTATAACGAGTAAGTTCTGAATCAATGTTTTCTGCTACTTGAGGAAATGGATTATTTGAATTTTTTGCCCAAAAAAAATCAGAAGGATAAATATCATAATTTTTCTTGCTTATTTTTTTGTTAGATTCTATAACCTAATACATTATTTAAAGAAAAAATATCTGCAATAATTTACATCAACAGTTATTCTATTTAATTTCATTTCGAAAACGTCATTAATAAGAGATTGATAGGTCCAAGAATGACTAAGCATAGAAACAAGATCAATTGTGCGATCCAAAATAATCAATACTTTGAAAGATTAATTATAAAATCTCTATCACTTCAAATGTACCTGGACGACGATATGAAGAAGCATATGATTTAGAAAGTGGGGTATTTTTAATGTTTAAGAGATAATCATGTAACCTACGACTTAAATTTTGAGCAACCATTTCTGCGGCATTCCCTCGAGGACATCGAACAATAGGAACTACACCCATTGTGACCACTACAGAAAGAATTCCAATAGAAATTTTATCAACAATATGTTCTATTGTTGATTTTGAAGTAGAATGATGATTAAACGCATAATATACATCTGGAAGACGCAAACTAAAAAGATCCTGCTCAAGAACTACAAAATTAAGATATTGATCATATACTTGAGAAACCATTTGAGATGTATTTTGTGATGATGTAATAGAAGCAAATTCTTCTAAAAGAGAACACGGAATAGATGAAGAAAAATTAACATACACTGTATCGTAAAGATTATTGTACAAATCCTGAATAAAAAAAGAAATCAATATTCTTTTGAAATAAAAATACAATAACTCACTTGAGATATTCTTTGAATATTTTCTAATGTCGGCTCTACAAAATAAATAGCAGGAACTCCAGGTATAGGCTGTCTGTCTGTCATCAACTGCCTTAAAAAGTAAAAATAAATAACTTTAAAATATAAATATTTACATAAAAAGTGTAACCCCATGATCTCGAAGATCATTAACTTTAAGAACAGTAGAAATAATATCTTGACCCAGACGATCAAAAATAAGAATTTTCCAAACAATTTCATCAGTTAAAGATGACAAAATATCATCATTGTTGTCCGCTTTTTGTTCTTCATCTGTCGCATTCAAATTCAAAATTTTAACAAGAGATGCTATTATAAATAAGTATTTTCAACCGCTCAAAAACTATCTATCATTTAATCTTACATATCTGAGAATTATAAAGGGTTTTTGATACTAAATTCTCCTTTAACATCCTCTTAATTAACTCACCTTTTGTTAATCACTTTTCATGACGTTCGTCAATGTGTAAAATCTGATCATCGTCATGACAACAGAGTCCTGGCAACGGTCCAATCATTTTCCCTAGCAACCACATTTTTCGAAAAAACGGGGACTCCAAATAACCAACCGTTTAAGAAAAATCATTAAAAACCAAAGTGTATTTGGGAAAAACATGGATTTTTGTGCAGAAAGAACACGTCTTTGCGGTAGTTTTTCTTAGCTTTTTATCATAAAAAAATTATTTTGAATTACTAAGTGATAAAACCGTTAACTAAAGAAGTTTGAACGTTCGCTTTTCCAAGTAGAGACTATTGGAGTTTTCAGCGTGCTTTTTTATTTTTTTTACAAACAAAGTATCTGTTGACCTTGATCAAGCCTTTTCTAGGCGTCTTCCGCGCCTTTTGAGAGGCATTTGACTGCCATTCGTGTTCAATAAACAAAATAGCTTTTTTTGGCGTCGAAAGCCTTTTTTTTGCAGATTTAGAGTTCTTTTTTAACGAAAAATACGTTTTAAAGCATCTCTGGTATCTTTTTAGTATTTTTATAGCATTAACAACATCATTACAATTACATTTATATCTTTGGAGTGTCAATATTATTTTAATTATTCTGGTATTTTGTTGTTTAAAATTTTTCCCGTAAATAAAAATGGAACTTCCAGATTTGAAAATTCCGTCAGAATGGGCCATGTCTTCTCATTTGATGCCATCATCCAACTTAGATATATCAACCTCTTCTTATACCAATATGGAGAATACGCACCCGGAAAGAGCATCCTATGAAAATGCTCGACTTTTGGAAAGACCTTCAGGGACAGTTCTGCATCATGACAATACTTTAGGAAATGCTTTTACAGGCACTTTGGATACATCAATATATCCTGTTCCCGGTTTACATTTATCCTTGGAAACACCTCTTTTGCAAACTGGCATAGAAACTCATGAAGCATCTCCTTTAAATATGCCGACAAATGCTATTTTCAATGCAGTTAATACATATAATCAAGCAAATGCAAACATTTTTCCGTCAAATAATTCAGAACATATATTTAAGGAAACATCTCAAGAAAAACTTAAAGCATTGAATGGTTCTATGGATCTTAAAAATATTGGAATTGATATGAAAGATTTAAAAAACAGTATATTTCTCCCTAATACATTATTATTTTAATAATAAAATAGATGATACACATAATCATACATTATATTCTTCTGGATATTATGAAATAAATGGTTAAAATTAGAAAATTTTCTATGTTTTTATTAATATTTTTAGGTAATAAAAACGGATTATCTCTGGAAAATAAGAATAATAACCCGTTTAAATTTCCAGGCATTGCTAGTGAGTTTTTTTTTAAAACGAAAAATTATTATTTAGCATGAATTAGTCCCTAATCTTCCATTTGCAACAATTATGGATGTACAAGAAGAGCAGCTAGCTTTAGAAAAAACAGTGCAAAATAAGCCTAATATTATAAAAAAAAATGAAACTCCTGTGCTAAAAAGTGACACTGTAATTCAAAAAAACGAAACTCCAGCTCCAAAAAGCGAAGCATCTGTACCTAAAAGTGAAACTCTTGCATCAAAAAATGAAACTTCTGTTCCAAAAGGCCAACCTCGTCCAAAGGTAAATACATGTTACCATTATAAAACGTAGTTTGATATAAAATAGAGTCCACATGATCTACTTTTATATGAATTACGAAAATGTTTTAGTGTCTATGCGGTAACTGGAGACACTAGAAACTGTGTCAGAACAGTATATGATTTAATGAAAGATATAGTCGAAGATAAAGCCAAAATTATAATGCTGGAAACATTAAAAGGAGGGATGAAAGATGATATTATAACTGCGTATTATTTTTATTGTATCTTTTAAATATATAAACTAATATTCATTAGATTTATTGAAAACAAACAAGTTTTGGGAAGAATAAGAAACTGGCTAGTTAATGCTATAAATGAAAAAAAAAATGCTGTTATCATAGCTATTTTAAAAGTATGTAGAAATATACTTAATAAATATACTCTGATATAATCAGATTATGAGTGTATTGAAATTAGATGCTCAAACTTTAGCAGAACTAAAAATGGGGAAACCTATAATGATTTTAACCAAAAAATCTGAAAATGAAAGTAAGAAATATATAATTAGTATTTTACAAACTAAATATTAAAGCTGTTAAACAACTTTCTATGAAATGGCTGGAAGCAGCAGAAAAATCTTTATCGTTAGAAAAATCTGTAGAAAATTCAACGTATGATGAAAAGTTGTTATTATTGTATATTAATATTTCTCAAGAACATCTAATGCTCCTTCTGTTCCCATAACTGAGGATACTTCTAAAAAAAAGCAGAAAACGGGTTCAAACGATTCTGTTCCAAAGCCTTCTACAACTTCTAAATCTAATTCAACAAAACCTACTGTTAAATCTCAAAAAGTTCAGCCTGTAGTTAATACTGAATTCTTCAAAAATCTCTCAACTCCTTCAACAAAACCATCTTCTCAAAAACCTTCGCTTTCTAGTGTTCTTGCACAAATCAAAGCACCTAAAAAGTATTAGCTCCGTATATAATGTTAAAATAACTAATTTTTAGATCAAATACTTCACAACCTCAAGTAATAGAGACAACTACAAGAAAATTTACAAGCGTTTTAAAAGAAGTTCATGGATATCAAGCAGCTTCGGAGGCGCCTGTTGCTGATGCTTCTGCTGTTTCGAACGAGGTGCCTAAGAAAAAAAGGAAATGTGTTTCATGGAAATCAGATAATGATCTTGTTGAGGTTAGAATATTTGAATCACTTGAGCCAGAAGAAACGGATAATTCGTTTGTTCATATTTTTCGCGAATTTAAGAATGCAAGAGATTTAGATATTTATGAAGGACGTGCTGCATTCAGTAAAACTCATAATATGGAAGATGATATGATGACTTGGCGTGAGCCAGAAGGTAATTTCTTCTATAAATAATTCAAGATTTTAATAGTGCAAAGATATTGATTTTTCTCATTTGGAATCTGAATTGCCTAAACTTGGTCCCAAGAGAGGTGGTATCAATAAATGCAATAGTAGTGAATATAAAATACAAGAAGAGAGAGAAAGATTTGTATTTTTAGTATCATATCTTTATGAAAAAGATATCCCAAATTCGCCTACTGAGCCTGATCTATGTTCTGATGGACCATTTGTTGAAACAAAAACAATACCTTTACCTAGTGAAATAAAAGTATGCATTGTGCTTTGTTGCGACGGTATATTTACATTTTTAGGAATCGAGTGCAAATGACTTTGTATTTCAACATAACCAGGGATCTATAAATCACTTAGCATTTCCGAACGCTTTTAACCAAAATAATATTCCTTTGACTAAACCATCTTTAGTTAACAACACACAAGCAAGTGTAACTTCTATTTTACAAAGTTTATTGAATGCTTCTGGACAAGCAACAATTAATACACCTCCTGTATTACCAATTTCACAGCCCATACAACATGTTACTTTACCATCATCTGGACTTTCATCTTCTAATATTGCAAATGTAAGCAATATATTACAAATGCTTCAACAATCACAAAAAAAACCAGTACAGCAATCTTTCCCTATTTCTTCAATTTCTTCAGGGACATTACCCTTCAACTTTGATGCTCTACTTGGCGGAGGACAGTCAAAAAATCATTCTTATACGGATCGAAACGAACGCAATGATGGATCATATTTACGAGACAAACGACATCGTTCTCAAAGACATCGTCGTCGTTAGTCATTTATTTATACTTCAAAAGAAAGAAAATCAATATTTTTTGCTTTGTTTTTATCATATACATTCATGGTTTTAAACAGATATTATTTGGAATACAAAAATCTCATCTATTCATAGTATTACTCATCATTTAGTACATCTTTAGTATATTCTTGTGTATTAAGACATCTCTTTATATTTAAAAGCACTTGGCCCTTTTCTCGATATATCGATGTTTTCCCAATTCGATTTCGATCGTCTTTCAGAAGTGTTTGTGTGCAACGGCGAAAAAGAAAAGAATTAATAAGAAATAGTGTATAATAATATTAATATGTTATATTCTGCATGTTATTTTTACTATTATTGCTAAAATGATGAAAAACAAAGCAAAA
Organism: Pneumocystis oryctolagi; assembly: GCA_017311285.1. NCBI lineage: Eukaryota > Fungi > Ascomycota > Pneumocystomycetes > Pneumocystales > Pneumocystaceae > Pneumocystis > Pneumocystis oryctolagi. Next base: position 81,983 of record JABTEG010000008.1, read on the forward strand.
AGAACGGAACTTTTTCCATTAAAAATAAGTCAAAATAGTGAATCCGAAGTTAATCATAAAGAACTACAAAAAGCGACTTTTTCCGAGAATTTTTCAAAAAAAATGGACGAGAATGATTCTATGAGCATTTCCAATGCAAAAGACATCAAAAACCTGTCTTCTTTAGGTATTTTTGTATGGTCATCAAATAAAAACAATGTAAGATAAAATATCTATTATATTGAATAACGCAGGGGCTAACTGGTATTAAGGAGGACGTATTTGTATCAGAAGAAATGAAAAATGGTCCTAATAAGAACCTTAAAAAGTCATATTCAAATATTAATCTAAGACACATCACTTCTGATTTTCATGAAGATTTACATGATCAAATGTCTCTATTAGCATGTGAAGATAAGAAAAGCATTATTTCTGATAACAAATCAGACAATATCGTGAGCGATATAGCCGAAAACGGGAATTCTGGTCCTTTTTGTTCTTTAACTACTATAAGTAGATCTGCTACAGAAAATAACATTCAAACACAACACAAAAAATTCCAACGATTAACAAAGTATCCATTCTATAATTCTGGAATATTAAGTATTCCAGAAAAGCTTTTTTTTCAAAAATGGAATGCATTAAAATCTGGAATAAAATTGAAAAATTTAAAAAAAAAAGATAAAAGAAGTGTTCATATGCCGGTCAATTTGATTCATCAACTTCAAGCAGGTACTCCTGCTGCAATTATACTTGCTTCTGCCTTTCAAAGAGATGATAGCGGCAGACATAAAGTTCCAGTCCTTTTAGATCAATTGGAAATTAGTGTTCTTGATACTAAAAATACAAAGTCCAGGTCTCATACATTATTTCAAGTAAAACTTAAATACGGGGACGGGGAAAATGCAGTAGAATGGTCTGTCTATAAAGAATGGAAAGATTTTCTTAATTTGCATACACGGTATAGAGTTTCTGAAACAGTAAATAGTCAATTTAGGAAAACTTCAGGATTGCCTAGGTTTCCAAAGTCCAGTGCACCATATCTTCGAGGAATTAGGGGGTTTAATTTTTATAATAATGATAATTTTAATAAAAAATCAAATGAGCATCCAAAACAAGATATGTTTACAGAAGTGGAACCTATAACATCAGTAACTAATGAAAAGAGCCGCTTAGTTAAAAGTAATAGTTTTGTAGAAATGCAAAGAAAGAAGCTTGAAGAATATTTGAAGAATATGGCTCAGTTATTTCTTTTTAGACCAGAAGGACTTAAACTTTGTTTGTTTTTAGAACTTAGTGCATTAGGGATAAAACTTGGGAAGCATGAAAAATATCATGGGAAAGAAGGATTATTATCAATTGTTAACTCAAAGGGTTCTACGCGTAAAATGACATGTAATCCTATTGAAGTAAGAAATCGATCATTGCCAAAATGGTATCTTGTAAGGGAATCATATATCGTATGTGTGAACGAATTAAGTTCTACTAAAATATATGATGTATTTCTTATGGATGATGGATTTGAAATTGCCAGAAAACATTTTTCTAAAAGTACATCTACTCATACATCTAAGGCATCAAAGGATAATTTGAATAAATATCAACCGAAACGTTGCACTTTCAAAATCAAAAATTGTGAAAGAAAAATTAAACTTTTAGCTAAAAATGAGATAACTGTTCATCAATTTATGGAAAATATTAAATCTGTAAATGAAGCTAGCATATGGACTAAATTCAAACGTTTTGATAGCTTTTCTCCTATTAGAACTAATGTTGCAGCTCAATGGATCGTTGATGGAGTAATTGTATTGTCTTGTATTTTCTTTTCTAATTTTTTTTAGAGAGATTATTTTTGGAATGTAAGCAGAGCGATTTTAAATGCCAAAGAAACGATTTATATACATGATTGGTGGCTTAGTCCAGAATTGGTTTTTTTGTTTTAAAATACTCAATACTTTAACTGATTAAACTTAGTATCTTCGTCGTCCGGCGTGTATCTCACAAGATTGGAGGTTGGATAGATTATTAAAAAAAAAGGCGGAAGAAGGCGTCCAAATTTATATTATTATATATCGTAATGTTGGTACAACTGTTCCCGTTGACTCTACATATACAAAATACTGTTTGATAAGACTTTCTCCTAATATTTATGTACAAAGGTCTCCTTCTCATTTGCGACAAAATACTTTTTTTTGGGCACATCATGAAAAAATTATATGTATAGATGAAAAAATAGGTTTTATAGGTGGTATTGATCTTTGTTTTGGGCGCTGGGATTCTTATGAACATGTTTTATATGATGACAAACCAAGTGGATGGGATGAAATGCAAAACCCTATTTCTGATATTCCAGATGAACCTCTTATTTGGCCAGGTAAAGATTATTCTAACCCAAGGGTTCAAGATTTTTCTACACTCGATAAGCCTTATGAAGATATGTATAATCGTACATTAGTTCCAAGAATGGCTTGGCATGATATTTCTATGCAAGTTGTAGGACAACCTGCAAGGGATATTGCCAGACATTTTGTACAAAGATGGAATTATCATTTAAGAGGCAAAAATCCAAGTAGACCGACGCCCTTTTTGGTCCCTCCTCCAGAATTTACACGAGAGCAGCTTGAAAAAAACAAACTTCTTGGAACCAATGAATTACAGATATTGCGTTCTGCAGGACCATGGTCTATTGGCACTCCTATGAAAGTTGAACATAGTATTTTGAATGCTTATATTAAATGCATAGAGACTAGTGAACATTTTGTATATATTGAAAATCAATTTTTTATAACATCGTCTGAATGTGAAGGAGCTGTTATTGAAAATGATATTGGTAATGCATTAGTAAGAAGAGTTATTAAAGCTCACAAAAATAATGAAAAATGGAGGTATAACGCTACTTGTCTAAAATAATTACTGAAATATTCAGAGCTGTAATAATATTACCTTTAATTCCTGGATTTCAAAATGATGTTGATGTTCAAGAAGGGACAAGTATACGTCTAATAATGCATTGTCAATATCGTTCTATATGTCGCTATAAATGTTCTATCTTTAAAAAACTTGAAGCAGTAGGAATTAATCCTGTAAAATATATTCGAATATATAGTCTCAGAAATTGGGCAAAACTTGGAAATAACTCCAGACTTGTTACTGAAATGGTATATATTCATGCAAAGGTACTATTTATAAAAAAAAAAAAAACTAAAATTTACATACTATCAGTGTATGATTGTTGATGATCGTATTTGTATAATTGGATCTGCAAATATTAATGAAAGATCGATGCGTGGAAATCGTGACTCAGAAATTGCAGCAATAATTAGAGATACTGATATGCAGTTATCTACTATGGCAGGAAAACCATATCTTGTTGGGAAATTTTCATATACGTTAAGAGTAAGATTAATGAGGGAGCATCTTGGGATCAACTGTGATGAAATGGAAAAAATAGAACATTCTATGGATGGTTTAGCTAAAAATTGTAAATGGAAAGATATAGAAACTTGGGATTTCAATAATTCTCTTATTCCAGAAACTTTAAATAACGAGAAAAACGTAGTTAAAGAGGAATCTTTAGAAATAAATAAAGAGTTTATCGATTCTTATGATAAATGCACTTTGGAAAAAGAACCTCGACGCAATTTTAACAAAAAAGAGAAAATTTCATATCAAATAAATTCTAATATACTTAAATTTAAAGAGAAAATCTCACATATATTAGAACCTTCTAAACTACCATTTGGAAGACCAAAAGTTACAACAGCAACAACTCATTTACTTTTTGGGGTCGAAGTTCAAGAAATTGTATCAGATTCTGATAATAATAATAATGATAATAACGATAATAATAATAATAATAATAATAATGATATAAATAACTGCCAAGAAACTACGATAGAGTTACAAGGGGTTTCTGATAATGTTCATGATTTAGATAAATCAAAAACAGAATCTTGTGAATCTTTATCTGCTAATTTATACGATTTTGATAAGTTGGATACTAATACAGATATATTGAGTTCGAATAATTCTCCTAAAAAGAAAATAGAATCTAAAACTCCATTAGTAAATCAATGGCCAAAAGTCGAGATAGATCCTATGGCATTCTCTGATCCTTTATCAGATTATTTTTTTGAAGATATATGGGATAAAGTTGCTCAAAAAAATACAGAGATATATCGTCAAGTCTTTCGATGCATGCCTGATAATGAAGTACGTACATGGAAAGATTATTATCGTTATAAAAAATATGCAGAAAGATTTATGCATAGATATGAATTAGAAAGAACAAATGCAGGTTCTATTCATGAGATTTCTGAAATATTGCCAGTATATTCTCAAGAAACAAGATTATCTTTCAGTGACATTGACGAAACTGATAACAATATTAAAAACAACGATATAGAAATAGTAGATTCTAATGTAGATCCATCAAAAGGAATTTATGAGATGAATTCTTCCTTTAGTCCCCATCTTTCATCAACTTTCTTACATAAAAAAGGTTTTAAAAATTCGGATGATATTTTTCTTGAACCACAGGAAATATTAGAAGAAAAACTATCTAATATTCAAGGTCATTTAGTTATCTGGCCTACAGAATGGCTTGTAGAAGAATATGAACAGTAAGTTTTTTCTTTCTTTTTAATTTTAATTCTTATCTATTTTAGTGGTCATTGGCTTTTTGCTTTTGACCATATTCCTCCTATTGATATATATGCATGAACTTTTTGAACTTCATTGACTAAATTTCATAGCTGCTTATACAATTAATAAAACATTAATAATACAACATTAACAAGTTGAACGTTAAGGAGAAAGTAAAAACAGTATTCTTTGGTTTTTTGCATTTTTTTTATTTATTTTTATGTACATATATATATATATATCAGATTTATTTTCTACAATTTACTTTTTAATATTCGATTATGACAATTAGATTTATAAAGCCGTCAGAAAATCAGGGCATTCTTGATGAAAAAACAGTTTATGATAATGAAGATGATTATTTCAAAGACTCCTTATATGATACGATGGCGTTTCAGAGTTTTTCCCATTCAAAAATTGTTACTCCAGGAGAATTTATTACAGATGATCCTCAATTTATGAGGTTTAAAAAATAAAAACAAAAGTCCTTATTTAACTTGTTTTTTACTCAGAGGTCATGGAACGTATATAAAAGACAAAAATACGATTTATGCATCTGTTGTAGGCACTGTTCAACGCGTTAATAAGCTTATTTCTGTAAAACCGCTCAAATCGAGGTATTTTCGTTATATATATATAAAATAACATGTAAAAAAGATGCAGGTATCTTCCTGAAATTGGGGATTTAGTAGTTGGAAGAATTGTTGAAGTATAAAAGTAAATTTATTAATCAAAAATACCCATTTTTAACAGGTTGGTCATAAACGCTGGAAAGTAGATATTGGAGCAAAACAAGATGCAATACTAATGCTCCCATCTATCAATCTTCCTGGCGGAATTTTAAGAAGAAAATCAGAAACAGATGAATTGAAAATGCGAACCTTTTTTTCAGAGGGCGATTTATTAGTTGTATTTTAACGATTTACATATTTTGAATAAAACATTGATTATTCATTTAGGCTGAGGTACAAACATTTTTTTCTGATGGATCTGTATCATTGCATACGCGGTCTTTAAAATATGGAAAGCTTCGTAATGGTTCTTTTGTTAAAGTGCCATCCAATTTAGTTTTGAGATCAAATGTTCATTCATACACTTTACCAAACGGAACAGATGTAATTTTTGGAACAAATGGGTATATATGGGTAAGAAAACATACGGAAGTTTCTTCAGGAAAACCAGGGGTTAGTATTACGCGACTAGAAGAAGAAGCATCTGAAGCTATTTATTCAAATGTTAATGATGTTAGTTTATTACACCTCCTTTATAAAACAAACTAATATTATCACTAGAATATTGAGCCATATCTTTTGCATGAAATAGCACGTGTATGCAATGTTATTAAAGCACTAGCTGCTTGCAAGGTTACAATTAATGAAAAAATGATTCTTTTAGGTTATGAAGCATCTATGATTTATGAGGACGCTGCAGAACTGTTATGGCCATCTGTTCAACATAAAATCTATGCTCAAATTATGTCTCAGAAATGATTTCATTTAATCTTTTAAATTCTAATTATATAATATTTATCATTTTTTATATATTTTCAATTCTATCGAATATTTTAAACGTCGAAATTAAAAAAGATGGAAAGACTAAATAGTATAATACAAGAAAAAACATGGGAACTTTTAGAAACAATTTTATACGACGGAAATGATTTTTTTTTGTTAGAAAAACATATACAACGTTTAGTCAAAGCTTCGATAGATTTTGAATGGGAAACAATTAATATAGAAATATTGAAAAAAAAGTTGCGGGATTCAGTGAATCATTGCGGATCATCCAAAGTAGTTTTGGTTAAAAATTCGCTGTATATTTATTTTTGATAGGTTCGTTTAACAATTGCTCGTGATGGTGTTATAAATATCCAAGTATCGCCTTTTATACCTCCTTCAAACATTTTTGGGATATTTTCGGAAAATAATCAAGAAAAAATAAAACCTTGGAAAGTGTATTTGGATAAAATGCCAATGGATGACACATTTCGCCCATTTTTTTGTCATAAAACAACATATAGAGATCCTTATGAAATATCAAGAAAAAGATCTGGAATAAGTGAGTCTATGGAAGTATTATTATACAACCAATATGGATATGTTATGGAAGGAAGTATATGTAATGTTGCTTTTTTTAGAAATAATCAATGGATTACTCCATCTTTAAAAGAGGGCTGTCTTCCGGGTGTTATGAGAGAAACATTGTTAGAAAAAGGATATATAGTAGAACATTCAATTCAAGTATGCGAACTTATAGACAGAGAGCGAATTCTATTATTTAACTCTTTACGGGGATGTTTCGAAGGCATTTTGTATTGTTAATATAAACTGATTTATTACAATGGTATATTTTTGGAGTACATTAATATTTAAAAATGATTTCAAAAAAGATCTGGCATTCTTTGTATAGGGGAAACCTTATCTTGACAATGTTCTTGAAGCATACGAAGAAGATTACTCTTACACCATCTTTCAGGTATTTCTATCTTCCGAACAATCCAGGTGTAAATTTCCCAGTCAGATTCTTGTAAAAACTATTACCTTATTAGTTAAGAAGTGCATGAAAACTCTGTACCTTATCGTATGTTTCTAATTCTTCTCTTGTGAATGATGGTAAATATTTTTTTGCAAAAGTAGATAACAACAAATCTGTTTCTAAAATACCTCGTTTTCTACTTTGGTAAAGGAGACGAGCTCTCATGGTTTCTATAGATTCCTCTTTGTTGCTCTTTGAAAATGCAGGCTGGGTATTTTCAGAAGGTAATTTCCAATGTGAATATTGTTGTTGTAATTGAGCATGCTTAGAACAAGGTAAATAGTACCATGGCGAGCGATATAAACATTTGGAAAACATTAAGTTTTTTAAAAAACTGTTTTTAAATAATAAATTATTTCTTTCATATACTATTTATAAATTTACCTTGTTTATAAATATAAATATTATATGTATACTTCAAGATTTAAACAGTTTGTCACTTAAATGTCTAAAACATGTATAAAAAAATTATAAAAAAAATTTTCAGAGTTTTAAATTATACAGAAAAACCAAGTATTTGGAAAAAATCTTTTTTACAATAAACTTCATTTCGAAAGCTCTTTTTCACAGAATTTAATAAATAATATTTTGTATAAAAAAATACATTCAATTGTTATATTGAATTTTATAATAACACTTTTTATTTTTGAAAAAATATCCAGCTTTTTAATACTTTAGTATGATAAATACCAAAAATAAAGAAATAAATATAAAATATATCATTAAAAATAAATAATATATATTATATTATTACAAATTTAAATAATGTTAATATGTTTGTTTAACCCATCCATTGTCACGAAGCATTTTCAAAACATATGTCATCCCTGCTCGGCTCTGCAAAGAATTAGTAAAAAGATGTTTTTTTTAAAAAAAAAAAAAGAAAAAAATACATTAATCACATTCTTTGAAAACTTCACTATTCCAAACTTCTCAATTTTGTTTGTAACGCCCCATCCAAAAGAACTTTTAATTCGTGCTTCTATATTTACAATCGTTCTATATATTTTACACATTTAATATGTATTTAAACAATCCAAAAAACTCACTGGTTTGAATTTTTAGGAGAAACACTATAAGTTTGGTTTTCAATCACTTTCATCACTTTTGTATGATCAAGATTACGAATAAACGTGTGCATTTGGTTTGTTTGAAGATTAACCATTGAATCCTCAAGAATAAAGCTTTCAGAGATTTTGAAAAGCTTGAAACGTTAAAATACAATAATACCCATGCAACAACCAGTATATAATCTCTACCTTTGCGCCCCATTTGGGCAGTTTACCACGTTTCAAAATTAAGCGTGTTGTTTGAAGACAACCATGATCATTTACGTAACGATCAACAACGTCTACAGAAATAACATGATTTGAATACGGACTAAAAGCTTTATAAGAGACAATCTTTTTTTGTTTCACAAAAATACTTTGGATATCTTAAAAACCATGCCAAAGTCACAATATGCCATGGATAACTGAAAAAAAACATCAGAAAGCACTTCTAAAGAAACTTAATCATCTATAAATACTCGTAAAAATAGCTGCTCGCATAAAATTTGACCATTTTAACTCAAAATAACTTGTTTAATTTTTTCAACAATTTTATACATTGAATCTTTCAAAAAAAAAATATTTATGATGTAATACACAAAAGAAACCTGTTAGAACCGTTTTAAATCAATGAAATACGCTATATTCTGTGAGTTTTAAAGCCTTTCAAACGGTTTTTTAAAGATATTAAAAAAAAGATTTCGTCAAAAATTAAAATTTGAAAAAATAAAAAATTATATATTATAAAATGACGAGTCAATCTATTAAAAAAGGTGAAAAAGATGCAGAAACATTAGATATTTCTTGTTTGACATTAAATTCAAAAAATAAAGAAGTATTTGAGGATGAAAATGAACAAGTTGTTACTCCATGGGAGGTTTGTATTTTTTTCGGCTAAAAATTCAACTATTTATCATTTTTAAGCATCATATCTATGATCATTTTCAGTCATCTTTACTTTAATTTCATCACTATAAGATCCATTATTTTTACTAGATTTAGAAACTCCAACTACTTTTGTTTTCCAAGCGCGTTTAAAAATATTCAATGGAAAACGTTCATTGTTTTCGCTGTATTTTGTACAATTATGACCATTCATGTATATTTAATGTTTCCTGAAACATGTGGAAGATCGTTAGAGGA
>JABTEG010000008.1:93971-371969 GCA_017311285.1 Pneumocystis oryctolagi
AATACCATAGAAAATCTGAGCTATATATATATGTGTGTGTGTGTTTGTGTATCATATAGAAAGAATAAGAAATACTTGGTAAATTTGCTTTTCAAGTTTTATGTGTGTTTATAAAAACTCATTTATAAATGATGTTTTAATGGTGCAATATATTTTCACTTTAAAATTATTTTCCAACCTAATAAATTGAGTTTATATGCACAATTAGTTTTCAAGCCATAATTTTTAAGCAGCATTCAATAGGACCATATAAAAATGATGAATTTTTTATGAAAAAAAAGAAGCACAAGAAAATAAAATTTTCAAAAAAGAAATGTTGTTTGTGAACCTAAAGAAAGAATAGGTTTAGTTTTTTACATTTATTGGAATAAGCATGTTTTTATTATTAATAATTAGACATGGGAGGATCCAAATGTTACGCACTCTGAAACAAAAGCGAAAGGGGATGATGATCCTCTTGATGTTTGTGAAATAGGCGAAACAGTTGGCTATGTTGGCCAAATAAAACAAGTTAAAGTTCTTGGTGTTATGGCACTGATCGACGAAGGAGAGACAGATTGGAAAGTGATTGTTATTGACGTTAATGATCCTTTGGCTCCAAAATTAAATGGTACGAAAATGTACCATGGAAAATGCTTATTTAGTTTTAGACATAGAGGATGTTGAACGTCATCTTCCTGGTCTTATTCGTGCTACTAATGAATGGTTTCGTGTATGTTTTTAAAGAAGATATTCAAAAAATGAATTTTATAACTCATGGAAAATAGATTTACAAAATCCCAGATGGGAAACCAGAAAATGTTTTTGCGTTTTCTGGCGAATGCAAAAATAAAAAATATGCTCATGAGATCATTTCTGAATGTCGAGATGCATGGAATCGTCTCATAACTAAAAAATCTCTTTCAAATACTATTAATTGGTAAATATATGTTAAAATATTTATAATCTTAAATCATATTAGTACAAACGTTACACTTTCATACTCTCCTTTCTATTCAAATGAATGTTTATGTATTCCTCATGGAGAAAACTTTCAAGATCCTCGTAGGGACTCTTCAATTGACAAGGTATATACTTTTAATAATTAATAAGCATGAAATTATAATTTAACATTTATAATTAGTGGTTTTTTATTTCAGGAGGAATATAATTTTTCATTTGTTAAAAAATTTATTATTATTTGTAGTATTTTATTTTTTTTTTATTAGAATAGCTTTTTTAAGAAAATAGTTATATATATTAGAATATATGTTTTAGCAAAAAGATTTTTTTTTCTTCTTAAAATTTAATATTTCAATAAAATTTTAATAATTTTACAATTAATTTTAAAAAGAAAAATATAATTAATATAATTATTATAATCTAAATAATAAATAATATAATATGTATATAACTAGATCTATAATCAAATATAAATAACAAAGACATTTTGAAAAAAATTTAAAACTTTTTATAATAAAAAAATAACTTTATAAAATTTATATAAAAATACTTTTATATGGTATCCTAAGTACCCTTATAAAGTATTTCAAGAATCCATTTATAATAATAATATAATTTTTGAAATCATTTCAAATATAATGTTTTAAAATTAAATCAAAAGAGATTCACAAAGAAGGCATTTCATTTCATATTCTTTTAAAGTGCTTTTACTTTTTGCCATTAAAGGCTGGTTTTCTTTATTTATAAATTCGATATCATTTGGTGCTCCATTTTTAATCAAACTCTTACGAAGACATTCATCATGTAACCAATTTTTACAATTATAACAAGCATATAATATTTTATCAGGATTATGGTATTTTTTGCACTTGCAAAGCGTAGTTAGACGCTAACAAGAATTAATAATATTCCAAATGATTCCGCATATTTACTGTAAGCTTAGGATTTATTGAATCTCCTCCAAAACGCTGTCTCCAATAAAATTCAGGTATATCATCAGGTGTGTCAAGCGACTGTTTATTTTCCATAGTTTCGTTCTTTTCATCATTTAGTTCAAATTCTTTTTCTTCATCCCAATATTTAACAATAATCTTACTTGAAATCGTATTTGCAGCTATAATTTCATGATAATCTGACTCTATTAACTCCATTTCCCCATGATAATATCTAAAACAAAAATTAACAAGTATTTTAAACAGAAAATTCAATCTACTTTCGCCCTTCAGGAAGTTCTTCGGGCTTATAATACCATTGACACATAACCCATACATTTTGGCCATTTTCTGCACGAATTTCAAGCAACTTTGCAATCCAAAATCGACTGAAATCAAAATTTTCAGACAACTTTTCTTCAGAATTATTTATAAATACATAATCTCCAATATAAAATTTTTCATCTTGTACTACAAAAAATATTAAAAAAGCGTATATAAAGGAAATACAAACATTTCAAACTTTTATATTTATTCATTTTTGACCATCCAGCAGGTCTCCAATTAGGTCCTATAGCAAAACCTGATTGATTTTCTTTAGTAGAAATAGGTTTTTCCCCAGTTTGAGAAACTGGTTTTTTTTGATTTTTTGAATGTTTTATATATTTAGTATTAGACTTAGATAAGTCACTCTTTAAATCTTCTTTAAGCGTACTTTCATGGTCGGTACTTGTTAAATCAAGTTTCCTTTTTTTGTTTTCAATATCTACAGAATTATCCTCTATTTTGTCAGTGCTAAGCTTCTCATCAGGATTTAAAAAAAGTCCTAAAGATTCAGAAACCATCTTAGCCTAGAAGAAATTATTTAAATATTTATTACAAAACGTGTATCTTTATATTTATTAATTTATTAGAAATTTGATAAAGTTTCTGTTCGAGAATAAACATCATAAAATATATAATATTTAAAATAAAATAATTATAAAAGAAAAATAATGTTAATAACTATTGATCAATAAAGAAATTTTTACATGTTTTAGAGTTATTTCATTTTTTCTTCAAGCTCCTTAACCATATTTTCTATTTCTTTCATATTAGATTGAATAGTATTTTTTGAATCTTTAATAGCAAATTCAACTCTTTCAAGGGTCTCCTTTAATTCAACTAATTCTTCTTGAATAATATTCTGTCGTTCCGTACAATCTTTAAGACCGCTTGTTACAGTTGCGGCATCTGCATGAATTGTACGTAATGCTTTTAATCGATCCAATAAATTTGGAAGAATGGATGAGATGCTTTCAATAGTTTCTAGACTAGAATATAAGGCGTCTATTTTCTTCTCTTGCAAAACAAAAGCTGATCCATTTGTTTCTGTATCTACTTTTGATTTTTTTTCAGATAAAATTTCCATCTCTGCTACTAAATCTTTGACTTTTTTTGATATAGAATCAATATAACTTTTGTTTGATGTCAATAATGTTATCTTTTTATCTAAATGAGAGAGAGTTTGCAATATTGGTGCTTGTAACATATATGAATGTATATTATTGATACCTAAAGATTTTTCTAATAGTGTCAAACGATTTTCTAAATCTGAAATATTAGATTCTGTATACTTCTCCTTGGATGACGGAGTATAATTTAGAGTATATCTTAATGACTAAAGGGTTAAAAATCAGAAACTATTTTCCTTTTTTCTTTTTTAAAAAAACCTGATTTGTAAAAGAATTATCTATTTTTATATCATCTTCTTTCTTATTCTCTTGATATTCCGGAAAATTAAACTCTTCAAGCCTTTTAGCAAGAATTTCAACAGCACTTTTTTTTGAATTATTCAGAAGTTCTAAAGTTTGAAAATCTAATTCATTTAAATCTGCAAAACTCTTGTTTAACGATGCGTTCTTTTCAGAATCATCCTTTAACTTTCTATTATTTAGCTCCTCTCTAACTTCTTCTAATTCTCGTTTTAAACGTGCTAGCTTTTCATCTACAGTCTCCTCAATTACTCCATGATCATGAAAATTCTTTGTTATATATGATCGTCTACTTTTTTGCCCAATTCGTTCAGAAAAGTCTTTTAAAAACACATATATATTAACAAGTAATATAAATAACTATAAACTATACACCTGTTTCTTCTGCATTTATCTGCTCCTTTAAAAATCTATTCTTTGCCATACCCAGGTTCAATCGATCACTACTGATATCTTCATTCATTGTCTCTGACTCAACAGATAATGAGTACTACATAAAAAGTATCAGGAAATATTATTTTTTGATCCTTTTCTCTTACAGATTGCGTCCATGGTTCCTCCATAAGATCTGGAGTCTCATAAACATCTTTTCCTGTGTCCTAGCACCATTTAAACCCGGAAAAAAAACAAAAATCCATTTTACAAGTCCAGGAAGTGTAGAATACTTTGTTTTCAGAGCCATTTGCTTCACAAATCACCCTCTTTCACTCACTTTTATGTTCCACACGATTATGTCGTCGTCCGTGAAATCGCTCGTTAACGATAATGACGAACTACACAATTTTTTAAATTTTAAAATCTGAATGTTTGGACTAGGTAAACTATTTTATAGTAAGTTTTAATCAAATAAATACATTTGTATTTGCTTTTTAAAATATAGTTTCTCTTCTTTTAATAAATGCCATTGCTGTTCTTTCAGAAGATCGATTTCTTGCAAGAAGTAAAAATATATTATCTGTATAAATTTATAACTGAAGATTAAAACAGTTGGATTTCATGGAAAAATAGAATACGGTTTCGACAATAATTCTATGTCTTCAGTTAAATTTAAAATTGTTAATTTAATGAACGCAGTACGAACGCTTATGAGAAGTAAATTTAGTACATTTTTAGAAAATGACTAATAATCAAAGTACCGTTAATTATTATTAATACATTGGTGATGATATATCTTCTAGCATTGGGATAAATTCAGAGGCCACATATGAATATATAATTGTAATTTTATAAAGAACAAAATACACAAATCCTAATAGCATCCTTAGATACTTTTTTTAAAGATTCTTATCCAAAATTTCTTCTTTTTTGTTTTTATCTTTATCAAAAAACATTTTTTGAAAAAAAAAGCCTGTTTGTTGTATAAATGTATTCCTATTTTTTTCTTTATTCTCTACTTTATTATGAATTCTTTCATAAAAAATGTTGCTTTCCGAACAGACATTTATATTTGACAAAGAAGATGAATAAAGAGAATCATATCTTCCTCTCAAGAATGATCTTCTGTTTAAACAAAGAGGGAGTTCAGTACAAAGTGCTGGCTCAAGCGGCCGAAGCAAATGAGAAGGGAGATGAGCTAAAGTGCTACTTTTTAATGACCCGACACCAATATCTATCTTATTAGATAAACTTGGATTTAAGGTTGTAGGTTCAAAAGTTTGTTCATAAAAGTTTAAAAGTTCAAATGCAGATTTAGTGCTTTGGTTCTTTCCTAAATTTTCAAGGGATGCTTTTGTATCAAAAACATTAGATTCATTTTGTATACTTGTATCAGCTGTTTGATAAAAAAGAATATAAGCGGTAGCCTCTCCAGGAAAATTACCAAAAAAACGTCGAACGAACATTTCATTAACAGGCTAATAAAAAAACAATATCAAAAAAAATATTAAAAATGGAAAAAAACTAACCTCTACACGTTCATCATCAAATAGAGTCCAGCCTGATTCTGTTTTAATAACAGAAACATAATGTCCATAACACGACCCACTACCAAGATGAACTATAACAGCATAAAGTTCGTAAAGACGATCAGGATTGTCCACATCATCCGTAGTATTCGATAACCTTAAATAATACGGATAAACAACAGTGTGAAAAAGTTTGGAGAGTTTATAGTTTCCATTTTCTTCAATATATTTAAACCGTTTCAAATGTAAAGTCAATATCTTCGGAAGACGCTTAATTTTCATACGTTTTTCAGCTTCTTGTAAATTTTTATATAAAATATTAATATTACAAGTTAAATTTTATAAAGAAAACTTAGAAATTAAATAACAAAGTTATATTCAACTTTTGTATAAAGCCATATTATTAAATAATAATATTCAAAATTAATTAAATACTTATAATTACAAAAATCTTTTTTTTTGACTCTTAATTTTAACAAAATCTATAAATCATAAAAAATACCAAGCGATTTTCTAATTTAAAATATTTTTAATTTAAAAAAAAACAATCAAAAATATATAAGAACACTTTACATTTTCTACAATACTATACTTTTGTATTCATTAATACGAAATATTTTCACAAAAAACTCTATAAGAAAGTTTTTACGCAATCAGTCTTAGAAAAAAAAAACATTTAATTTTTAAAAATCTACCATTGGTTCTTACTATAATTATCTTTCAGACACTTCAAGATTCTACAAATCTTTGTACTTTTCATAACCCTATTCATTATAATTAAATTACTCATTAATAAATCTAATTTTAAAAAATCTTTCACAAAAAATTTTCATAAAAAGAATAAAATAATAACCATACTTCAAATAACCATTAAATATCCACTTCTTTCTCTGATTGTTTCAAATCATTTATATATTTTTTTTCTCTATTCAATTTAAAAAAAAACTTTTGATAAAAAACAAAATAACCTTTTGTCTTTATATTCAGATAGAAAAAAAAAAACTTATTTTTTCAAAAATATATGATTTAAAAACATTATTTCTTAAAAAAATGTCATTTATTATCTAATAATAACACTAACGTTTCGAAACCTACATACTTTTAACTTCAACTTAAAATATTAAAAAAAGCTTAATAAATTATTAATAAGCCAACAAGATTCTTTCTAAAAAGATTAACACATTTCTGAAAAATATTTAAAAATTATTAAAATTTTTTATTAAAAAATTGGGGGTCAAATAAGCTTTATTAACAAATTTAAATTGATTTAATAAAATCAAAAAAAAAACTTAAAACGTTAAAGCTGACCATTGTTTTCTTTTTATTTTGTTTTATTTAAGGGATATGGAGGATATACAAATGATTGATTCGGATGTTAAATTACCATTGTCTCTAAGAAATATTACAGAATCGCTTGAGAGTATTAACGAGGTTGATGGATGGATTGGGCATTTAATGCAATGTAGACAGCTTTCAGAAGAAGACGTTAGAAGACTTTGTGACAAAGTATATATTTTATTCTTTTTTAATGGAAAATAATGCTAATGAAACGGTCTAATTAGGCCCGAGAAATTTTACAAGAAGAATCGAATGTTCAGCCTGTCAATTGTCCAGTTACAGGTTATATACATATATATTTCATTTAAAGAACGTTTTTCTCAACAATGAACTAGTTTGCGGCGATATTCATGGCCAGTTTCATGATTTGATCGAGCTTTTTCGTATTGGAGGAAATTGTCCAGATACAAACTTTTTATTTATGGGTTAGACCCTTCATATATTATCAAAAAGAACATTATCTAAGTAGACGAAGGTGATTACGTTGATCGAGGATATTATAGTGTTGAGACAGTGACACTATTAGTGGCGCTTAAAGTGCGTTATCGTGAACGAATTACAATTTTAAGAGGAAATCATGAATCAAGACAAATTACACAGGTTTATGGATTTTATGACGAGTGTTTACGAAAATATGGAAATGCAAATGTTTGGAAAAGTTTTACAGACCTTTTTGACTATCTTCCTTTAACTGCATTAATTAATGATCAAATTTTCTGCTTGCATGGGGGTCTTTCACCTGGAATCGATACATTAGATCATATTCGTGCATTAGACCGCATTCAAGAAGTACCTCACGAGGGTCCTATGTGTGATCTTCTTTGGTCCGATCCAGATGATCGTTGTGGCTGGGGAATTTCACCTCGAGGTGCAGGATATACCTTTGGACAGGATATCTCACAGGCGTTCAATCATAATAATGGACTGAGTCTTGTTGCAAGAGCGCATCAGCTCGTCATGGAGGTAAAATTTTGAATTTTGCCAGATATTTAAGCTTATTTTCTTTAAAGGGTTATAGTTGGTCACAGGAAAGAAACGTAGTTACTATTTTTTCTGCCCCAAATTACTGTTATAGATGCGGAAATCAAGCCGCAATTATGGAAATTGACGAACAAATGAAATATACATTGTAAGAAAAATTATTATTACTATTCTTCTAATAAGGACTAGTCTTCAATTTGATCCAGCACCGAGAGCAGGGTAAGCCTATTTATTATCATAATGACTTTATATTCTAACATATTCAATTTTAGGGAACCTCAAGTAAGTCGTCGAACACCAGGTATGATTTATTAATAATTTATTAATAATATCATTAAACTCATTAGACTATTTCCTATAATAGTTTCTGCATTTAAGGACAATATTAAAAATTTCTTAAATAACTATCTTTTAAATTGTAAAAGTATTTCGATAATTGTTTTTGTTTTTTTCTTCAGTTACATTCTTAATTATATTTTAACAAAAATAGTAACGATATTTTCTATTTAAAACTCGTTAGGATTTAAAAATTTTGTCAATATCAATCGAATCAATGTAAGATAATATAGCAAAATATATGCTATTTTATATTATATTTTATACATACTAGTCATTCTTTTCATAGGATTTACATTGTAAATGTTAATTAAAGTTAACTATGAACGATATAAATCTAATTCAATTTCAGATGCTCCTATATATTTCCTTGAATAAATCAAAATAATATTTTTTATCTTAATTTTAAATTTCATAAAGAAATCCCAAATTTTTTTCTTATCATTTTTAACATAAGACATGTCTCGAGGGTTTTCTACATATTCAATTTTAAATTTATATTTAAGCAAATCTTTAACTGTTAAAAGCCCGCAAAGTTTACCATATTGTTCAACAAGTATTATTTTTGGACCCAATTTCTGAAATAATTCCATAACTGTTTCCAATGGAAGTTGAGGATGAACAGTTAATGGTGTGGTATTAACACAATAAGAAAGATCTAATGAAGCAATAAAACTTTCATCATCATTTAAAGTATCAGAAGATTTATTTAAAGAATCGTGAGATTCTGAGCTATTTTCAGGCATTGAAAAACAACAAAGAGTCGTAGGTAGTAATTTATTTTGAGATTTAAATTTCTCTAAAAAAGTAATGAATATTAAATATAAAAACCGGAAAACGGTTACCCAATATCCACACGAGATAATTACGCTTAACAAACCCTATCAATAACATTGATTGTCGATCAGTTACTACTGGAAATCCTTTAATATTAGATGAGCTTAGAATTTTTTCTAATGAAAATTAATTACAATCAACACAATTAAATAACTACCTAATTGTTGTACATTTAATCCGTTAGAAGGAATAACTATTAAATTCTGTGTCATGATATTTTCTACAGGAACACCAAAATGATGCTCTTTAGAATCTAAATAAGGAAACCTATTAATAAGAATCATCCTATTTGCAATCCCTCCTGTTTTAAACCGATCACATACAGCTTTTGTAATTCCAACAACGATCTAACAATATTATATAAAATAAATGCATGCATAAAAACTATACCATTGTTGGAAGTATAAATGTAAGAGCACCAGTAAGTTCAAACATTATTACAACAACAGATACAGTAATATGCATTATTCCACTTAATGCAGCTGCAGCACCAAGAAAAGCATATGTTCCAGGAGTTATACACTATTCAAAACAATATTAACAATTGATTGAAGCAAGTAATTTATAACTTACAGATACATTAGGCTCACAAGAAGAAAACAATATGAAATTAGGAAATCTTTTTTGCAATTCTGAAACAAATATACCCAATATACGTCCAAATGTCGCTCCAATAGCCATTGATGGCACAAAAATCCCCGCTGGAACTTTTAAACCATATGACACAATCACCAAACATATTCTTATAACAGTAGCAATTATTAATGAAATGACTATCCTTCCTTGGGAAAAATATCTTTGTATTGTAAGTTTTTCAAAATAATATTAAATATTACTAACTTGCATATACCATCATAGCCTAAATCATCTGCACACTCTCTAAACAAAATCTTCATGTTCTCGGTCATGTCTATTCTCAAAAATGCATTGCCATAGCTCAGAATCGCTGTTATTACCGCAAGCAATACCGCTTCAGATACAGCAACATTAGAAAGATAATGCTGACGAAAGGCTTGAACACGAAGATTCCATTTAATTACAAATGCTCCATATACTCCCCCAAATACCCCAAGAATTGCAAAAAATATAAGCTCAAAAAAATGCCAACTTCTATTATAATGAACTTGAAACATGACTAATTGCCCTGTTCGAAAAGGATTCATAGTCTTTATGTTAATAAAAAATAAACAAAACCAAGAACTTACTGACAGAACAACAGTTGCTATTAATGCACAAAAAAAACTTTTCCACATTGTTTTCATTGGAAAATGAGTCGATATTTCCTAATATAAGATAAATAATAAAGAAACAAAAATCAAAATTTCACTTCTAAAGAAAATAAAACACCCCCAATTGGACTACCAAATGCTACTGCAACCCCTGCAGCTGAACATGCAGAATAAATTTCTCTTAATTTAGCTTTAAATATTCAGCTCAAAAAATGAAAAAAAAAAAACAATTCTACTTAAATGGGTATTATGTGTAACAAAAAACCTACTAACAAGATCACCAATGCAAAGTGAAACATGAACAAAAGGCCCTTCTTTTCCTATACTAAGTCCAGATGCAATAGATAATACAAGTCCGACAGATTTTATCAACAATGTTGATGGTCCCAAAAACCCTTTCATTACAAACCCGCCAACAATACATTTAATTTCCGATATCCCAGAACCTGCTGCATGTGGAGCATACGAACGTACCAAATATGCACTCGCAAAGGAAAAAAGACCCTTTAATCTTAATACTTCTATTTATAAAGAAGGAAAAAAAAAACACATACTGCAAAAATAACGTAAAAAAAAAAATTAAACAAATAAAATCTCGACCAAGGATGCCAGTCCTTGCATTCTAAAGACAGCATGAACATTTCCTATTACAAAACAAAAATATATACCTTCACCCGCCTCCCAACAACAAAACTCCTGACTTAAATACCATGCAGTCGAACAGTACCCAAGCTTTATATCCGAAAGCCATTTAGTCGTTATAGTAAGAAACGTGGCATTCAATCCAATAAGAACACCTATATATACGATAAATAACCATCCTACGCCCTCTTAAAACAAATCCACCAGTAATAGTCATAATAATCCATATACGCGCATCATAAAAAACTTCCAAAAACACAGAAATCACTTTATTTATCCACGTTTTCTTGTTTGTACGAAACCATCTTGGATTATGATGAACCCTTCTCAATTGGTTCTGAAACGCATCCTGGACCCAATCTTCACAAACAAACCAATTAAAATACACATTAACCATCCGTTAAAGTCGTTACCAATCGTTTTAAACTCCTCATAACTCTGGTTTTCATACGGATCTTCCATCACCTCCCGATCTTTGTAAAATACCATTTTTAACACCGTTCAAAAAGGAAAAAACACAGAAACATCAATATAAACCCTTTTCTTACATAAAAACACACTAAAACAGCCATTATTTGCCACTTTTCGCCCTCCGATCCCCTTCTTACCTTTTTTACCACTGCTCAGTCGTCGATATATCCTCCTCGCTTTCGATGACTGCGGAAAAAATATTAAAAATAATAATGCAAGCCATTCTTAACCGAGACGTCAGCGGGACTTCTGCCCTGTCTATTTCAAAGATTAAGAAGATTATTAGGATTGACGACGATATCGTTCAGTGCTCAAGCAATTCTGCGTTTTTGATTGCAATTGCTACTGTTTTTCCCGGTGTTTTAACCATCATTCAACAACTAATATACAAAAGGAGATGTTTATTCAATATATGGCGCAACAAGGACTTTTAATGTGCTTAAATGAGAATAAAAAGACAATACATTATAGACATCTTGGTACGCAGTTGTTTTTTCCTTATTATTTACGGTGTATTCTTACATATACGTTATTTTTTTAGCCAACGCAGTATCTAGAATAGATAACCTTGAATTCTTGTCGGGTAGTACTCGTTTCTTTCAAGAAAAACACTTTGCGTATACGTATTAACTCGAGTATTAGACACTATTCCAAAAACTGTTCCGTTTAAAGATATTCCTTCTAAAAAAACATCCAAATCTTCTTCTACAAAAAACACAGAATCAACAGATGAACCTAACGAGTCCAGAGAACCGTCTGACTACAAAACTATTGCTATTGATACAGTTTAAAAACATTTTTTAAAACGGTTAAACGTTGCAAAGATATCCTCGTTAAATACAAAACTATTGTTAAAAAATAACGAAATTCCATATATCCATTTAACTTTATAAATTTAATAAAATCTTTTATGTTGCGCCCTCGTTTTTTTTTACTTTGGTTTTTTAGTACCATATTTTGAACGAGATGTTACTTGAAAAAAACGTTAGAGCCTTTTGTATATATGAAATGCATGTGTTATACTTCGATTCACTACGCCAAGAAGATCACCTACACCACGTACAAGGTGATAACGCACACCGGGAAGGTCTTGCACACGTCCTCCACGCAATAATACCACTGAGTGCTCTTGCACATGATGCCCTTCGCCTGGAATATACGCAATAACCTTCCTCCCGCAGGAAAGTCGCACACGCGCTACTTTTCTTTGCGCGGAATTTGGTTTCTACGCAAAAACGTCAATTTTTAAACATTTTTGAGACAAAAAAAAAGTAAACATGCTGCAAACGCAGTACAACACATTCACGCCCTTTTTACCTTTGGTTTCATCTAAAAATAAGTAAAAACTTCTCTTGAAAATCAATATACAAAAAAAAACATACCGTAAAAACACGATCACAAACACCCCGACGAAAAGGCGCCCCTTCAAGCCGCGGCGCTCGCGGACGCGGTGCTTTCCGAGGCACACGACAGCCACGTATCACTTGATTTAGTGTTGCCATTCCTCTACACAGGTTCTGAAACATAGTTTGTTGTATTTTTAAAAAAAACATTTTATAAATATTAACGATGCGTTTAAAATAAATTTCTAATTCTTTTTCTCAATCGACAGCCCCACTAGCATAGTTGGTTATTGCATCGTGCTTATATGGGTTTCGCGCACGCGTATGTGTGTGAAAAACATGTTTCCTCGAGACGCGGGGGTCGGCAGTTCGAGTCTGCCGTGGGGCACAGCTTTTTCTCAAACAAACCATTTGCTTTTTTTTTCCTTAACATGAATATTTTATTCAAATTTTTTAGTTCCTAATTTTGTTTTTTCGAGTGATGCAGCACTCTTAGCTTTTAAAGATTCTTTGTACTGTTGAATTGTAATATCTAATTTAACGATTTTTTTATGTTTAACTTCCCATAATTCACCAACGTCAGGAAGACACACTTGTTCAATCAATCGAAAATCGTGACTAATAAGAACAATTCCGCCCGTCCAACTGTTGCAAGCTTTTGCTAATGCATCTATAGATGCAACATCCAAATGATTCTATACGTATTATTATTAGTAATTAATGTTTTTCTTTTTTTTAAAAGAGTTCAAATTACCGTAGGTTCATCAAGAAGAATGATATGAGGGTTTTCCAGTGCTAATTCGGCAAAAACAACACGACTTTTCAAACCATCACTAAGCATTCGAATCTCGTTCGTTTGATGAGCACCTGATAAACCGAATCGTCCTAAATGACTTCGCCATTGTTGTACATCCCGTTCGGGATACAACGCTTTAAACTTATCTTGAATATAATCAAGTGGAGATTTATCATATGGAAGCTGATCAGCCGAGTGTTGACAATATTTTGCAAGCTTAAGACCAGAATTCTTCGATATATTACCCGTAGTTGGTATTAAATTCCCTTTTTACATATTTAAAAAAGAAATTTTATTCAAATAATTATATACCCATAATAAGATTTAACAATGTTGATTTTCCTGCTCCATTTTTTCCTAAAAGCGCAATTCTTGAATCCATATCAATACCAAACGACAAACTCTCGTACAATGTGTTTTCACTCTTCCCATCATATGAAAAAGAAACATCATTGAACTAACGATAAAATCAGGTAAAGAAAAAAACAAACATTAAACGTTTAATAACAACGTACAGAAATTATGGGTGGAGGTAATTTTCGAACATTTTCAAATTTAAAAGAAACAGTCTTGGGTTGTTCAACTTTTTCCACTAAACCTGCTGCTTCCATTTTGTCAATTATTTTTTGCTTTGATTTTGCCTGCCGGACCTAAAAACACGTTAATTTTAATAATATATACATTCTCAAAGAACTCACAAGATTCGCATAAGTTCCAGCACTGGAAATAAACTTTTTAATATGCGTAATCTCGTCTAAAACCAAGTCAATAAGAACAAAAAAACAATAAACAAAAGTGAATAAAAAACAAAAGAAACATTCATTTAATAAAGTCTAACTCATCATAATCCTCACGTAAATATCAATCATTAAAATACAAATTCATTATGAATTTAAAATTCAATAATAAAGACCCAATTTTCGCACTAACCTTGTTGCTTAGCATACGCTTTCATTTGATTAACTTCAAGCTCATGCTTTGTGCGTACATAAACATCATAATTTCCTCCATAATAAACAAGCTGACGACTAGGCGTCAGATCAATAATATTAGTACAAACATGATTCAAAAAATCTTGTGAATGTGAATTCACTACAAGAATTCGTCGATATTGTGAAAGATATGTTTCTAACCAAACAACCCTACATTTATAATTGTAAGATAAAATATCAATAGGAAAAAAAGCAAAAAAAGCAGATCACTAAGTATTGTGAAAAACATTGAAAAATATCGAACCTTTCGTCCTTTTCTTTTAATATATATATATATATATATAAACCCAAGATTCAAAATACGAAAAAAAAAGCATACTTGTAATGAATTCATTACCAACATTTACATAAGCGACCTAACGATATATATATATATATATAATATACCTTTGAATGTTTATGATTCTGCTTTGCTTTTTCCGAAAAAAAAATCTTACGCTTCAAGATCCAGATGATTGGTAGGTTCATCTAAAAGAAGAACCGTTGGTTGAAGAAACAATGCACAGCCCAGTGCGACACGCATTCGCCATCCACCACTCATCTCTTTTGTCGGAGTCTTCATTCTCGAATCGCTAAACCCTAGCCCCCGCAAAACTGCCACCGCTTTAGCTTCTGAAATCTCCCCTTCCAGCTCATTCATTCGCTCCATCAATTCTTCCATTAGCGCATCAGAAAGGCCTTCTTCCGAATCCTTTTCGCTCTCTTCTTTCTCCGTCAAAAGCCTTTCAAACTCTTCTTCCACAGCCAAAAACTTGGCTCGTGCACTTTCAAGAATATAATCCAATGCACTCTTCTCTCCCGCCGCTGCTTCTTCATTCACAAGAAAGACGTCCAAATGCATAGGGAACGCAATATCTCGTTCTGCTAACGAACGCAGAAACGTACTCTTTCCCGACCCATTCGCCCCCAGCAATCCATACCGCTGCCCATAGTTCAACTCAACCTTCGCTACACCGTCTTCAGCCCTCTTCTGCGCATCCAAACAACAAAAAACAAGCTTCTTTCACCCACCATTCTACTCCTCCGCCTCTTGTATAAGCATTGCCTATTTTTACACACCTCACTCACCTCAATCAGCACCCGACCATGGAAACTCAGCGTATACTGTTCAATCCGAAGATCTCGGCTCATTTTCTGGCTCGTCAAGACCCCACTTGCGCTGCGATCCGACCGGAGCGTTGTACGCTCTTTTGTTTTGCGCTGTAGCGTCGTTAGCTTTTAACGGTTTTTTGCAAAGACAAAGCGCTTACTTCGCGCCTGTTTTTAGACATGTTTGGCACCGTTTTGGCACCGTTTTTGCGCTGTTTTTGCGCTGTTTTTACGTGGTTTTTGCGTAGTTTTTTTTCTTGACGTTGACTCTACGTCCGCACTCCATACGCCGAGGTTCCCTAGGAAACTGCAGTTCCCTAGGGAACGGATGTTGCGGGGCAACCAGGGGTCCCGGGCAACCAGAAGCCGGGAACCCGCGTGTCCCTTCCCATATTTCCCGTGCGAGGCGCTGGAAAAAAGCTGCGCTTCAACTTTGCGCGCAGCAAAAACTCGCACACAAAAAAGACGCAAATGACAGCGAGTTTTGCGTCGATTCCGTCGTACAGTGTTCCGACGCCTCGGCTGTCTGAAGCGCCGGCGTCGCCTTTTCAGGTTTTGCAAATGTTTCCGGCACGTCTTCGTCTTTTTGAGGAACATCTTGATACGTTTTTGGCGCCGCTTAAGCCGTGAGTGTTGAACGGATGGCAGTGAGAGCAGAAAGGCGTTGCAGGGACTGCGCAGTCAGTGCGCATATAGTACGCATACATAACGCATACACAACGCATATAGTACGCATACAGTGCGCATATAGTACGCATAGACAACGCAATCATTGCGCAGTTAATGCGTCGTCCCCACGTAACCTACGCGCAGTCAGTGCGCATAGACTGCGCAACCAATGCGCATAGATGACGCATAGATGACGCATACAAGAAGAAAAATGGCGAAAAAGGCGCATTTATACGAGCGAAAAGTGCTATTTTGATCATATTTTAAAGCTTTAAAAGAATGCCTTATGCTCTACTTAGATCCATAAACACAACAGTATGAATTGACTCGGTATTTAACGTTTTTACTAGATATATTCCAATGTTAGGTCGTTTTCTAATGGTAGTAACATTTATTGAAGACTCGGTCAGAATTGTGACTCAGATGCAAGGACAATTATATTATCTGCATACATATCGGCATTTTTACCGCGGATTAAGTCATGCGTTTCTTATTCTTAATGTAATTGCAATGTCCGCTGGATCATTTATGATTGTTATGCGTAAAAAATCAGAAATTGCTGTCGGGATTTTATTTGGTGTTGTTATTAGCCAAGCCATTGGCTATGGGCTTGTTTTTGATAAAACACTCTTTTTTCGGTACTTAAAAAGATAAAACAGCAAAACGTTTTAAAATAATGATATATATATATATATAATATTTTTTTTTGAAACAGCAGCAGCAACAATTTAATATTTTAAACAATAACGTTTCCATTTGCTGTTTTATCTATGTATATTTTGTAATGAACTTGACTAATAAAGCGTTTATTGGTTAGAAATCTATCGATTACGGGTGGTCTTTTAATGGTTTTATCAGACTCGTTGTCGAAAAAACCACATTTGTTTCCTGGACTCCCACAAATCTCGGAAACAGATCGTAAAAAATATTTTCTCGCTATTGGTCGAGTCCTTATAATTTTTCTCTTCTCCGAGTTCATTTTCAAGGAAACACGAACTCTCGTTCGCATCATCATGTCAATCTTTGGCTTTGTTGCATGTTTCATGGTCATTATTGGCTTCAAAGCCAAATGGAGCGCTTTTATCCTTGTCTGTATTCTTAATGTTTTTAACATTCTTATTAACAATTGGTGGGATTCAAATATTTCAGATTCTGAAAAAGATTTGCTCAAATATGGTATGTATTGTTGAGAATTGTTACACAATATTATATAATAGTTACTACGTATATTATTTAATATTGTTCAATTGTTTTTTTCAATATTAACGCTTTTGTATAGATTTTTTTCAAATTCTTTCTATCATGGGAGGACTTATTCTGCTTGTCAATATGGGCCCTGGCGGCTTTTCAGTCGATGAAAAGAAAAAGATGTATTAATCAAGAGAAAAAGGCGTGGTAGCTTAAAACATGGAATGGTTGTACTATAAGTCAACTTTAGCTTTAAAATTACTGTAAACTTTTGACATATTTAAATTAGATGTGGTAATTAAGTATTAAATGGATAAATATTAATCACGCAAATAAACATGTGAATAAACAAAAGTAAGCATTACAAATCATATTTATTTTTATAACAGAACAAGAATGAAAGATATCTTTTAATGCATTTTGCAGTCATTTTCATTGCAACAGATTATTATAACTGTTACCTAGTCAATACCACATTTATACAAAATTTCGGCATATTTTAAGCGCATTAACTGTTTTATTACAGTATTCACTACTTTAGTACAGTCGATAGGGTCTCCCCATTGTTGATTTAATAACCAAAGAGCCAACATTCTAATGTATGATTAAATAACAATAAAAAGGGAAGAAAGTATTACCTGCCACGCCTTTTTCAACAAGGAAACAAGAAAATTAATCGATAATACAATATTTGCTACCAATTGATCCTCTGTTAGCCCAACATTTCCAACCGCCACACCCAAACATAAAACTTCTGTATAGATAAAAATTAGATAGAAACAAATAAAACACAAGTTTACTTTTGAGTTGAAATTTAATTGTAGCCTTTACTTCCGAAAGTTTGACGGAAAGTTCATCTGTATGAGATAGAGGAGTAGGAAATTTGCCAGCTAAATAAGCATCAGTAAAGTAAAAAACAATATAACCCTATCAAAAAACTGCATGTTTTTCAAACAACACGTGTTTTTATATACGTTTCGTACTATTTTAAATAACTGGTTTATAAATAAACAATAACGCATGCTTGTTTTTGATGTAGACTATAGAAACTAACCTTTTGAAAGACCGGGCCCCAATAAACGAGGAATTTGCTTAATAAGAGATTCACTCGAAAGAAACGCGTCATATTTTTTTGCAAGTTTTTTAATAAGTTTTTTTTGCTTATTAAGTTTTTTCAGATCCTCCAATGATAAAGCATCAACACCATGCTTTTGGGCTCGGTCAAGGTCATGTGCGTCGGCTAATATACAAATACTAAGCTGGCGAGGAATTGTTGGAAGCCTAACCGTTCCAGAAAAACGTTTATCTCGCTGTGGATCATAGTTTTTTAAACCGATTTGAAGCTCTACAGTTTCAAGAAATCCACGTTTATTCTCTGCTGAAGCTGATAACAATTCTCGAACATTTTGACGAACAGTCTCTACACTAACTTTACTGAAATACAATGAGTCTAAAAACAATCACAAGCACAAGAAAAGTGAAGAAACATTAAACATAAAAAAACAAGATATATAGCACTATTCTATAGATTATTTTATAAAAAAACGCTTTTCTCAATAAAAAATATTCAAGAATATCAAATATATCAGACTTGTTTCATCACTTTCTTATACTTTTCAATCTCTTACCTCATTTTTTTTCCAAAACGTAACGTTCGATGAGGAAAAAAATCTTAGAAAAAAGCGTCACTTTTAACCCTTTAAAAAAATTCGTTAAAAATATTCAATTTAAAGAGTTCTTTGATATTCTCCTTATACTTCTCTTTTCATATACTATATTATTTTTTATATGTTGCGTATATATATATATATGTATATACACACAATAATGTTAAATGATTAACTCGTTAAAATATACGTATATATATACTCTTGTTGCTTAACCTATACTGTTCTTTTCCGGAAAAATTTTTTTTTTTTATAAACAAGTCAATAAATTTTGTAAATTATTCACCTCAAAGATTTCACTTATAATTACCCGTTTTTATTTCACTAATTAGAAGCTTTCTTGAAATAAGGTCCAATGGCCCAATGGTTAAGGCGCATGACTACGGATCATGAGACTCCAGGTTCGACTCCTGGTTGGATCGAATTTTCTTATTCCTCCGAAAGCTTGCACACACACAAATCTTTAATAGAAATGCCAAGTTCATATTTTTCTTAAAAAAACAATACAAATGCTAATATTTGTTCAACTTTTCAACATACTATTCACTATGCTAACCATCACATCTACCAATTCTTTCTTACTTATGCCGTTTACTAATTCCCTTTCAATTGCAACCTTAATCATACTAATAAATTTTATATATCGAGATGGAAATGCTAAAATACTTTTAAAATCTATATTATAATCAATTAAAGAAATATTTTTTAATTTCATCATATTTTCATCATTTAAATGAAAAACTTTTAACTTTTTAATCCAAAGTAGTCTTTCCTTTTCCGCATGTTTATACAATTTCAATGCTATTCTTTTTCTATTAATATATTTATCGAACCGTTTAACTAATGATCCATAAAAGACCCGAAATTTCCGAGATTCCAATTTACGCTTTCTTAATTGTTGTAAAACTTTACATGGAACACATGTTATCTTTGTTGAAATTTCTTTATCTTCAGAAATCATATTTTTTATGTTTTGATTGTCTAAAATGTCTGAAAAATTTGAAATTAATGTATCATCCTCTGAAGATATCTTTATAAATGGCGATTTAAGAGGTGCAGGTAATTTCATACACTGCCAACATATATTTTCTCTACATCTAAAACATTTACCAGAAACTTCTTTTTTACACATTATACGACCACAGCCGCCATAACAATACTTAAGCCATGGTTTCTTAAAAGCACATTTATTACACGTTCCTTCGCCACCAATTTCACAACAATACTTAATTTTAGATGACATATGGACTGGACAATAAGGTACTAAACAAGTTAAGCAATTAGGAACTGCATTACTTCTGCACTCCTTGCATAGTATGCCACATTGTTGACAAAAGCCAATCCTTAACGGTGCATTTTCACTCAAATTCTGCCCTCGAACATTTAAATAAAATAAATTACATTGATCTACACCCTGGCAAAAAGGACAAACTCCTATTCCACATTTTGCACACTGAGAACTTTGAAGACAAATTGCGCAAAATTTATAATTTACAATTTCAGGATGAGTACTACATTGTCGAAATGCGTTATTTAAATCAAAAAAAAGATTTCCTATAGGATAATACATGTTACAATCCATCCTATCAAGTTCATTCCAATAATCCACGCATATTTCTCGATTATGCCATAAATCATTCGGATAAACCATTGAGCATGTTTCAACATCTGTTTCTAAGCGTAAAAGCTTTGCAATATTTCTGAATGTATATAAAAGATTGTATTGACTATAATTATAGTAAAGATCTTTTGAACATTTTGGAAGTCCTTTCATATAGCGAACTCTTAATTCTTTCAATACATATGGTTTGATTGCAAGCGTTGATGATGCTTGATTATAATAACTTGTTTCTCCCAACCATACACGTTGAAGTGACACAAGAATGCTGTTCAAGTCTTTAAGAGATATATACCTACAATGACGAAGACTAATCTTCTTCAACCTCATTAATCCTGCTTGTAAAACAATAAACCGTACTGCAGGATACTGAATTGCGGAAAAATCTAATATAATTACCGTTAAACGATCAAAAGGAATATTGCTGCGATAAAAAAGAGATTGTATTGTCCTAAACGTCGCTAAATGTGTACTTTTTGCATTCTGATATCGTTCTAATATTGTTCCTTTATGATATCCAAGATCAATTACTCTCCAACAACGAACATTATCATAAATAATCTGCCGGGCTATTCTACAAATACATGATAAAGAAATAAGATCTTTAAAGTGCATATACGAAGCAATTGTTTCAATAAAATCAGGATGACATATCATTCGAAGTAAATAAGGCCCATAAGATTCTGCAGGAGTATAAATAGTTTTATTAAAAACAGAAAAGGTTTTTGAATCTTTTGACAACATAATAACACTAATTTTAAGAAATAAGCAATGAAAAAACCGGATCAAAGAAAGGTCAATAATACCTGAAAAATAGATAAAATGATTTTAAGAAAAAAAAAAAAACACTATTTCATTCACAATTACGGCGTTTTAATCAATATAATATATGCAAATGCCGCTTTTTTATACAATTTTTTCTCTTTATAAAATACTATAACAAAAGTCAATTATTTCTTTCAATTCCTAATGAAAAAAAATAACCTTAAATTACTAATTATATAATCAATATTTCACAACTTTAATACTTCTTTTAAATGAGAAAAAGTCATATCTTTTACAATAATGTTTGCAGCCTCAACACTTGGTTTTTTTAATGTTGCATTTATATGTGTATGCGCACTTGTCTACGCATATATAAAGGTAAAAAATATCGTATACATATATTAACGTTAATTGCTCAATAATTCTTGGTCAAAAGAACAATAACACACAATTCTTCTTATATATGCGCTTCAACGTGTCTCAAACGCAAATTTCTACGCCCTTTTTTGAAATTTATGCGCGCATATATACTTCTTTTTTTCCATTCCCTTCATTTAATTATAGATCAACGATCCCTCGATCTTCCAACATCTATAGTTCGCGTTTAACTATGCCATATCGGGAATACTTGATAAAACATTTATTACATATACAGATAAACGTGTATTTCAGAATATTTTATAACATATTTTAATTATCTTTTGCCTTTTTCTCGTGTTGATTTTTTGTATCTTTTAATACGTTTAAAACTCCGCTTGAAATAATCTTATAAAAGACCGTTTTGAACGCTTTTACGTTCCATTATTCATCGTAAGCCATACATATATATATATATATATATAATAAACTAATTATACATAGAGTATGGGATTTTTGTGTGAAAATACACAAAATAACCTAACGGTATCCGCCTTTTTAATCAAGGCCATGTTACAGTCAATATTTTTATACTTTTTTATATATTGTCTGTCGTTCCCGATGCCGAGAAGAATTTAGGTATATATAACATGTGTTTTGATATACGTCTTGATGTATATTTTCAAGACGACACTGTCTACCTAAACATATATTTCAAAAAAAAAAAATAATATAGTTTTGCATATGCAATATAACACGTGCTTGAAGCGTTTTATATTCTATCCTTTCATTGTTCTTTTATAAAAATTAGCGTTTTTTTTCTTTAATTATATATTATTTCTTAATGCTTTGTTTTAAATAGATAGTTATTTTTCATCTACAGGACCATTATGAATATCCGTTTCATCTAATTCTTCATCGCTAACAATTCTACGACGTTTTCCCATTCTTCGAATGATTTGTTCCTCTGCATCTGTATCTTTTAAAAACGCATCATCATTATCATCATCATCCCCTGTATACAAATGATTATTTTCATCATCATTCTCTCTTTGTTCATTGCTTGTGAAAGATGATAATTGTTTTTTATATATATTCCCTTTATCTTCCTTAACTTTTCGTAATCTTTCTAATCTTTCCGCTTCATCACTTTCATCATCTACAATAAAACCATCATCATCATCATCTTTATCAATATACGAAGTTTTCAAAAAAGGACTCCGTGTTTCTTCCGCCTCCAGACCTTCAATCGTCAATATAGAACTTTCATTGTATCTTGCATCTCGAGCACGACGTTTAGACTCAAGACGACGACGAAATCGAGCCTTTTCCTCTTCTATCTAAAAGCAAAATGAGCTATGCAATTTTTTCTTTTCGAATGTTATTTACTCTTTCTGCTTCTCGTTTAACTTTTTCTGGATCTTCTACATTAACGAACTCAATAATACTACATTTTTTCATATTCCCTCGAAGTATGACTTCAGTTAATTTTTTGTGTGTTGAACTTTTTGTATCAATTGGCAAAAACGTCATGTTTTTTGTAAATCGTTTTCTAGACATAAGAAGATTTTGATTTTCATGAGAAAGACAGAGATATGTATGTTCTGGAAAATTGTTTTTCGTCACAGCAGAGAACAACTCTGACCCTAAAAGCAATGACAATGAACCATCTGACCATTTTATGAAATATGCATTTGATTGTTTAGACTAAATACGTTAATGCAAAGAAAACTCATATTGAAATCTACATATGTATTATCTTCATTTTTAACATATCTCCACCTTATAGTATTCTCAATCTTCAATCGGATTCTTTGATTATTATCATATGGATGAATCATAGCTTCTTCACGTTCTAAACGCGCTTCTTCTAAATACGATTCTCTATCAAATGGTTTTTGAGCAATTGTTAAAAAATTTGGCATTTTCACGTAATAAATCTTTACGCTTATTACAAAGAGATGTCAAATACGTTATAGATACCTCTCCATCTGTTGATTCTGGCACTGCACAATTTACAAGTGTACTTTCTAAAATTTTTTTTGTTTCATGATACTCTGTATCATCTACGGCTTTTTTCTGCATCTCTTCATAGAATTCTTTGTGACTACAATAATCATTAAACACAAAAAACGCTTAGTAATTATTTCTCAAACATTTTCACGTCATTTTTTTCTTCACTTAAATTATCGCCAAACAAATCATCTTTTTCATCATCGGAAACTATTCCATTTTCTTCTTTCTCACTATATTCTTCAATTTGTATCATTCCATCATCAATTTCTCTTGTTTCTTTTTTTTCCAAAATCTTTTCTTTTTCATTTATTTGTTCTTCTAAAAGCGCTTCTATATTGAAAAAAAAATTAAAAAAAAAAACATATATCAATTCTAAAAGCAATATACCGTTCATTTTGACGTTTTTCTCTAAAATACCTCTTTTATTTCTTGGTTTTTTCCACTTACTGTCTCACCTTTAAATTTCTTGACGTTGAAGGTTGCCTAGGTAACTGTCTATTTTATCCTTTGTGTAAGCTCGTTTTCAACGTCAACATTTATTAAAATTTAGTGTTTAGGCCTTTACGCCTAAAATCTGTGTATTTTCATATATTATTCTTTAATATGAGCTTTTTCAATAGTTTTGGGTGCGTTTTTTCCAAAAAAAACGGATAAATTAACTAAATTTTAGTAGAAAAATTGGCCGATATTCGCGGTTAAAGAAGTCTTCTATCGGAACGTATGCACAAGGATCTCAACAAGATAGTCGTAAACTGTTTTTATGCCAGCCTTTTATTAAAACAGCCCTTGTTAAGGGGAATTTTGCAACGATTGTGGCGCTTCCTAAGTATATTGACTTAAACGAATGGCTTGCACTGAATGGTACGAAAAAAATGCTGTACAATCCAAATATAACCGGGAGAGATGCGGATGGTATTTGAATGAGTATGTTCTCGTTCAGATCTATTTATCAAAGTCGAAATCTTTCTGGATGAGTACAGCAGTAATATGAATATGGCTTAAAATCAAATTCGGCCAAAAACTGTTTTTTTTTTCAGCGTATTGATATATATATATAGTGTTTGAATTTTTTACATATTTGAATCAGTTTTACGGAGTATTCGCGGAGTTTTGTACACCACAAAATTGCTCATCTATGTCTGCCGGTACAAAGTATGGAGGAACATTATTTTTATGCTTGATTGACAGGCAATAGTGTAAACTATATGTGGTTTGATAACAACCGAAAACAAATACAGTTACCGGCGCCTCAATATATTGATTATGTTTTAGCATGGGTTAATAATCGACTCAGTGACGAAAACACCTTCCCCACTAAAGCGGGTAATTACCTTATTGTGAATGGCAACAGTATTTTTAATATGACATGTAGGTCATGCATTTCCTCCTAATTTTTTTGTCATTGTAAAATCGATGTATAAGCAACTATTCCGTGTTTTTGCACATATATACCATTCACATTTTGATCAAATTCTTCATTTATCTCTTGAGGCACACTGGAATAGTTTTTTTGCACATTTTATATCTTTTGGGAAAGAATTTGAACTTTTAGATAAATATGACATTGATCCATTGCGCGATTTAATTGATTTAATGATAAAAATAGGCATCATAGCGTGACTATGTAATAACACAAATTGATCAATGAGTGACAAATCATGTGCTAAAAAATAACTATAGATTGTCCTAGAAAATCTAATAGAGTTAAACCAAGTATTGTAGAATATATGTTGTATTTGTATCTAGTAATAGTATCTTTTTAACCCTTATTGTACACTGACGGATTAATACGTTCTTGTTGGTTTAATCCCTTCTGCTTTCACTTGAGCCCAATCAATTTGATCATAAATCTCAAGATCTACCAAGCCTATTACCGCACTAAACATATCCATTAGAATTCTTTCATTTTTTCAACATATAATGTATAATCATATATATGTTGAATCAGTGAAAAACATACATATTATCTCCACGAACCAAGTAAGCACCGTCTACTTTGGTTACTTGAGTTCCTTCCATGGAAAACAACTTTTCATCAACTTCAGAAATAATAAGATTTATTGTTTGATCAAATCCTGTTAAATGTCCTGTTAAGATTCGGCCATCTGATGTAACAATCATCACTTTTTCTAAAATACATCAACAGATGTATTTTAAACTGAAAAAAACATACGATTAACAAATGCCTGAAGAGCGCTCATGAAGAAAAAACAATGTACTGTGTAGTTCTCTTAAAGAAAAACCACAAATAAAAAACTAATTACTGATTAATGAATATTTTACGTATTTGATATTAATTTACGTATAAAAGATAGAAAAATAACACAGAATACTCTCGTCTTTTGTTAATTATAAAAATTTCACGTTTTTATATGTTATTTTGTAAAAATCTTTCTTATTATTACTTTTTTTTTTTTAATTAATTACTGTTTGTACGACGTTTACACCGATCTTTAACGTCCATTTTTACATGACAAAAGATAAACAGTTTATATTTAAATATAAAAGTAAATGAGCACAATATAAACTAAATTATATGTTTTTATTGCATTTATTTTTAACCTGGTCAATAATACATTAGAATTTTTTTAAAAAAACAGTATAAAAAACAGAGATTTTAATATAAAAACGGGGTTTAAAGTTTATTATTTTAGAATTAATAGTATCTGAGAGGATATAAGAACATTTGAAGTGTAGGAGAGCGTTTTTTTATTATTTTTTCAAAGAAAAATGAGCACAAGAAATGCAATACCAACTCCTCCTTCGTTATCTTTAAATAAGTACTTTGTCGAAAAAAATCTTCATAATACATGTTAATATTACACTAGAAATCAAGAGCCTTTAGGAAATTCTCAAGATATCAGTGCGCTTTTAGCCCAAATTCAAAAAGGTATATTATATTTTTTTTAAAAGAATATATTAAAAAAATATAGGAAAAGTTCTTAAAAAAACAGTGACAAATGACAGAAGTGCACCAATTATACGTATGAGCTTTGTTTTTTTATTATTTATCTTACCTTTTTTTTAGGAAATGTATGTTCTCGTGAAATACAAAATAAAATTGTACCAGGAACGTCTAATTTAAATTTCTCTGCTTCAAATCAACCAAAACAGCCACCCGGGATTCAAAAGTTACCAGATTTGTTTTCAAATGGTATTCCGAAGTTAAAACATAGAGAAGGAGGTGTAAATACTGGAGGTAGTTTTTGTTTTTTTTTTAAAAAAAAAGTTATATTTGAATTAAAATGTATTTAAGCAATTTCTACATCGGATTCGGTGAATTCACAAAATAAGTCTTTTTCTCCTGGGAGAAAATATTCTACTACACAAGTTTTACCACCCAAAACATCTTTACCAGAAACATCTTTTCCTTCAAAAAACAACATTTCTTCTAGATCTGTTCCAGACTTACCGGAAACGTCATATAGGAAAACGAGTCCTGTTATCTTGTCACGTCCGAATCATCTTCCTCCTCCAATTCCTGGAACTTCATCTCTATCAGCGAAAAAAACAAATACCCTTTCTACATCGTCTGCATTACCACCGCCTCCTCCACCATTGCCACCAACACGCAATGTTTCACTACCTACATCAATGCTTATGAATTCTTTGCATCCGCCACCTCCTCCACCACCTCCTCCGCCACTTGTTACTACGAATAAGTTGAATACAAGACCACCGCCACCACCTCCACCACCTCCACCACCTTCTTCTTCAGCACCTCAGCCACCGTTGCTTGCTCCTTCTTCAAATGTTTCAAGAAACCCAAGCTTTCATTCAGCATCATCAGCATTTCAAAGATCTGCTTCAAAATTACAAAAACCTTATGTACCTTTGGATCCTAAACCTTATATAGGCCCTGGCATCAAGCCAAAAAATACAAATATTTTAAGTAACATGAAATGCTTTATGCAAGAATTAAACTAATTTGTGTTTTAGTTGATGATTCACGGTGGAAATTTAAGAATGAAGATGAATTTCCTATACCTCGTGTATTTACTGGGGAACAAAAAATATTTAAAAGTGGAAGACAAGGGGGGAGCACGGTTCCTCTTAACCTGGATTAATCTAATTATATTTTTTTATTTTCTAATTTTTATAAATTATTTGAAATGTTACTCTAACATTTAGGCCTTAAAGTTTTAGGTGTTATATCTTTTAAAATCAAATAAAATTAGTCAAAAACGAACATGTAAAAATAGTGTTAGGAGGGTTATTAGATATCATTTATAATTTGTTTAAGATGAGATTCATATTCATTTTGTTTTTAATATGTTAATGATAAGACCACTTAATTGTAGAAAGGTCAATTCCTTCTTGTACCATTTCCCATAATGGACTTAATTCTCTTAAAGAATTCACTTTGTCCTTTATTGTACTGCAAATATAATCTATTTCTTTATCTGTAGTAAATCTTCCGATTCCAAACCGTAAAGATGAATGAGATATATCATCTGGCACTCCTAGACTGCGAATCACATATGAAGGCTCAAGAGAGGCAGAAGTGCATGCGCTTCCGCTACTCAATGCGATATTCTACTTGTTTTAAAAAAAATAATAAAGATAAAAAATATTACTTTTAATGCCATCAGAAGAGATTCCCCTTCAACATAGGCAAATGAAGCATTAATACAACCTGGATAATGTCTTTCTTGATCGCCATTTAAAAAAACATGTTCAAGTTGTGTTAAATGTTTAACTAATCGTTTTGAAAGTCGACTTACATGTGCATAATCATACTTCATTTGTTAGAAAAAAAAATAACAAAAATAAATGTCAAAAATCAAACACCATCTCAGAACCCCTGCAAATCCTCCATTGTATGTAATGGATAAAAAACAATTACATAGTCAGTTATTATAAGTATTAAAAAAAGGATCATCACTGATGGAACAACTATTATGAAAACAAAAAAGCAATGCTTAACTTACTTCAAGTTCTTCTTTAGCAATACGAGATGCTTCTCCCATCCCAATAACTAAAGGACAAGCAATTGTACCACTACGTAGTCCTCGTTCTTGTCCTCCACCGTTGATCAATGGTTCAATACGTACTCGAGGTTTTCTTCGAATATATGATGCACCAACACCTTTAGGACCGTAAATTTTGTGGCCTGAAAAACTCATCAAATCTATATTAAGTGAATTTACATCAATCGGTATTTTCCCCACTGCTTGAGCAGCATCTGTATGAAAAAATACTTTTTTCGATCTACAAATTCTTCCAATTTCTTCAATAGGCTGAATCACTCCAATCTCATTATTTACTGTCATAATACTTACTAAAATAGTATCTTGACGAATTGTACGTTCCAATTCTTCTAAACTAATCAAACCTTTTTTATCCACTGGTAAATATGTTACATCGAACCCCTCGTTTTGCAACGTTCTGCATGAATCTAAAACGCATTTGTGTTCTGTTTGTGCTGTAATGATATGTTTTTTGGTTCCACTATAAAAATGAGCCACTCCTTTAATAATCATATTATTTGATTCGGTTGCGCCTGATGTAAAGAATATCTCTTTAGGATCCGCTCCAATTAGATTTGCCACATGTTCTCGTGCTATTTGAACAGCTCGATCAGTTTCCCAACCATAACTATGCTATAAACATATTATGATCAATTTCACAAATATTAAGCAAAGTATTTAATAAGAAATTACCGTTCTTGAATGACTATTTCCGTACAAATAAGTATAATAAGGTAACATAGCATCAAGAACACGAGGATCAACAGGTGTAGTAGCCTGAACATCTAAATAAATAGGACGAGTACCAAATACTTCTGTAGATACTTTAGGAGGAACTGAAGATGTGCTGATCTCTTTTTTTGTAAAGTTATACTTCTTTTCTGATGCTTTTTTTGAAAATAGATTCATCATAGTCGATATATTTGTTCGTTTGTTTGATACATTGTCTAAGGTAGATAAATCATGAAAAATAGATACTCCGAAAAAAAAAGGATTCCTAGAAGAGCATAATACAGTCCTCCATCTTTTTTTATCTTTTCTAAAAAACCTTTTTCCAATAAATGTGTTAAACATTATTTTTTTCCTAGATGATTTATCTAAAACCATTTGTCTTAAAACACTAGTATATTCAAATCCAAAATGTGCTTGTTTTGTTAAAGTATTTTCAACCTGAAACGCCAATCGAGAAAGTCCTTGTGGATACATTTTCTATATTTTTTTTATAAATATTTTGAAAAATAATATATTGATAAAAAAATCTCTGTAAAAGTAAAAAAAAACTATATCTTTTGAAATGGATCTTTCCCTATTTCTATATGTAATATCTATAGCTCTTTTGGTTACTTTATATTTATCCTAAATATTATTATATATTTAGTAATTTCAAGTCGTTAGATTAAAAATTAGTAATAAATTAGGCATAAAAAATATAAAAAATATGAAGATATAAAAAATTTTAAAAAATAAATGA
Source organism: Pneumocystis oryctolagi (assembly GCA_017311285.1). Taxonomy (NCBI): domain Eukaryota; kingdom Fungi; phylum Ascomycota; class Pneumocystomycetes; order Pneumocystales; family Pneumocystaceae; genus Pneumocystis; species Pneumocystis oryctolagi. Next base: position 124,279 of record JABTEG010000008.1, read on the forward strand.
AAAGCAAAGAAAATGTGTAACTTAAAATACTTATTATAAAATGTATATAAAAACATGGATAACTATCGAAACTAATAAAAAAAATGAATAATGAATACCCAAAATATTTGTAAACTCCTACAAAGTACGTCCTGTAGCACTTAAAATAATCTTTTGATCATTGAAAACACATTTTTTATTTCTCAAAATGAATAAATAATGTCACTTATTATGCTTGAAGTTTTATAAACAGAGCAACTTATGTGATTTCATAATTTAAAACCCAAAACTATCCAAAATATACAATACTCGATAATCCTGTCTTTTGAATTACTGTTTAATAGTAAAAACTCCTAAAACATGATTTAAATATATCCTTTCAAAAAAAAAGTTCAAAGTTTATTTTTGTAGTATTGATGCAATAGAAATGTTATGAAGTTGACCTTTTAATTTGCGATTTAGCCATTTTGCATTTGTTTTAAGAGCTTTGGCCCAATTTTCACGACATTGCTGTATATGATCCGGATCTGTAGCAAAAGGCATTTCCCATGTCCCGATTAATTCAATAATTTCATTATCTGATTTAGCGTACCATTCTGAAAGCATTTCACCGTCCCAGCAAATAACAGCAGGTAATGCAAACGAATCAAAAACATTTTTGCAAGCATATCTGAATTTTTCTGTGCAAAGTTCAATATCACAATCAGGCCAATTATCACTGTTTGAAAAATCAGAGAGGTTGGTATATTCACGAAATAACGATTCTGACATAGACATGATCTGAAACCCCAAATAACAAGGCAATTTTTGAAATGATTTGCTGTTTCTATACAGATCCAATTTCTTGAGAACGATAAGAAGTGCATACATAAAAACTTCATCGTCTTTGCAAAAAAAAGCAGAATGAAGAAGCATAAGCGGATCCGCAGATGGATTCTTATGAAATTTCATGCAATATGCAAGGCAGAATCCAAAAATGGGTTCTGATACCTCGTATTTTGCAGCCATTCTTAATAATGAATGAAATTCTGTTTTCCACGAAAAGGTAGTCGGATCATGTAAAACTTCTATTAACAAACTAAATTCTTCCACCTCTTTTTCCTCAACAAGCGTTAAAATGTAATTAACTCCCTTGTGAATTTTGCGGTATTCAACATTATTGGTGAATACTGTAATGTGCCTTAGATGCTGCGCTAATACAGGAGAAAACATTCGTATCACTCTGGATTCGAGCCGTAGCATCACGCTAGGACCCACATGTGCGATTGTATCCCCATATTCTATCGAAAAGAACCCGTTTTTTTTATTCCCCATCCATTTCTGCGAAAGACACATTCATCACACGTTTAAATCGCAATTTTGTCAAAATTTGAGCTCCAAAATTCTTCAAAAAAACAACTCCTATAAAACCACCTCTCCCCTTTCCGTTCCTCTACTTTTCTAGAGATTTTCTTGACGTTTAACCCCTCTTTTCTTCGTTTTCTTTATAAAAAATCATTGAATCCCCGCTTCTTATTATGCATGACGTTGTCACGTGACTTTGTGCGCAACGATGGATGTGTCACGTGATCTACGTTTTGAATAGCGCGTGTTTCCGTTGGCAACGTGCAAAAGTGAATGTTTTTCAACGACACACAAAAGTAGTGAAATAAAAAGTGGCGAATACGTGTAATTTGTGTGTTATTAAAGGCGAAACAGCTAGTTTTTTAGTGTTTTTAGTTTTCAGGATTGTTTTATTAGTAGGGCTGTGTTTTTTCCCGAGTTTTTTAGACTTTTTTTTCGTTTGATGGTGAAGAATGAATTTATATGATATTTTTAACAGAAATGGCTAATAATTTAGGCATTGCCGTGGCAGGTTGCTCACCGGATTACTAAGGAAATACAGTCTTTGTGGGCCCAGCCGCTTGAGGGGGTTCAGTTGGAATGAATTTATATGATATTTTTAACAGAAATGGCTAATAATTTAGGCATTGCCGTGGCAGGTTGCTCACCGGATTACTAAGGAAATACAGTCTTTGTGGGCCCAGCCGCTTGAGGGGGTTCAGTTGCTTGAGAGTAGTGATGGGACGTTGAATGATCTTCAGGCATATATTTTTGGGCCGGGTAAGAAGGCGAAAACAGTGTTTGATAGAGGATGGTAGTTGTTGATGTATCTAATAGAAGGTACACCCTATGAAGGAGGTGCATTTAAATTGCGTTTACAATTTAGTTCTGAGTATCCTGCTGTACCACCTAAATGTAACGTTCTTCCCGAGAAAAATGTAAGAATTAATGGGTGTTAGGTTATTTTATTACAAAGATTTTTCATCCAAATATATCTTCCAAAGGTGATGTTTGTGTCAGTATTCTTAAAAAAGATTGGTTACCTACAGTGCATGTATCACATATTCTTTTGGTAGGGTAAATTTTTTGCAAAAACGTGTTTAATACAGTAGACAATTAAATGTCTTTTGATCCATCCGAATCCAGAGTCTGCGTTAAATGAAGAGGCAGGTCGATTATTGCTTGATAATTATGAATCATTTTGTAAACATGCACGTTTGATCACGTCTATTCATTCAGTTAATCCTGTAACGGCTTTGATGGAGCTCAATAATGCACATAGGCCTTCTGATATCCCTGCACTTACACCTTTGGATGAAGGAAATTCAACTTTAAATTATTCGCCTGCTACAGAACATTTTGCAAAGGGTCGTGAAAATATTCCTGTATGTGAAAATAATTGTAATTCAGAAAGCAAAATTTTAGAGCGAAAGAAAATCGATACTCGTAAGCGGGGTCTTAAGCGTCTTTAATAATTCCTTTTTCTTATTTATTTTAACTTTACACTATTTAGACAGGGTCTAGTAGTTATTTGTTTTTATTTATTGGGTTAGTCTTCTTTCGACAAAAAACAGATAATCTTTATTATCCTTTCCGCATTGATCATTATTGTTTCTGCGACTCTAAGATTATTTAACTCAATTCTTTCAATCTTTAATCTACGAAAGAAATGTTCATTATATGTTTCTTTGATATTCGCAAACAACGGGTTTAGAAAATTTACTTTCTGTTTTTTCTAAATCTTTTCAAAACTGCTTTTTGGTATAGCTCTTTTAATTTCTATCTCTGTACTTTTTCATCTTTTTAAATATTTAAACATGTATTTAAAGGTTCTGTTTAAAAAAAAAATTTATAAAAAACTATCATTCTCCTTTGGTCACGTGATAACCGAGAAATAGAAGACCAGCAGTGTCGCTCTACCGATAAAATGGATGAACTTTCAGGTAATAAATTTGCGTATTTTATAGGCTTTTTGAGCCTTAATTTTATGTGTTTTTAAGCTTTATACTAATCATTATAGAACTTGAGCGTTTGGAGCAAAAGATTACGTTAACTTTGTATGAAATTGATGCAAATTTTAATAAATGTCATAGAATAGTGACAACGGAAATTCTTCCTATCATTGAGCGTTATGCAGAGCATTCTAGGCGTGTATGGGAGGGTTCGAAGGTTTATTATGTGTTAAACGGCAGTAAATAAGGGTATTAATGGTATATAATAGTTTTGGAAGCAATTTTTTGAAACAAGTGCAAATGTATCATTATCAGGCTATGAAGAGCTATCTCAAGATGATGCTACTCCTGAAAAGGAAGAAGATGAAAGTACGAATGCTGTACAAGCACCTGCGACGGCGTTGGAGCAGCCTGTAGATACATCAATAGTGACAAACGATGCATCAGATGTTGTATGGATGTCAACACCTTTAGATATGTCAACACCACGTCCAACACTTCCTATTGATGCTTTGTACGCATCAGACACGCCGAATACGGTGAGAATTGGGCATTCTTCCCCCTTTACACATGCAAAAAAGGAAAACCCGTTACTTCATCGTGTATTGGATACATCATGGCGATTACAAGCATTGCCTCATCTCCCTTTGACTTCTAGAAAATGTGCTTCGAATGTATTAGAAACATTAGACACGTCATCGCCGCTTCAACCTGTATTTAATACTCGTGATGAAGAAGAGGATGATTTAGACGCATCGTTACCAGCCGGTTTATCACCACCTGTAACGTTGGTATTTATTGTCTACATGTTGTTGATTTTATAGCTAATGTTGATTAAGCAATTTTCATTGCCTCCTTCTAAATTGCTTAAAACACCTGTACAAGAAGCAGCACGTTATGTTGTTGATGATATTTTGCGAACAGCGGGCGCAGATATAAGTACTGCGCGCCGGAATTTATTTGGAAATATGTCAGACAGTCCTCTTATGCCTTCTGAAAGTCATGGGACATTACCTGAATGGGATATTTCGAGTGAAGGATGAGATCTGTATTTATTTTTTAAGAATAAATCGTTGTTTAAACAAGTACCAGTGTAAGATACGGGTTAGGGATCTATAAATTTCTATTTCGAAAAAGGCGATTTTATTAAAAGCAATATACAATTAACAAAATAATAAGTGGATGTTTTTACACGGCTTCCGATGGATCCTATTTGATATTGTTCATTTTGAACAATCTGCTATACAATGCACTTTGATCTTTTATTTATGAAAGTAAAAAATGTTTTTAAAAAAAAAGATTTTTTAAATATTATTTTTAAGGTACTATATCAAATGATGCAATTTTATAATATTTTTTTCTTTAAAAAAAAGAACATTTAAGATGTTTATCAAAAATATTGATAAATTGCATTTACAAAAAATAGAAAATTTAAAGTTTTTGCATTGCAACGACATCTGAACTCTAAAACATTTTAGCATATAATAAAAATTGCTTTAATACTCTAACCTGTACATAATCTTCTAACTCTGCAATTTGTTCTTGAAGTTCTTCAATAGAAACTTTTTCGTCTTCAACAACAAGTGTAATTTGTAATTTGCGAATACCATATCCTAAATTTTATAAGCACATGTCAGGCACTTAGGATTTATACACAACATACCTACAAGAACTAGTTTACTAGAACCCCATACCAGACCATCCATTTCAATGGCACGAACACCTGCTTCTAAAGCAGCCATATCCGTTTCATCATCCCATGGTTTAACATCTAACGTAACAATTGATTTCGCAACTACCTTAGGTTTTGACGCTTTCTTTTGATTGTACATAAGGACTCTCTGAGCTTTTATTCTTTCTGCTTCTGCTTCTTCTTCTTCATCGTCGCTTCCAAAAAGATCAATATCATCCTCTTCATTACTTTCTTTCTCTTGACAAGCAGATAGAGAAGGAATATACGAGGATGCAGACCTTCCCTTTTCTCCAGGAAGCAAAGAATATTCCTGATCGTATGATTTAATGTGTGTATACCATCGAGCAACATGTGGAAATTTGCTGACTGAAGGAAGTTGATTTACTTCATTAAAAACAGAAACGTCTGCCTGAGAAGGTGTATATCTTGAAGAAAAATGAGTAAGTAAAACGTCAATGAATGAATATTAATAAAAATCGTCCGCAAAGGTTAAAAAAGAGGTTGTTTTTTTTATCAAAAAAAAAAAAATCAGATAACATAGATATTTAAGTATTCAATCAAAAGTTTCCAATAATACTTCATACACACGGACCAATTTGTGTATCATCATGTTTAAAATATAATGTATTAAACAAAAAAAAAACCACTTACCCTTCAATATATGATTTATCTTGAAGAAATATGTTAAGCTAAAATAACTTTAAGAATACAAGATTTTTAAGAAATCTTATATACTTACGCATGATAATCCTGCTTCTGATCTAAGATCTAATGACGTCATTTTATATATCTTTTAAGTTTTTTCACTTGTAATTTTTAACGCGGTTGCTTTAAAAAAATTAAGTTTAATTCGTTCTTTTTATATGTTTAATTAAAAATGTATATTTAAAACAATAAAGAAAGAAATAGATTTCTTTTTTTTTTTTTTTTGAAAAAAAGAAAAACATTTTATATTAAATTTTTGTATTGTGTTTTTTTTCTTTTGAATACAAGTTAAAATATTTGATGTATTTATCTAGAAATTTATGCAAAAGTTTATATTAAATCATAAAATATACATGTAATTTATTTTGATTTCATCTTTGATTGCTCATAAAGTTTTCTTTTTTGACGGATATCTATAAATCCTGGTCTATAAGTTAAAATACTCGTTATTCTTTGTAAATTAATGATAGAAAAATGAAAAAAAAAGACATACACATCATCAGATTTATGTTTCATAGACACATATTCAGAGTGGTTTATTGGTTGTAATTCTCCGGAATAAAGTACCCTTTCAATACAAAATATAACTAATGACAAAATGACTTCAATAATGATCTATAAAGTTAATAGTATTTTTTAAAAAAAGAACAATTACTTTACATCTGTTGGAATCACTACTTCCTCCTGATTGACTAATTTCATTACTGAAACAATTTCATGTGTAGAGTATCCTCCATGAAATAACATGAAAATACTTATTAATAATAATACACGACTAATGGTTTTCATGAAATCTGAAAATCTATTTTACATTCAAGATATATTTGTAGAATTGCAAGAATAAATTTTGTTTTTTTTTTTTTTAAATAATAAAATCTTTTTTAAATATTAAGATCGATTGTTTTTTGATTAAACAAACTATAAACTTTTTGTACTATTAGATTTTTGTTTATGTCTATATATTTGTATTAAATTTTGATAAAAACTTTTAAATGCAACTTTTTTTATTGAAAAAATAATATTCATTCTTTAAAAAACAAAATATTGTTGTTTTTATTAATAAAAATTAATACATAACATTAATTATATAATTTGTATAAATAAACATCATCGAAATTTTACAGATTTCACCAAATGAGTTTTAATACCAGTAGCTTCTCCTTTATATGCATTTTTTGGAACTCCTTTATAAATAGCAACCTTACTAGCAAGTTTTTTCTTGGCTGCTTCATATTTTTTTCTTTTCTTAACTCTTGGATTACGAACTTCTATAAAACAATTAGAAAAAGTATTTTAAATAATACAAATGTACCTTTTGCTCTATATGGAAGTAATCCTTTGTTCTTTTCGATATCATATCCAATTTCCCGTTTTCCATTTACTATCTCACTTTCATCCATCAACGCTTGCTTTTCACGTTTTCTTTCCATATCATAGTTTTCTTTCTTTTCCAATTTTCTTTTTTTATTAGATTCTAAAAGCATATTATAATATTTTTCATCAGAATCGTCACTTTGTTGATCAGATTCTAATTCCAGGAAACTATCATTTTCATCTATTTCTACTTTTGTTTTTTTTGAATTCATAATATGTTCTTTTTTAGGTTCAGGATATGGTAAATCTGTATCTCCAGAATTTAAAAACCTAACCTTTTTCCCAGATTTCTGGAAAATTAGATCAAACTCAAAACAAATAAATTAAATTACCTGGTTAATTTGCGCTACATAGAACTTAATTGACTTCTTTTTGATATTCTCTCCGTTAATGTCAAGCGTCTCATGTGAATCTTGTTCTTTATAATCATCTTTTAATTCATCAGAAATATTCTTTACGGATAGAAAAGACTTTTCAATATCTGATATATTAAGGCTATCGTAATGTTGTTTTGACTTCTCTTCTGTTTCTGGTTTGATGTCTTTAACAGTCTTTTTCTTTTTTTTTTTATGTATATTTGTAACTAACTCTTTTTTAGTAGAATTAGGTTTTTCTAACTGCGTTTCTATATCTGTTTCTATTACATCAGTATTAATATCCTTCGCCATTTCCCATAGTTTTTTACAACGCATAAGACTAATCATAATCGGATGATCTTTCATAGAAACAATATCTTTATCGGGATCTGATATAATTGAAAAATACATAGCTAACACGCCAAGATATGTAGACAAGCTGAAAAATTTTTGCTGCACACGTTTCATTCGAGGCCCTGATACTTTTTCGTATAATTCTTTCAATGGATTTAACAATGGGAAAAGATATTGGTATTCTTCAGAAAGTAAAATAAATTCTGGATACATTTTTTTCAAAAAAGTCATAGTGTCTTCATCTGATAAATTGTCTGGAATATCATGCTGAAGAGTCTCCGTAACTATTTGACTAGAATATACATTTTAAAAAGAAAAAAAAAGCATTAAAAAGATTCATACGTCTGATTAATCAAATTTGTATGTTCATTAATATCTTGACTTTTCCACTCTTCTAAATCATCTATAAAATCACTTTCTTTTAATTTTGAAAGATGAAGTTTCTGAAGCCTTAGTGCTTCTTTTTCTTCTTCAAAAGCATCTTCTTCTTCCGATAAAGAATCAGCATTATAATACGTTTTTTTTGACGTTCCCCAATTCTGCAAATTATCGTTCTCTTCTTCTTCAGAGTTATAAGAATGCTTTGAGATATCATTGTCACTTTTTTCATCAAAAGATTCTGTATCTATACGAAGAACTTCTTGATCTGTAACATTTAAAAAATCTTGGATAAATGAGTCAAAAATTTAAGGAATTTATTAAAAAGAACCATCATCTTCATCTGAAGATCCATTTCCATTTAGAAAAACTTTATCTTTTCCAGATTCAACTAAAAATTGTCAGATTATTTATTTCTGTATTTTTTTTTAAAAAAAAAAGAATAAAACTCTACATTCATCATCTGAACCCATAATATCTTGATATCTCTTGATAGAAGCAATTCTATAGTCTTTATTCTCATCTTCAGCTGGTTCTAATTCTTTAATATTTTTTTTCTTTTTCTTCATTTTTTTATAGTTGATCGTATGTATAATTTTTAAAAACTTGAATTGCAATTTTATTTAGGTAATACAGTTTTTTGATGAATAAAATAACACAATTTAGAAGAAAAGTTATTATTGTCTACTTTTTGTTTCTTTAAAAGTTATTTTTTAAAATTGTTTTAAGATATCTTTATTATTTAAAAGATTAATATTTATTGAAAGATGAAAATCATGTTAAAAGTATTAGAAGCGATTATTTTTTTGGTTTACAAGCAAAAAGATATAGAAAAAAATCAAACGGTTGTTTGGATCTTGACATTTTTGGTTTCTTTTGGTTTTATATATTATGTTTTACATTTTCTTTCTGGATTTAATAATAAAATGCCTCTTAAAGGACGTGTAGGTGTATTTTTTGATCTATAGGAGTTTCTGAGTGTATTTTTGTATAGAATGTTTTTATTACAGGCGGATCACAAGGTGTTGGAAAAGCTTTAGCGATGATTTGTACACGCAGAGGTGCTCATGTCTGTATTGTTGCGAGAAACAAAAAAATATTGAATGAAACACTTAGTGAAATGGAGGTTTGCTTTTTTTTATGTTTTATTAATAAATGGTTGATAATCATTTCAGACTGTAAAATATAGTCCAAATCAAAAGTTACAAGCAATTAGTGCTGATTTGACAATCGCTACTGAAGTTAAGCGCGCCTTAGATGAATATTCTCAAAGTGTTCCAGATATTGTTTTTTGTTGTGCAGGTATTTGTAAATATTTTATAATGTTTTATTAATATTGGAAGGTGCGGCACAACCCGGATTTTTTGTTGATTTGTCTCTTGAACAAATTGAAGAAGGAGTTAAAGTGAATTATTTAACTGCGGCATATGTAGCTCATGTAATTTATACAATAATTTTTAAAATAGTATTTCAAATTAATTGTTTTAATAGGAAGCTCTTCGTAAAATGATTCGTAAGCCATTACCTCCTAAAACACCTCCAAGAAGAATTGTTTTTTGTTCTTCACTTCTCGCATTTTTGGGTATGGCAGGATATTCTCAGTACTCTCCAAGTAAATCTGCATTACGATCATTAGCAGATACTCTTCGTCAAGAATCTATTCTTTATGGAATTCAAGTACACTGTGCATATCTTGCAACTGTGTATACCCCAGGCTTTGAGAAAGAACAATTGATTAAACCAGAACTTACAAAGGAACTTGAAGGAGCAGATCAAGGCCAAACACCAGAAGCGGTGGCTTCTTGTATTATTAAAAATCTTGAAAAAGGGAATTTCTTTATTACAACTGAAATTTTGGGAGATCTTCTTAAAAACAATATGAGAGGACCAACACCAAGAGATAATGTAATTATTGATACTCTTTTTGGGTACATTGCATCTTTTATTTTTCCTTTTGTTCGTATAAATCATGATAGAATTGTGCAAAAGTATTCAAAAAGAGAGAATCTTTTTCATATAAAGTAATTGTAAAAATTTTTATATATTATGTTTTGTGATATTTCGAGTTATCTTAAAAAATTATTTATTATTGTATAAACCATTCAAAATATTTAATAATACAGTTTTATGCTTTGCTAGGTATTAGTAAACTTTGAATCCTTGTTTTGATTGCTTTCGACATTTAATGTTATTGATTTATGACTCGTAAAATTTTAGAACAAAATTATAGTTTAGTATAAATATTTTATAATCACAATAATGTAGTAAATGTGTAAGATTAAATAAAATAATTATATAGTTGTATTGAATAATGTTTTAAAATAAATAATTTATTTATAACAATAGACAGAGATTTTTTTTAATGATTCGAATGTACTTGTAACTCCGAAATGTCTTTATTTAACCTCACAAAAACAGTCTCATTCGGTTTTATTTTTCCTTCTATAAGTAAAGAAGACATAGGAATAAGTATTTTTTCTTCGATAAGACGATTAAGTGGTCTCGCCCCATATGTTAAAGAATATCCTTTATGACTTAACCAAACTTTTGAATCTTCATCTATATCTAATATAATTTTACGGTCATCTAATCTCTGTTGAATTTCTTGGAGACGAATATTTACTATATCTTTTAAACATTTCTGTCCGAGCTTATTAAAGCAATGGATAGCTGTTATTCTATTCAAAAATTCGGGAGGATATGCAGCTTGTACAATTTGCATAACAGCTTCTCTTGTTTTTTCACTTATCATTCCTTCAGGAGACTGATCATTAATCAAAATATCAGAACCTAAATTAGATGTAGCAATTATAAGAGTAGATTTAAAATCAATTTTTCGACCTTGAGAATCTTTTAAACTTCCTTCATCTAAAACTTGTAATAATAAATTAGAAACATCACGATGTGCTTTCTCAAGTTCATCAAATAGTACAACTGAATATGGCTTTCTTCTAACCGCCTCTGTAAGTTCTCCACTTTCTTCGTACCCAATATATCCTGGAGGAGATCCTATCAAACGTGAAATACTATGTTTTTCTTGAAATTCAGACATATCAAAACGTATAATCGCATTTTCGCTATCAAAAAGAAATTCGGCTAAAGCTTTACATAACGCAGTTTTTCCTACTCCAGTTGGTCCCAAAAACAAGAAGCTCGAAAGTGGTCTTTTTTCATCTTGTAAACCGGCACGACTTAATCTAACAGCATTTGCGACAACTTTTAGAGCTTGATCTTGACCACGTATTTTTTTTCTTAAAGCATCTTCCATGAATAATAATTTATCTTTTTCTCCACGCATCAAGTTAGATGTTGGAATACCAGTAGCTTTTGAGACTATTAAAGCTATATCGTCTGATGTTACAGAATCATGAAGAAGGGAGTTTGTTTTATCTAAATCGCCCTCTTTAGGAACCTTTTTTTGTAATTCTGGTATAATGGAATATTGTAGCTCGCTTGCACGTGCATAATTTCCTTCTCGTTGTGCGTGTTCTAGATCTGTTCTAGCACGATCGAGTTCTTTTTGAGCTGTCTTAATAGACAGTAGTTCATTTCTAATATAACATTAAGAAAATTCGTATTAATTCATAGGAGCAAACTTTTCCTTAATCCATATTTCATTTAATGCAGAAACTTCTTTTTGTTTTTTTTCCAAATCCTTTTCTAGCTTTTCTCTTCTTTCAATGCTAATAGCATCCGATTCTTTACGTAAACTTTCGAGTTCTATCTGATGCGTCATTATTATTCTATCTAGTTCTTGAATAGAATCCGGTTTAGATTCTTGTTGAAGACGAAGAGAAGAAGCTGCTTCATCAACTAAATCAATTGCCTTTTAATATTAATAAAGCATTATAATATAAAAGGAAGAAACTTTATCTGGCAAAAATCTATCTGTTATATACCTATTGGAATATACTGCTGCAGTTACTAAGGCAGAATCTGTAATTCTTACACCATGATGCACTTCATATTTTTCCTTTAGCCCTCTAAGAATAGAAATAGCATCTGATACAGTGGGCTCGTTAATATAGACAGGCTGAAATCTTCTTGCAAGTGCCGCGTCTTTCTCTATATACTTTCTGTATTCTTCAATAGTTGTTGCTCCACAGCATTGAAGTTGACCTCTTGCCAATGCAGGTTTTAATAAATTAGATGCGTCAACTGACCCTTCTGATTTTCCAAGTCCAAATAATATATGCAGTTCGTCTATGAACAGTATTACCTGCCTATTTGCATTTTCAATATCTTTTAAAACACCTTTCAATCTTTCTTCAAATTCTCCGCGATACTAGACATATTAATAAAAAAAAAAAGCAAAGAATAAAACTACTTTCGACCCACTTATAATAGATCCTAAATCAAGTGATATTACAGTTTTATTTTTGATAGATTCTGGAACTTCTTTTTTAATAATATGTTGTGCTATAAATATTTAATATATTTAAAACTTTTATAATATATATTTTATACCAAGTCCTTCTATAATAGCAGTTTTTCCTACTCCTGCAGGACCTACTAATGCAGGGTTACTTGAAAATTGTGAGATCAATTTATAGACGTTAAATTTATAAATATGCATACTTTTTAATTCTTCGTGATAAAATTTGTATTGTTCTTCTAATTTCTTCTCCTCTCTGAAAGAATTTAGTGCTTAAATTATAAAAAACGATAAATCACTTACACCTATTACAGGATCAAGTTTTCCTAGTTTTGCCAATTCTGTTAAATCTGTTCCGTGTTCTTTTAGAAATGAACCCTTTCCTTTCTCTTGGATCATATTTATTCTAAATGGTCGCATCTCTTGAGAATAGTTTCTAGTTTTTGACAAAAATATTTTTTCATACTTAAAAAGTAAAGATATTTGTTTATATCTTGAAAAGGTATTTGAACTTGAATGAAGAAATAAATGTCTAAAAAAAAGATCCCTTGAATAAATCTTAGTATGTATTATCATATGTATAATAGATTCTATATTGTTGACTAAAAAACTCTTTATAAAATCATTTAAAACTTGAAACTGATACTATCGAAAAATATCTTGAAATTTAATCTAAAAATTTTAAAAAATAACTTTGTGTCCTATTATTAAAAATATAAAGAAATGTAGTAACTTCTTGGTTGTATATTGATCTATATTTTAATTATTGAATACATAGTCTGGCTTATACGTTATTGATTGTTTTATTAAAATTAGAAAAATAAAAACAGAAATTTCAGAATGATTCGATGTATGCAGTAATAATGAACTGTATTTAATGTATATATCTTTATATTTTTTAATTTTGAAAACATATTAAAACTGAAATTCGTTTTTGTATAATATGTTGAATACTTTATATATATAAGACAAATTATACAGAACTTTGACGTTTAGAGGTGGAAATTACTACATTCCGTATGACTGCTTTGCTTTTTTTATAATAAAGACTTGTCCGACACGTCTGTACAATTCACAAAAAGGTTATTGTTATGTGTAGACTTATTTCTTTCATCTATTTCTTTAATAACCATCTGAAGCTTTGCTTTTTGTCTTTCAATTACACCTTCATTCTCAATAATGGCTTCTGCTGCCCATGTTTCCGTATTATACGCTTTCAGTTCTTTGTTTGAACGAATTAAATGTTTAATTGAATTATTTAGCACAAATTCTTCATTTTTAAGCTGATGAATATCAAGTTTGTGTAACACAGATAAAAATGTTTCTGTTTGATCTGAAGGAAGCATGTTTTAGTATTTTAAAAGTAAAAAAAACGTTTTTTTTTTATAAGAAACGTTTTTTACAAGTTATCTTTTTCAAAAGTGTATTAATAGTTTTAATAGATTGAGATAAAGCTTATTCACTATATTAAATATTTTAAATGTATTTTAGAATGTTCGAAATGTTTAACAAAATAAACGACGTTAAATAATGAATTAATGATATTTTAAACATTTGTTTTTTAAGTTTTTTAAAGGTTGTTGTGACTTAATATTTCGTTTAAATATTTACATGACATAAAGGTTTTGCGTATTTGTATCTATTTTTTGTTATTTTTACTTCAAAACATTTTTTTCAGGCTATATATACTTTTCAAATAAGGTTTTACATATTACACACAAGTTGCTTTCTTATTTACGTTTATGATGCAATTTGAGGACTCTATTGCATCATGTAAAACATGTTTAATGCTTAAGAAGCATGGTTGGTGTCCTTTGGTAAATATCAGTGCACATTTTACAAAATGATTGAACGTGGTAGTCCAATATTTGTGTTTACGCTCCAAAAGGGATTCTTGAACCTCTTTTTAATAGATCTATTTGTCCTTATTCGTCAAATGTTCAAGAGAGCTGGGAGTTTCGAGGGCCTATATTTGGATGTCAAAGTATGATTTCTTTGCAATTTAGTTTTCTTATAGAAATTTTAGTTTCAACAGCAACTTTTCTTCTAGTTTTATTCTTTTCCATTTTTATTGTTGTACTTTTTTCATTTATTTTTTGTTTATGTCATTTTTCTCACAAATATAATCAACAAGGAGACAAAATGAATTATTTACGACAACCTCTTCTCTCTTCATGCAAAGGGATATCATGTTATGATTCACTTCAAGATAGTCCTATTTGTGCTCTTGGACCAGATTATACATATTTACCTTTTCGTCGAGGATCTATTTATTATGATAAACAAAAACCTTCTGAAAACGCTACATCTATGATGAATTACATGAAAGGAAAGTGTACTTGGAAAAGGCAAAGACAGCTTTTACTAGGAAAGCCTGCCGATAATGTTAATTAGTCGTTATGATGATGATGATAACAATTTAAGAAAGGATACGAGTGTGATATGTTAATCATTTATGAGTGAAGATGTGGTTGAGTAAAAAAGACGGATATTATTTCTAGTAAATTATTCAATCAATCATGTATGATTGGATCAAAGGGATGTCATAGGATGCTAAAATTTACGAAACCTTTTGTTTTTACGTTTATATAAACGTAAAAACAAAAGGCAAAGCGCCTTGTACAGGGGAAAAAACGAGGGAACTGGTATGATTGTATCGCAGTCCGTCCCTTTTCATGCCTGTATCGATCAATCAATCGATACAAAAAGCAGCATCAAGGGCAAAAAAAATTACATCGTCATGGCATACAGATACATAATAATGCACAATAACTAAAGGAAATCGTCTTTTAAAAAGTTTTATATATATATATATTGCCGATCTTTGAATCGTAAACGTGCCATTGCCATGGCATTGCCACGGCATGACCATGCCGTTGCTACGCCGTTACCATGCCGTTGACACACAACCCGCGCTGTGCGCATCCGCCTCTGGCGTTTTGCTCTCAATAACTCGAGCTTCGCTTCCTTAGATTCATCGAAAGCCAGTCAAGACCCTCGTATAGCCCATCTATATATTTATCCCACACGTCAGCCACTCTCTCTCTCGGTCCCCTCGCCTCACCTCCGGACGTCGCACACGTCGCCTGGATATACCAGTTGCGTTGCCGTAGCGACGCCTACCCCCGTTAGCTCCCTCCTCCGACCCACACTTAGAAACGCACCAGGTTAAGCTTATCTGTAATCTCTGCCGCGCTCATCGCATTCGGCAGGTCCTGCTTGTTTGCAAAAACAAGCAGGATCGCATCCCGAAGCTCGTCTTCACTCAGCATCCGCATCAGCTCTTCCCGCGCCTCCGACACCCGCTCCCGGTCATTCGAGTCCACGACAAAAATAATCCCCTGCGTGTTTTGGAAATAATGTCGCCACAGCGGCCGGATCTTGTCCTGTCCACCCACATCCCACACCGTAAACGAAATGTTCTTGTACTCCACCGTCTCCACATTAAATCCAATCGTCGGAATCGTCGTCACAATCTCTCCCAGCTTCAACTTGTAAAGAATCGTCGTTTTCCCTGCCGCGTCCAGTCCCACCATGAGAATCCGCATCTCCTTCTTGCCAAACAACCCCTGAAACAGCTTTGATATAGTCAGCCCCATTGTTTGCTTTGCGGTGCGTCGTGTGCGGTGCGTTTGCAGTGCGTTTGCAGTGCGTTTGCAATGTGTGTGCAGCGCGGCGGGCTGGGTTTGTGCGGGTGGGCGGGGCGAGGGTAGGGTTAGGGTGAGGGCAGCAACCCTCGACGCGTCCCTATGGAAACCCCTTGGAAACCCCTTGGAAACCTCATGGAAACCCTATGGAAACCGCTGCGCGCGCTGCAAAAAGGCGGCGTCTGCGCCGCGAGATTCTGGCCGGCTACGGCTCAGAAAGCTCTGCAGACGAGACAACCAATGCGGTTGGCGCTATTGGACTCGAGGCGTATGCAGGGCATGCGCACATTGTAAGTCGCTGCAGCGCTTGCAGTGCGTATGCAGGGCAAACGCACTGCACACGCACTGCGGCTAATTGCGGCTAATTGCGGCTGACTGTGTAGGGATATGACCTCGGCGGAGCAAAAGTGATGCGGCGCGGCGGGTCTCGGGGGCTCGGTAAGCACGACGGGCACCGCGGCGCAGCGGCGCGGCTTTTGCAGGGTGTAGAAAAAGGACCGGGATGGTAGGCGAGTGCAGGCGGCGCCAGCGCTTCTGACGGGCGCAGGACAGGGCAGGTGGACAAAGAGACGGGAGAACCGGTGGAGCTGGATGCAGCAGACGTAGAACTGGTGCAGCGAATCGAAGCAGGGCAGCTGCCCTGGCCGTCTGCAGAATCGGGGTCGTGGTTGCCAGGGGAACTATGGTTGCCGGAGAAACGGTGGGTCGGGGGAGCGCTGAGTGGACGACCAGAGCCCAAACGGCGGTTTGTGGCGAGCAGGAATGAGCAGCGGCAGGTGCTGCGGCGGGTGCGGATGCTGCGGCGTTTGGGGCCTAGAAACCCATTGGACCCATTGGACCCATTGAACTCATTGGATTCTACGGTTCCTACGGTTTCTACGATGCCAACAATACCAATATTGTATGATCTTTGGGAAAATACAATGGAAGCAGGACGAGTGAGTGAACAAGACAAGCAATGGGTGCAAGCGCCAAAGATGGCGCTGCCGACGCATCGGGAGAGTTATAATCCTCCAGAGGAATATTTACTTTCAAAAGAAGAAGCGGAAAAATGGAAAGAAGAGGGAGAAAAAGGAGGGTATTTGCCGGTAAAATATAGGTCTTTGAGGGAGGTTCCTGGATATGAAAAGTCTATGTATGAGCGTTTTGAGCGGTGTTTGGATTTGTACTTAGCGCCGAGGGTGCGGCGGAAAAAGGTGTGCTATATATAGCGAGGGAGGAGAAGAGCGGAGTTAACGTTGGGGTGCAGTTGAATATCGACCCGGAATCGTTGATACCGAAGCTTCCTTTGCCTGAGGATCTTCGTCCGTTTCCGACAGGATGTTCGATTGTATACAAAGGCCACAAGGGATGCGTGCGTTCAATTAGTATTGATCCGAACGGGTTGTGGCTTGCGAGCGGCGGCGACGATGGGACGGTCCGTGTTTGGGAAGCAGGGACGGGAAAAGAGGTGTGGAGCGCCCAGCTTGGTAACAGTGATGGTAGTCCTGTTGACGCTGTGTCATGGAGACCGATAAAGAACGCAGATATAATCCTGGCATCTTGGTGAGTGTTTTTATAGCAAAAATCCATTGTTGTTATAGTTTATAATATTGGCGTAGCGGGAGCAATGCATACATGCTTTCACCGCACATATTGAGTGATAATGTTAGAAGCTCAGCGAAAGAATTTGTTTCTTTAGGGTTCAATGTAGAGTCATCGCAAACGACACAAGCTTTTTCGACTTGGTCGAAGCCTGATTCCAAACAGATCGACAAAGGGGTGGTTCTTTTGTTAGGCATTAAGAAGCGCATCAGACAGGTCATATGGCATCGTCACGGTGATTATTTTGTTACAATTACGCCAGAAAATGGGAATACATCGGTTTTGGTGCATTTGCTTTCTAAACATCAATCACAAGTACCCTTTAAAAAAACCAAAGGGTTAGTTCAGACATTGGCATTTCATCCTACAAAACCTATTCTTTTTGTAGCGGTATGGACTTCTTTTTTTTTTGCAATTTATGTTTAGAAAAAAATTAGACTCAACGATACGTAAAAGTTTACAATCTCGTAAAGCAAGAATTGATCAAAATTATCCAGCCAGGGCTAAAGTGGATATCGTCTATTGATATTCATCCTCAAGGGGATAATATTATTATTGGGTCTTATGATAAAAAATTAGCATGGGTTGATATGGATTTATCTTCTCGTCCGTATAAAACATTGTGTTATCATACAAAAGCTTTAAGAAGCGTGGCTTTTCACAAAGGATCTTACCCATTGTTTTGCTCTGCGAGCGATGATGGGACAATTCATATTTTTCATGGAATGGTATATAATGATTTAATGCAGAATGCTTTACTCGTTCCGTTGAAGATTCTTAAAGGGCATGAAATAAAACATTCTCTTGGTGTATTTAACGTACAATGGCATCCAAAACAACCATGGTTATTTTCTTCCGGTGCAGATGCAACTATTCGGCTTTGGACGTAGTTTTATCATCAATCATCGATCGAGAATATCTATCTATATTTATCTATATATTTACATGTAAAAATCGTGAGACATATTTTTTGGACATAAGGTTATTTCATTCTTTATTTACATATAAAAATATACATCAAATAATTTACCATTTTTTAATCTTTAGATGGCTCAACTATTCTTCCTACAATATCGTACTTCTATACACATTTGATTGATTGGCTTGGTGTGTATATTTACATGGATGAAAAAAAAAAATACCTTGGAAAAAAAAGCAACCCAGTCATCGAGAATACGAAGTTCGGATTCATTCAAATCAGAATAATCCGGAATAGCATCTTCTTCCTTAAGACTACTTTTTCCAAATGCTCTAGAAGCATCTTTGCCCGCAAATAAATGATAACTTCCGCCGGGCCCTGTTTGACGTTTAAGCAAACCCGTTTTGTTTTTCATCTCATGAAAACTTAAACGTACCGTAAAGCGCACGTTGGCGAGTAACGTCGAACACCAACCCTTTGATCGCAACGAAGATAGGCGTTGTTTCGTCGGCTCCATTACAATGAGAAAGATAAGTGGGAGAAATAGGATCGTCTCGAGGAGAGGCAGGTTGATCTTTTGAGGGTTAAAAGAGTTTATTTAAAGGGGAAAAAGAGGAGAATTGACAAGAAGAATAGGACAACATATATAAAAGCTATGGAAAGTAAGTAAAAAGGGTAAAAAAGTGTGTATTTTATGGGTTATATACGTGGAAAAGATTAAGGTAAATTTGAAGTGAATTCAAGGAAAAAAGGGTAAAAAAAAGGTCTATCGATCATCGTTATATGTGAAGAGGTTTTGGAGAAAAAGTTGAAAATGAGGGGGAAAAACAAGTGTAAAATAAACGTTTTTTGAGCGGAACGAGTATTTTTACAGTGCAAAAAGTGTTTTTCAAAAAAAAACGGGAGTTTAGGGATTAATTTTGATGAAAAAAGGCTTTATTGAACCAGCGTTGATTATTTGTTATACTATGCGTAAATGGCTCTAGATAAGGATGAAAATGACAGCAATACGTCTATATTTGTTAGAAAAGTACCATTCCATGTTTCTTCGGCATCTTTTTCCTCATTTTTTTCTGAAATAGCTCCTGTTAAACATGCTATGATTGTAACCGATTCTGAGATGAAAACATCTAAAGGATATGGATTTGTGAGCTTTTCAACACATGCTGATGCTAAGAAAGCGATATGTGAATTGAAGAAGCGTTCATTGGACGGGCACTTTTTAAAAGCAGAGTTTGCTAAACGTAGACATCGCAATGATAAAAAAGATACTTTGAAGGAGCATAAAGAAGCAGAAGGTGTTTCGAAGAAGCTTTTAAGGCCTTTTTTGATTGTAAGAAATCTACCATGGTCTGTTAGGAAAAAGGATGATGCTTTTTTTTTGAAATTTCGTAAATATGGAAAAGTTATCAATGTAATTATTCCAAGGAAAAAAGGTGGAAAAATGAGCGGTTTTGCATTTGTTCATATGAAGAAAATGTCAGCAGCAGAGAACGCGATAAAAAATATCAACGGTGTTGAGTTAAATGGTCGACAGGTTGCTGTTGATTGGGCCTTAAGTCAAGATGAATGGAAAAGTTTTTTGGAAAAAGAAAAAAAAAATCATGAAGATACAAGTTTCCACAGTGAACCATCACTTTTAGAAGAGAAGGATATTATAAGTTGTGCTGGATCTGAAAATGAAATAAATTCTCAAGATCTTTCAATAATTGAAGAAAAACAAGGGATTTCAGATGTTCCAAATGACGATAATGAAAAAACTTTGTTTGTAAAAAACCTTTCATCAGAAACAACAAATAATATATTGTTTTCTCATTTTCGTCAATTTGGTTCTTTAAAATATGCACGTGTTGTTATAGATTCGTTTACAGGAAAAGCTAAAGGAACTGCTTTTGTTTGCTTTCATAATAAAGCTGATATGGAGAATTGTTTAAAGATGTACCAAAACATTTTACAACAATCTGATTTAGTTAGTAAAAAATCAAGTATACTTGTTCAAAATGAAATGATCAATGATAATGCTAAAAAATTTATATTGGACGGTCATTTGTTATCCGTTTTTCCTTCATTGCATAAAAAAAACATATCTGAAGTCGAAAATAGTAATAGGAAAGAAGGGAAATATATACTTAAGAAAAATTTCGATAAAAGAAATTTGTTTTTATTGAATGAGGGTTATATAGATTCGAAGTCTCCTTTGTTTAATTTGTTAAGCGAAACGGAACTCAGCATGAGGAATCAAAGTTTGACTCAAAGGAAGAAATTGTTGGAAAAAAATCCGTCATTATATATCTCTCTTACGAGATTAGCGGTTCGAAATATTCCTAAGGATATTTCTGATAAGGAATTGAAGGCATTAGCAAGAGAAGCATGTGTAAATTTTGCTAAAGAAGTAAGAGAAAATAAACGAATGCCATTAACTCGAGAAGAAAAACTTCGAGATGGTAATCCTAAAAAAGGAAAAAAAGGAATTGTTCGACAAGCCAAGATCCTTCAAGAAAAGAATGGTGAGAAGCGTGGTTGCGGTTTCATTGAATATGTGGGGCATAGATGGGCTCTGATGGGGCTTCGTTGGCTTAATGGAAGAAAGATTAGTTCAAAAAAAAACGAAAATATAAAAAAAAGCTTGATTGTAGAATTTGCTCTCGAAGTATGTATATTTTTTTTTAAAACTTATACACTAATAATAAAAAGAATATCAATGTTGTTAATAGGCGTAAAGAACGAGAAAATAGGGATAAAAAAAAGGTCCAATCAAGAATTGATGATAAAATCTTGAAAGAGTCGGAAAAAAAGAGAAATAGAGATGAAAGTTCTGATTTAAGCGAAGCAGAAGATAAAAAAAGAATTCGACTTTCTTATATTATATCTAGAAAAAGACGAGAAAGAAAAGCACGAAGAAGGTAACCATGATGCTGCAGATAGTATAATGCTATGATTTAGGGTTGATATATTTTCATTTTTGTGAATCCTTTATAACGAATGGCTGTGATACCGTTTTCTTGAACATGCTTGTCTAATTGTTTAATGATTAGTGTGAGAGAGAGAGAGATGTAAACACTTTTATTTCCAAGGATATACCTTTTGTTCTCCCCAACCACCAATCATTAAAATTTCTTCCTTTTCTGCATTAATTGCACGTCTGATGCTCCGAAAATTACTGAGTATGGCATAGGTATCGTCTTTAGTGATGTGGCGTATACTGGTAAAGCACTCAACGAGTTTACTATAATAATCTTCCGAACTTTTGCCCTGTATTGTACTAAATGATGCATGTTCCAGTGATTTATACATTTCCAAATAACGACCTGCTTCTGCAAAGCTCCAAGAAAGAATCATTGTTACATCATTGATAATACATGTTTTACAAAGCTCGCGAAGCGCTGTTTCATAACAGTCCTAATGATTGATTGTTGGCCATCTATCGTCTTCAATACGTCAACGTATTTTACATAATCTACTAAAACCAAGAGAATACGCAGCCGGTAGCCTTTTCCCAAGCGCTGAAGACGGTGATAAATATACGCCGGATACAACAAGTGATACCGCAAGCTGCTCCCCCCCCGTATTATTACAACAAACGCAAAAAACATCACAGCCAAGCTTCACCTTAGAAAAAGCGCACACGTCCCCGCGCCCAGTATATAATCTGCTGGACTTTCTTTGTATTCCTGTAAAAAAAGTCTGGTGAAAAAGACGGATTCATCCGTTTGTACACGTCTTACCCAAGGCACATGGCAAATATGTTTCTGTTCTTGAATAACGGCTGGAAAAAAAAGACGGAAATACGTACCAGCACCGGATTTTCTTTTTGCCGAGGATTGACGAGAATAGCGTGTAAACGCCGTGCCGTTTGAGCGACCGGTGGTACAACCGCGGGTGCAACCGGTGGTGCAACCGGTGGTGCAGCGGGCGGTGCAGCGTCCATCGAGAGATGAATATCTCAACCGGAGCAGCAGAAACGTTTTATTTCGTGAATGCTTCGCGTTATCTACAGACGGAGCCGTCTGTAACACAAGATTTACAGAAGCTGTATGGTTTAAGTGACCTGGCAAAGCGCGTTGCACGTGTAGACGAGTGGGGAAACAAAAGAAAGATGCGCCAGTCTTACAAAGGCCATATTCAGCATCTTCCAGGTGAGAAGAGGCGGGATGTTTTGAAAAAGTGGTTGAAGAGGGCGCGGCGCAGGAGAAAACGGGATTGTGAAGGACCGGTTTATTCGGGAGCAGATCTTGAAGCCAGACCCGGCGCTGGATCCGGCGCTGGACTTTGCTTTGGACCCGGAGCTGGTGGAAGCGGCGTTTTCGTGCCCGCCCGCACTGCACGCACCTTTGCAGACGCTGCACGCCCCGTCCACACCGCTGTTGGGCCCGCCGTGGGTGGATGGATGTGTGAAGCGTTTTTTCAAAAAGAGAAAACATGAATTATTGACGGATTCTGAGCAAAAAAAAAAGTCTGTGAAAAAGCGAGTTTATGAGGTGTAAAGTTGTTGAAAAAGAGAGGCTTTTTGTTCACAAGATTTCTTTGATGATGATAGATGAATAACACGATTGGCAGTGAACGTCTTCTTTGTAAAAATAAAAACCGTTTTCTGCAAGTTCGGAATGACAAGTCTAAAGCGTTGAGTGGTTGAACAAACAAACAAAGAATGTACGATCGTTTTCACTTACACAACATACAAAACATTTAGCGTGCCATTTTAAATCCATTGCACATACTAGATCTTCGACAATTGGTTTTTTGCATTCTTCACATTTTGGATAATATTTATGTTCAAAACATTGTTGACACCATGCATATGTATCTTTTTCTATAAAGGGTATATTTTTGTTAAAAGGCTTGAAAGAATACGTATTTAGTTATTATTTTTTTAAGAAGGGATGATACTTCACCACATCCTGCACAGAAAAAATGAAGTGGATGGTAATAATTTTCCAAGGCAAATATTGCTTGCTAAATATAATATTATAAAGGTCAATAATAATTGAATAAATCTTACGTCTTCGATACACGTTCCACATGATTTGCATCTAAATATTGTTATTTGTATGTTTATGTGAATTTTAATGTTTTAGATATTAACCTTGGACTAAAAAGTTCATGATAATCTAAATAG
The DNA here is from genome assembly GCA_017311285.1 of Pneumocystis oryctolagi. Lineage (NCBI taxonomy): Eukaryota > Fungi > Ascomycota > Pneumocystomycetes > Pneumocystales > Pneumocystaceae > Pneumocystis > Pneumocystis oryctolagi. Next base: position 148,034 of record JABTEG010000008.1, read on the forward strand.
CAATATAATTGATGTTCATGTTCATAAAATGCAATATGTTCCAAGTTTGTCATGCAATGTACGCAAAAAAAACAATCCAAATGATATTTTTTATTTGATGTAGATATGATCTTTCCGCATCCTAAATCTTTATGACATGTTTCACATAAGAAATCTGAATTGACTTTATAATTTTTAGGAGGTCGAGGAGGTATGACTATATTTTTCTTCATCAAAAATAAATGATATTATCAAAAAGATTATTATAAGAATACAAACGTTTGGTTTTTTTTCATTAATAATAATGTCTGGAACAGGTAATGGTTTTCTAATGGATGGTGAATTGTTGGTTTTTAAAATTAAATCTTCATTATTTGTATTCATTTTTTTTTTCATTTCTTGAGTAATAATTGTAAATTTGTCTTGAACTATTCGAAGAAATTTTTTCAAATAATTTCTCTTCATATTTATGGAATTGATTAGAAAATATCATATTCATTGCTTTAGAATAGTTGAATTTTTAAATTTCATGATATAAATAGATATTTTTTTAATAAATATTTAATTTTTTCCTTAAAAAATAAAATTTCAACGCTTATCTTTTTAAATAATTATTATTTTTTTTGTTTTATTCTGTTAATTTTGAAAAAAGTGTTTATCAAAATGTATTATTGCGAATTTCGAATTTGTTCAGGTTAAAAATAAGGCGGAATGTGTGGTATCTTTCTAAAAATTACCCCTCTTCAGTCAGAAAATCAGGATGACAATAAAGAAAATATTGATCTGGTAAATTTTCGTGGTCCAGATGGTTTCAAAACTATAGACATTGAGTTAAATCATGTTAAACTGAAAATGTGTTGTTCCGTTTTAAATTTGCGTGGAAACAGAGATATTGTTCTTCAACCTATTGAGAATGATTATGGAGATGTTCTTTTTTGGAATGGCGAGGTTTGGGATGGGCTTGAAATGGCTTTTTTTGATAATGATACTGTGCAATTGATGAAAGCCCTGTCTTCTCCATTTACGAATATTTTTGATGTTATGAGTCATATTTATGGCCCTTACTCATTTGTTTATCTTGAGGCATTGTGTTTGTTTTAAATTCTTTGGTTTTATGTTGATATTTAAAGAAAAATAAAGAGAAATTATGGTATGGAAGAGATTGTCTTGGAAGAAGATCGCTTTTGAAACAAGCATCTTTGGAAACGAATTCGTCTTTTCATTTTTTATTATCTAGTGTTTCTAATGGGGATATATTATGGGAAGAAGTTCCAGCAAATGGTCTTTATTGTCTTGATTTAAGTCGTGTTTCTGAAAACAAGGTTTAATTGGTAGTTGTTTAGAAGAATATAATTTAATTTTTAAAGTTTGAAGAAGAAAGAATTCCTTATGTTCATGAATCTAGTGATTTAAAGGGTTTATATTTGGTTTGTTTTAAAAAAAAGTTACTTTATTATTATTTATTAATATTAGAAATATCCTTACCCTTTAATGAATATGTCTCTTGAACCAGTTGGATATGAACGGCTAAATATGTATGTGGACGAGTTTTATAATATTTTGAAACATGCATTATATATTAGAACAATGTCTATACCTTTAAAATCAGAAAATCAGCCTCGCTTAGCTATACTTTATTCTGGCGGACTTGATTCTTCTGTTTTAGCAAAAATAATTCATGAAATATTGCCGTTGAATGAACCAGTGGATTTGCTAAATGTAGCTTTTGAAGATCTTCGTTTTTCATCTGAACAAAAAGAAAAAAGTTCTAAAAATACAAGTTTTGATGATGTTTACAATTGCCCGGACAGAATAACAGGATTTAATGCATATAAAGAGTTATGTGAAGTAACAGAAAATCAAAGGCCATGGAGATTTGTTCAAGTATTTTTTATTTATTTATTTTGATCACTTTGGTTTAATTTATTAGATTAATATCTCACGTTCTGAATTAAATAGTCATAAATCAACAATAATAAAATTAATGCATCCTAATGATACTGTTATGGACTTTGTAAGTCATCTTGTTAGATATTTCTAACTTTTTAAAGAATATTTCAATGGCTTTTTATTTTGCTGCACGAGGATATGGAGTATTAAGATATGGAGATGATTCTTTAGTTGAATACAATTCTGTTGCTAGAGTTTTAATTAGCGGGAAAGTTTATTAAATATTTTTGAAAATTAAAGTTGATTTTTTTTAGTTTAGGTGCAGATGAACAACTTGGGTATATAATAAAACAACTGTTTGGTTTTGATTAATATTTTAGAGGATATTCTCAACATTTAAAAAAATATATCAGTGGAGGATGGTCTGAGGTTATTAATGAGGTGAATATAAAGAAAAAATAAACTATATTTTTATGAAATTAGCTTTCATATAATATTTCAAGACTTTCATATCGTAATCTAGGCAGAGATGATAGAGTTATATCTCATCATGGTAAAGAAATAAGATATCCTTATCTCGATGAAAATGTTGTAAAATTTTTATGTAAATTACCTGTACGAGGAAAAATGGATTTTACTATACAAAATGGGGAAAAACTTTTACTAAGGAAATTATGTCAAAAACTTGGTTTAATATATCCAAGTAAAGAAAAGAAGAGAGCAATTCAATTTGGAAGTAGGAGTGCAAAAATAGGAATAAATATTGGTAAAAAAGTTAATGGATATGATAAATTAGAAAAAAAATGTCAATAAAAATAAAAAACTATTTAATAGTCTTATATGTAGACAAACAATATTGTTTCCGAATTTTATTTTTTTTGGAATAATATTAAAATGATTTATGATTTTTGTATCTATATGTTAAATTTATTATTTCGTCTATGTTTTTTAGGAAGTATTATAGAATATTTACTGAATTATAGATAAAATAATATAGCATTGGGTTTGGCATGTAAAGATATGTAAATAATGCATGCCTTTATTATTATGACTTTAAATATAAATGATATGTTATTTAGCTTTTATATTCACAAGTATTCATAATCCAATTTGATAGATTTTTGTATAACATATCCTTTCTTCTTTTGTTTTCTTTAAATCTTCTATTTGCCATATCAACCAATAAATAAAGATATGATTCATTTACTAATAATTGAATAAACTCAATATTTTGTTCTTTTTTAAGGTAACCTATAGGGCAATCAAATCCTATAGAAGATCGAATTGTAATTACAGTATTTTTTTTTGACAAAATAAGCCCTGATTCTCGAAAACTGCTAGAAAGGGCATAAGTTAAAAAAGTACGTGCAGTTGGGACGGTTTCTGCTAAAATATGTAAAATCTTCAAACTAATCAACATAAAAAGTGTAAAAAATGAAACGAGTACCATCGGCTCAAATTTAAAGTGAATTAAACGTCCTTTTTCAGAGTCTTTCGAGTCAACCGCTTTTACAAAAGGATATTCTCCTAATATCTCCTTTAAAATTTCGGAATCTTTAGTTGATTCATTCCACATCTCATGTTTAACCATTAACCACTTTCCTCCCGCACCTTTTCCACCAATATTGTCTGCTATTTCACTCTCAACATATACACATAATCTTCCCGAGCAAGAACTAGTCGTAACAAGTTCAGGATGAAGATTAATCAGATTTAAAAGATCAAGAATAGGTTCATCTGGAAAACCTTTTGGCGAAGCATCTGTATGTCCCGTATTAAATTTGTTTAAAATATTTGTTTTTTTCCTTTGAAAAACAGAGCTCATCGTCTCAAAAAAAGCTTAAAATACTCTAACATTTTATCTTTTTTTCTAATATTTTATTATATTAAAAATCAGCGGTGGACGACGTTAGATTTGTCTTGAAAATGATAAAAATTTTAATAAAAATGAAAAAATATTAAAAGAGATGAAGCGTATTCCAAATGATAAAAAAGAAAACGACAGAGCTGCTGTTTCTGATCAGGAGTTATTTTCTGGGGATTTGCGTTTATTAAATATATCTAAACATCAAAAATGTTTAGAATCAAAACCGTCAGTAAAAGCGGAAAAAACTCATATTCTTGGGACTTTTTCGTTATTAATGGATGAGGGGCCTATGGAGATGTCTTATGGTGGTTTTTCTGAGAAAAAAGACTCGGATTTGAGCTGGATATCACAAAAATCATTAGTTAAACAAACGGTGTCTAATAATACAAAAAATACAAGTAGTGATCATGAAAAAGATAAGGAGATACAAGAACCTTCGGGTTTTGATTCAGAAAAAATTGTTTTGTCTGAAAAAGATGAGAAAAAGACGGTTAAAGAAGATACTTTTAAAAATATAGCGATTGTATTTAAACAACCAGAACTGAAAGTTGCGCAGACTCTGGATTTTCATAAATTTCTTGGGCAGTTGAGATATAGATCTGCTATTCCTATAACAAAATATATGAAGAGGTAGTCTTTTCAGTTATGTAAAAATCATTTTAATAAATGTTAAGTTTTGTTTATGAATTTTTGCAAAGACAGTGGGCGATTAAAGAAAAGGTTAAAATTATCCGTGATTTTTTAGATGTACGTATGTTTTTTATGTTTGTATAAGTTATGTAATGGTTTGTGTATAGTTTATATATGAAAAGATGCGAAATGTTGAGCCTTGGATAAATGCATCAGAAGCAGAGTTCGATAATGCAAAGGATGGAATGGAGAAATTAGTTATGACTAGGTTATATGATCATACCTTTTCACCTGCTATAACATATTTGCATGATGACGATGTTAGTGGGCATAGTGATGATTTAGAAAGAGATAGGGTTTTACGGGAAAAAATTAGTATGTTTGCATGGGTTAAAGAAGAGCATATGGAGATTCCGAATACAAGTTTAAATCAGAGGTTTTTTGAATTAGCTGGGCAAGGTATAATGGTTTTAGTAAATTATATTTCTATTTATATTTATTATGTACAGAACTTTTGAAAGTTAATGTTTACCATTCACCGAGGGATAAGATTATATGTATTTTGAATTGTTCTAAGGTTATTTTTGGTATGTTATAAGATATTTTTTTTGTTTTTAATATTATTTAGGGTTATTGAGACATGCAGAAATTGAAGAATCAGCAGATAAATTTATTCCCGCTTTAATTTTAATAATTCTAAGAACCAATCCGGAGCATTTAATATCAAATATTCAGTAAGTTTGTTTTTTTTAAATTTTTATTTTGCTTATTTAAAGATATATATCTCGGTTTAGGAATCCTGAAAAACTTTCTGGAGAATCAGAATATTATTTTTCTAGCCTGGTAGGTTTTATTTGATTATTATTTCATTTATATTTATATTGTTGAAGATAGGTGCTATTACTTTTATTGAAAATTTAGATAAATCATCATTGACTATTTCTAATGAGGAATTTGAAAAGTATATAGCTTTAAAGAGTTTTTTATTTTCTTACGTACAAAAGGAATTTGGAACGCGCTATTCTTGAGATTAATGAGCAAAAAAACAAAGAAACGAATAAAAAAATAAAAGATATTCAGCCTATATCCTCTATATTAAAACCGACAAAAGAATATATTGCATCTAAATCATCTAATGCATTTCGTAATATTCAAAAACCTTTTTCTTCTTTAGGAAAAATATTTATAGATCAGAATACAGAACAACCATATAGACCTACTTTTTCTGAACAGAGATCTTTCAATCAAACATCTCAACATATTGCGACTCAAGTTGACTTGAATAAAAATGTTTTAATGCCACCAAACATAAATACCCTGTATCCAGGGTCTAAATTTATTTCAGTAAAAAATGCACAAACTCGGAAAGAATCAGAAATATTTAATATTCTTGGTCAAATGTTTCCAAGTATTGATTTTGATGTTATTAAAATGATTGTTGACTTGAAAAATGGAAATTTTGACTCTGCGGTTGATGTTTTACTATCTATATCATCTGAAACTTGATATATCATATATTATGCACTGATTTGTGTTTCCTCTATTTTATTTAAAGCTATAGATTTCATTATGTTTATAAATAGATGCATTATTATTTATATAATATATTTAGGAATTTAACTATTTGTTAATTTTTTAGGAAATGATATTATATAATTTATAGGAAATATTCCGTTTTTAGTAAATATTGAGAAGTCAGAATTTAATGTAATATTAACTTTCTGATATTTCCGATATATATATACAGCTAATATGAAATAGTTATTTGCATTAACTATATCCTAACTAAAAACTACGCAAATCCATCGTTTCTATTTTCTCTATTTCTCAATTCTTGATCCTTAACAAGTCTGATATCTCTTTGGAAAGTGTTCATCTCATCTTCAACTTCATTATATTTTTTGAATAAAAACCAAAATAAGCATCCAGCTATGAATATTACAATTGAAATAGATGTATATAACCAAACTAATATAGGATCTTTAGCAAGAGGGGCAATCATCATCTGAATAAGTGAACCACCTAATTCATATATTAAAACAAATAATAAACTAATCTTGCCTTGTTTACCTGTATTTGTTAATAAAAATAATGACATGACAAATGATTTCATGCTAGCCGGTGCTTTAGTAAAAGCATATCTAATACATGTTATTGATATTAATAAAAAGCGCATTTATACTAACTCTAAACCAGTAATTGATGCAAATATTTCCGAAATAGCAACAAGAAAAAACGATGGAACTTGATAAGCTACATGTACATTATTAGGCTGACCTTCTCTTGTAATAGCAGAGCAATATTTCATTTTTCCCGGATACTTGTAGCAAGGAGGACTATTATATATTTTGGCTTGGATAATAGCAGTATAGGCCATAGATACTGATGCAACAAAGAACCCCATAGTAATTCTTGCAATAGGACGGAACAAAATTCCATATTTCCGTAAAGTTGGATAAATAAGGTTGTCAAACACGGGAATCAATAGAATTAAAGTTAACGGGTTTACTTCTTGTGTTAATTCAGGAGGAACGCCATGTAACTGCATAGTCCCAGCCTGAGAAATCAAGTTGCTAGCCATTTGAGCATATGAAACCCAATAGATTGGATAATAAACAAATATTTTGCAAGCAACAAGTGTAATTCGAAGTTCATCAATAAATGCATCATCCCAATATAATTTATGCTTTCCATTTGACTTGCTTGGTTTAGCTTTTTCGAGATTAAACCCGTTTTTAATAGCAACATAAATTGCTCTTACTACATTTAAAACTACTGAACCTTGTGGAGCTTGGTAAGTGTAACGAGATTTTCCAAGAATTAAAACCAACATCCCAACAACAAATACACACGCAGGTAATAAAAATGCTGCCCAAAAACCCACATATTTCTCAAGAAATATAGTACTAGTTCCTACAAGCGATCCTAAATTAATTGAAAAATAAAAGATCAAAAAAATGCGCTGAATAGTAGTATCATAATCAACAATAACTCGTTCATTTGTACGTAGGGTTTTGACCGATCTCTTTTTTACACGATACTGCTCTGCGACAAGCGGGGAAACATTTGCTTTGATACCACCTGTTCCTAGTCCAATAATAATCATAGCAATAATCAATCCACCAAAAGATAAATTATATTTAATTGAGAAAGGTAAAGATGCGAATATTAAAACAAGCTGTCCCACAAAATATATACATGAAAACCAAAAAATTGTCCAATATCTCCCTAAATATTGATCCGCGATAATTGCACCAAGAACAGGTGTTACATAAACCCAGAATGTAAAAAAACTGTTAAGCGCAGTTGCTCCAGATTGTTTAAGTCCAAGCACACCTGGGACTACGTCTGTCGGCTTATGCTGCATAAAATTTTGTAATATATTAGCTATCCCATAATATGTAAATCTTTCACAAAATTCTATAGCTACGACTAGATATGCAGAAAACGGTATCTTATCAGCAACACGCCGAAGTACATTAACTTCTTCTTCTGTCGGCTCTGCATCTTCTAAATTTTCCGGTTGTATTCCTTTTTCAACTATTCCTTGCTTTTCAACTTGACTTGTCATTTAAAAAGATTATTGATTATATATAAAAGTATTTAAATATGCAAATAACGCTCTGTTTTCCCTTCTTGTGAAATTTTAAAAAATGATAATTTTTGATTTTTTTTTGATAAGAAAAAAAAAGCTTTAAAACGCTTATATGTAATAATCTAATATCTTAAATAATTTTAACTTTTTGATGATCAAAATGAGCGCGGATCAAATAAAATAAACGCCAAATGTAAATAAAAAAAAAAATAAAATTTAGTCGTTTTTCATGTTACGCTAAGCCTCTTTAGGTTAAACTTATGTTAGCACGATTGTGAGACATTTTGTAAAGATCAGCTGAAGATGGTTTAGATAAATAAAATGCTGAAACATAAAGTATTAAAGTTGAATTTTTAATTATTTTTTTTTTTTTCAAATATTTCATTATTAAAATAGTTTGATGAGATTGACTTTTAATTTTAAAAAAATTAGAATTAAGTTTGAAGAAAATAAAAATAATGTTTTATTGTATATAATATATATTTATTTGTGCACTGAATAGTTGAATGTTTTTTGAATTGTTCTTATACACTAATTGACAAAATAGTGTATTACAATGTGATGTTTTACTGAGAAAAGTGTATATATCCCAAAAAAGATAAATGTATCTATGGCTGATATTTTTTCTTTTATCGAAAAAGACCTTTTCTCCATAGAGGAAGCTCATTTGTTTTAGCGTAAGCGACACCACAAGGATTACATAGTGTCTATAGAAAAATAAGTATATCAATCACTGAAACAATTTTTTTATACCTTATTGCCAGAAGGGCCTCGACGGACAGCCCAAGTCCCAGTGCCTAAACAATGACAATAAGAACATCTCCAACGCGCGCGTTCACTATTGTGTAAATATTAGTAAAGAAATAATTCGTAAAAATAGACATACTAGTCAGATAATGACTGTGCACCACTTACGCCAGTTGGTATTGACTGATCTGATAACCCTTTGTTATTTGGACTTTGACTTCGTCCACGTTTGTCTCGTCCACCTCTTCTTTCTCCAAAATTAGAAAACGATCCTATACCGAACCTAGATGCTTCTCGTCGGGTTCGCCGAACCTGCCGTTCACGATCACCGTCCCTCTTTTCTATTTCTTCTCTACTAAGGACCTCAATATGTGGTGCCCAACTAGCACCAAGTGTTTCTTGTTCAACACGAATACCAGCTTCTGCACCGTATGCAGCATCATTATCTAATTCAAAAGGAAGACCTCCCTCGCATGCTTCTTTTTTTAACCTAAGAACATGCTCATGGATTGCATGTGCAATAGCTGGATAAAATTCTCCTCCTAATCCTAAATCTGCACATACTTGACTGGCAAAAACCTCAGGAGTGAGAGAACTAGTTAAATCCCATTCAAATTTGTCCGTTAAAAGAATGGATTGCATGTGCAATAGCTGGATAAAATTCTCCTCCTAATCCTAAATCTGCACATACTTGACTGGCAAAAACCTCAGGAGTGAGAGAACTAGTTAAATCCCATTCAAATTTGTCCGTTAAAAGATGTCTAGATAAATGTAAAGAAAGATTTACAATCACTCTTAAATCATTATTTTCAGGTAAAGATATTTCTGCAACAGGTGCGTATTCCTCAATTTGTGTGCGTATAGCAGAAGAAATCTGTGGTGCAAAAATCGATGCAGGTATATCTAAGTCTGCGCACATGATTTGCGCAAAAAGGTCGGGTGTAATAAGTTCTTCTGTACACAGTTAACGTTAATAACAATCTTAAAAAAAAAGTACCGTTCATGTTCCATGTAAATACGTCTTTTAACCTGTAATTGTCTAATTCTAAATCTAATCTTATTGGTATAAGAACTTCTTCATTTTCTGCTGCAAACTTCATCTGATCATCAGATCTACATTGTTAAAATTGTCTTGTTTGTATTTTAATAACTACCTATACATATGTCTTGTTTTGACTGCTGGTTTTCTCTTAACAATACTATCAGGAGGCGGACCATTAATATAGCCCTTATTATCCCCGTTATCATCTGCATCTGCTGCATACGTTTCTTGACCACTTTCTACTATTTGATCCCAATCATCTTCGTCTTTTTCTGCATAAGATACAATGCCCCCACGAGAAGAAAGTCTTCCTGTACTTCTAGATCCAGATTGTCCTTGAATAGGAATAATAAGAGACGTATTTCCCGTTCTTATACGAGATGCATAGGTAGTAATCACTCCAAATACAGGTTGAGATGGTTTTAACATTCTAGTACATGTAAACACAAAAAAAGAGAAAATCTTTGATCAATTAGTTCTTAATCATTACTTTCTGTGTATCTTATGTCTATATAAGTGAATTGTATTGATAAATAACTGAATTTTTCAAAAACTCTTTTTTTATAGTTTTAATAAATTTCGATAAACTTCGAAAAAAAAAGGTTGAATATGATATTATTAAAAGTTATTTTATTGTATGAAATAAGTATTTCATAAAAGGGTTTTTTTTTGTATATTTGAAATGACATTTTGTAATTTATAAAATATAAAAAGTGAAAACATATGAGAACAAATGATTTGTTTTTTTAATAATTAATGTTGTAAAATGTCTTTTAGTTCTTTGTGTATTATATAAAACGATATTTCCGTGTAAATACATTGAAAAAAGAAGTTTATAAATTGTTATTATTTAGCATCTTTGTATATTATATGGTTTAATTTGAAAATACTAGAAAAATCGAAATATTCTGAAAATAAATATTATATTATGAAAAATCATTTATATATTAATGTTTTCCCTATGTTTTATAATTCTTACAATACTAAAAGTTCTACTATTCTTTAAATTGAAAGAATGTTATTATAAATACTATGAAAGCTCTTCTTCGTTTTTTTCCTTTTCCTTATCATCACATTTTTCATCTAATAACATGTTTTCTTTTTCAATCTCTGTCTTTTCCAAAAATTTTCTTAACCATGTCATTCTTGGTCCTGATTTACTTTTTTCAGAAACTCTAAAACCATATATCTTTGGTTGGTAAATATGAAAACATTTGCGCGAAACAGTTGGTTTATATTCTGGATATGTTTGGAAAAACAGATGAGGAAATGTTGTTCCAAAAAAGGCTCCATCAATATTTTGAAATCTAGAATTGGGAGGAACATAAATGTCCAAACAATTGGGACAAAAAAGCTTAACAGTTTCTACACCAGGAAGATCTGATCTTCCGCAAGGTACAACTGAAGTAGAATTGCAATACACTCTTGGGCAATGGCCAAAATGTCCCATTTCAAACTTTTCAGCCTAAAAAAATTTAATTTGAATTTTACAAAAAAAGTTATCTTGCCATTGCATGCAAACCGGACCTTGATACTATATATCTTTGGTGAATAAGCCCATATAAAAGCTCTGCGCTGCTTTCTATAATATTTTGATCTGGTGCTCGTACATGTTCATCTGTATTTTCTATAAAAAAAAAGTTACAACTGTAAATAATAAAATCTTAAAAATACCAGAATCGACATCCAGTATCATTTCAAGGGCTTCTTTGTAGAATGGAATAAGAGTACTCAGGCCTGTCAGATTAAAATTATCTTCAATAAATTCTTCCGAGACTTCTGCAAAATAATCATGGCCCACATGAGAACACCACCATGAGATCCTAAGAATTAGTACTAGAAAATATAGTATTTAGAAGCTACCATGTCATTGTTTCTGAATCATTGGACGATAAAGAATCTTTTAAAGATATTAGTTAAGGAAAAAGATTAGTTTTAGAGAACCGTAAAAAGTATTGACTTCTGGGGTATCAAAGTTAGATTCACCACTCTCTTCTATTGAGCGTTCATCCATAATATTGGCTATTTTTGAAGTTTCATCTTTGTTTTTCATTTACTTTTTATGTGATTTTTGTGCGGGTTCACGCTTTTAGATAAATTTAATGATATATTTTAAATAACTGGAAAATGTGAATAGAGAAATATATAGTTTAATGAGTTAATGGAATTAAGTACTTGTTTAAATTTAATGATTTTATAAGTTTAAATTTTTATTTCTTAATAATTGAGCTCGAATATTTAGGAAAAAGGTTTTATATGATGTATTATTTATACTTTTATTGTTTTTTAAAAAATTATAATTTTATAAAAAAGATTAGAAATATTTAATATTTTCAAAATAAGTTCATTTTGAAAATAATTATTAAATTTTAAAAATTCCAATAGAAATATCTAAAAATTTTATATCTAAAAACTTAAGTAAAAAGTTTATGTTTTTTAAATCCAAATATACATTAAAAAATACTGATTTTAGTTAAACTTTTAAAATAATTAAACATATAAATGATATTTAAATATGTTAAATTGAAAAAAATCTAAATTTAAAGTTAATTTTAAAATTTATGCAAAAAATAATTTTATAAAAATTTCATAAGAAAATTTTGATGTGAACTATAATATTTAATAATTTATAAGAAAATGCTATAATGCATTTTTATCATATCATAATAATTTAATATTTAATAAATTATTCAATAACATCCATTTCCTGATCTGTAGATTGAATTAAATATATTATCGCACGAAAAAATATATCAAGTCCTCTAGAATTATCTGATGAAAATTTTAAGATAATATCATCTAATTTTCCTAGAAAAACAGCATAACGAAGAGAACGAAGATCCTTTTAAAAAATTAAAAAAAAAAAGAAAAGTTTAAATACTTACTTGTTGAAAACATTTATGAAAGATAACATTTTCGAGATTTTTTTCATCAAGATTTGCAATTTGAGAAAGAATGTCAGAAGGAAGATTAGGAAATAAAGTTTCTTGGACAAGTTTATTTTGCAATAAGTTGATTATTTCTGATGGCATTAAAATATCAGTTAAAATAAAAGTTTCGTTAGAAAAATTATCAGGAACAGAAATATCAGATAAAAGTGTTTTTAAGGACGAAAAATACTCAAATAATGAAGAATAATTGTTGTGTTCATTTATATGTAATATATCCTGTGTTTTTGTTTCAAAATTCTTTTTAGAATCCAAAGGAATATTTTCAGCAGCTTTATTAACTAAAAGAATTAGAAAATAACATAATCTAAAGAGCTTGCTTTGACTTTCAGAAAGAGGAATTTCTGTTTTTAAATTCGTATCTTCATTAGTATCCGATATATCTAATATAAAGTTTAAATCAAACAAATATTTTTTTTAGATTTTTATACCGCTTGCTGTATGACTTTTAATTACATCATTAATTTTATCAAGATAATATTGATCTTTATCATTTTTAAATTCTTGCATCCAAAAAAAATGAATTTGCATAGACGATTTAAATCGAAGAGCAAAAACTCTCCCTTCTGGAGATTCTTTCACGCGAAAAAATTCAGCTTCATCCGGGAAAATGATAAGATCCTAAATTAATTAACAACATAAAAATTGTTTATTTAAAAAAAACATCTTCAATAACATTTGTAATTCTATCTTTCCAACAAAAGTGAACGAGATCATCCTGGCCAACTTTCATAAATACCATTCTATAAATATAAACTAACATATTTTTCTAATAAATTAATATATTTACCCTTTTCTAGTATCAGGTTTTACGAGACAAGAATTTCCATCTCGTACCATTTTTCCTGCTTTAAAGCTTACAATATAATCTTCTATAGCATCTTCTCTGTCTTTTAATGAAGAGTTCTCCATTGATGGTGTTTTTTTAAGAAAAATAAGGATTTTTTTATTTTAAATTTTAAAGTTAAACTTTAAAAAAATTATATTTAAAATCTTATCTAACCCTATCCCTAAACATATTCTTAACTATAAATTGAGATTTGAAAAACATTTAAAAATAGTATTAATATTGAAAATAAATGTACAAATATTTTAGAATTTGAATGATATTTAATTTTTCTTGAACATATGTTTTTATAATATTAAAAATAAGGATGAAAAAAAATATTTAAATATCAAAATTAAATATATTGTAAATGTTTGTAGTTAAATAAATTATAAAATAAATTTATTTTAAATGATAGAGATTAAGATTAAAAAAATATGAAAGGTTGTTTTAAAAATTTATTATATTAAAAAATGATCTGAAAAAAATTAATAAAATTGTGAAAATATTAATAGCTTTTTTAATAAATATTATTTATAACATACTATAAAAAGTTTAAATTTTATTTGTATTTTTATTAAAAATAAGTCATTTTTAAATAAGTGTTTTGTTTTTTTTTAATATTTGATTATTTAAAAATTATTGATAATATCCATTTCTAAGAAATAATTAATATTATTTAAGAAAATTTATATAAAATGAATATATTTTTATATTTTAATTTATATTTTTATTTTCATTTTATTTTTAACTTTGATAAAATATAAATTATTCAGTTTAAATAATATTTTTTTTGAAGATAACATATTTGAAGGAAAGGGTTTTTTATGAGAGAAAATATTGTTCTTCAGTTTGGAAAGTATGCAAATTATCTAGGAACTCATTTTTGGAATGCTCAGGAAACATATTTTACACATGATATAAAAAAATCATTGATTGATCATCATGTTATGTATAGATTAGACTCTGTAGATGGAAAAGATGTTTATACACCTCGTGCTCTTATTTATGATTTAAAGAATGGCTTTGGAAATCTTGGTAAATATATAGATTTTTATAAATTGCAAAATGAGAATATAGAGGAGTAAGTATTTTAATTCTTTTATTTATATTTTTCTCTATATTCATAAGAAGAAATGAATTAGGTAAAGAAATTTATAGGACTCCAGAATATCCTATACATCCTTTCCAGCTTTCATTGAGAAATTCAAAATCATCAGCACCTTTATCATCAGAAACAATTACTTCGTGGTCTGATTACAATATGACGAAATATCACCCTCGTTCCTTAAATCAGTTATATCAATATGATCTTTATGATGAAACTTTTAGTCCATTTTATACATTTAACCAAGGAAAAGATCTTTTTCGTGATATTTCAAAAGAAAACGATTTATTTGAATCTCACTTACGACCTTTTCTTGAAGAATGTGACAACATTCAAGGACTGACTATGTTTAGTGAAATTAATAATGGATGGGGTGGTTTTGTGAGTTCATATCTCGATTCTATCAGAGATGAAATGCCTAAACTATGTATATGGACTTTTTCTATAGATACAGAAATAAATAATGATATTGAAGCTCTATTATCAATACACGAGGCAACATCAATGTTTTCTGTCTTTAACAAGAATCCTGATTATAATTATGAAAAATTTAATTCAAAATCTATATGGCATACATCAGCCTTTTATTTTTCTGTAATTGAATCACTATTGATTCCTTGTCATTCTACTATCAATTTCATGTCTATGAATGACATAACATCTTTAATAAATCTTTATTCATATAAAAAAATATCTTATCTAAAAGTAAATTTAAAAAATTCTATATCAGGATGGTTAGGTTTAAAATTAGAAAATCCAGTCGAAAGTTCTTTAGAAATATTTAGAAACAGTAAAAACCAAAAAGCTACATCTGAAATAAAGAGTTCTTCTGTATTAACAACGTATGTTTTGTTTATTATATATACATTATTAATTTTTTATTAGATATCATCATTCTACAATACTCCCGTCTCCAAAGTCTTTTCCTAATATTTTTAATTCATCAAATCCATCATTTCAAGTGTTGACATCTTCCTTAGATACTAAGTTTTTCTTATCTTTAAAAAAGAAACAATATATTTGTAAAAATAAATATACGATATATGACAAAGATGTCATTAATGATTTAGAAGAACTAATTGAAAAATATGCTGAAAAATCCATATAGATATATTATAATTAGTGATACATTACATGCATCAAAAAATATTAATATGTTAAAAAATATAAATGAAAAATTATTTTTATTAATAATGTACAAAAAAAAAAATAAAAAGACTACTTCCTACTAACACCTACAGTCTTTCCTTTTCGTCCAGTTGTTTTCGTATGCTAAACAATAATTAATTTGTGAAAACAGCTATGTAAAATATACTTGTCCTCTGACTCTTAATCCCCAAAAGTGACGTAAACCTCTGTGTGCCCTGATCTTCTTAAGACGTTCTATATCTTCTCGTAGCTTATTATCTAACTGATTTGCAAGTACTTGAGAATTTTTTCCATCTGTAATTGCACGCTGGGAATTAAGAAACCATGGAGGAATTTTGTACGCCAAAGGATTCTGAATAATTGTAACGATCCTTTCTAATTCATCCGTTGTCAACTCTCCTGCTCTACACAATCTTAAAAAACCGATTTAATGCAGCTTGAGTGCAATTTACCTTTTATTAATGTCAATATCTGCTTTTCTACAAACAAGAGTGGCATAACGGCGACCAACACCTTTGATTTGTGTCTAATAATGTTAAAAACAGAGGAAAACATTGTAGGAAAAGCGAACCAGTGCAAATATAGTTTTTTGTCGTCCATCTACATTTGTATTTAAAAGACGAAGAATATGTTGAAATGTATTAGTTTGAATAACAAGTGACTATTTATACGTTAATAAACATATTTTTCAAAGATTTTCCTTGTATTTTGTACAGAAATACATACCATTGCAGTTGTTATTGAATTTCGTCTTCTCTAATTTTTATATTATTTTTTAAAGATTTTTTAAAAAGACAGTCAATTTTTAAACGTCGTGGATTATTTGAATAAAATAATTAAGAAAATAAAAGATTAAATAAAAAGAAAAGAATAGATTAGCAGCTGCTTCTGTTCGTTTTATATTTTCTTTAAAAAATATGTTTTAAATACGTTTCTTACTTTTAAGTAAAATATAATATATAAATATAAAGCGGGTGATTGTTAAAAAAAAGGGATTAAAAACGATTTAAAACGAGCTATTGTTTATTGAAGGACTAAGAAACACCATATCTATTTGTTTTTTTAAAATGGATGAAGATGAAGAAGGAGTTATTGCAGATACACTTGAAGCATTTCGAAGATATGGAGAAATTATGGGATTGAAAATTAATATGCGCCGTTATGGATTGAAATCTCTTAATAAAGAAGATCAAGCGCTTCTTCTTGACTTTACTGATCATTTAGATCAGTTAGAAGAGGCAGTAGCAGTCAATTGTAGACTTGCCAATGATATAGAGAAATTTGGAAGAAATCAATTTCTTCCGGGGGAAAAATATGCATTGCCTCGCCCCTTAAGGCCAGAGTGTGTCTTTTAGTGTGTTATTCTTTATGCTAATATTCAATAAGATATGTAGATAAAGTATTAACAACGATGAAACAATTTTGGCGTGATTGGAGTAAAGATGGCATGCTTGAGCGAAACTCATCATATAAACCTATTATTGATGAAATAGAATCTAAATTTATGGATATACCTATTAACAAAAGGTATAAAAGAATATTATTTATTCAAAACTAATATGTCATTTTAGAAGTAAAATAAATGTCTTAGTTCCAGGTGCAGGCTTAGGTAGACTTCCTTTTGATATAGCACTCAAAGGTATCATTATTATATTTGACTTAAAGTTTAATTTTATGATAGGGTTTTCTGTACAAGGTAACGAATTTTCTTACTTTATGCTTATTTCATCCTTTTTCGTTTTGAATTGTTTAAAATCTAGTAATGATTATTTTTTATTTCCTTTTATTCATACTTTTTCAAATCATAAATCTAACAAAGACATGCTTTATAAATGTACTATTCCCGATATTAATCCAAGGTCTATTATTTCTTCTGGTTCTAACTTTTCTACATCAATGGGTGAATTTACTGAAGTTTATTCCCATAGTGATATGGAATCTTTTTTTGATGTGATAGCTACGTGCTTTTTTATTGATACATCTCCAAACGTCATTTCTTATATCAGAACCATTTGGTACTCTTTAAAGCCTGGAGGGTTTTGGATAAATTTAGGGCCTCTTCTTTGGCATTATGAAGATAATATATATACAGAAAAGTCCTCCGAATCTAATAACCCTAATTGTCGTATTGAATTGACTCTTGAGGCTCTTATTCAATTAATAAAAAATTTTGGATTTGAGATAGAGGTACAAATGTTGATTAGTTTGTTCTTTTTTAAAAAAGAAATTTTAGAAAAGGAAAACAATTAATAGCACATATATAGGAAATCCGTGTTCTATGTTAAAATATATATATGAAACTGAAGTATATCGATACACTGTATAATTAATCTATTAATATTATTAGTTTTGGGTTGCAAAAAAAAAAGATACATAATTATTATAAACATGACTTTTAGTAAAAAAAATATTTCTATAATTTTAATAAAACTAAACTATATATTGGTATTTTTTACAAATTTAATGAAATGTAGTTATATTGTGCTATTTAGATTTATGTTTTTATATAAAAAATTTAGCACATTCTGACGCACTACTTAATTTTAAATGTTTAACGCTTTATTTACTGAAAATTATAAAGCTAATAAATCAAAGGGCACTAGTATTATTTAAATAATATCGACTTCATAATTCTTCATATTTCTTATTTGAACGAGGAGATAATATTTAAATATACGAAGTCTTTTATAAAGAAAATCATTAAGCACGAATAGAAACAGTGGATTCCATTTTAACTGCTTTATCGGGGGACTCTGCAATATTCTGTTGTTTTATTAATTTTTGTAAACAAATTTATAACAAACCTCTTTTTTCTCGTCAGGCTGTAGTTTTCTTTTTTTTGTCTTTTTTAAAGGTCTAACTGGTCGTTGTTCTCCTTCTTCAAAAACACTATCAGGCAAATCGAAACTAGGAAGCGTCAATTCTTTACAAATAAAAAAATTAATCAACTTTCTAATATATTTAATTACAACATTCATAGATTCAATATTATATTTGTCCCATTTTCTACACATCTCGTAAAATTCTTGAGATGGCCAAGAAATATCTAACTTTTTAGAACCTAATTAAAAATATTTAAATAACAAACGCTATGCTTAAACATTTTTTACCATTTTTTTTATCTACCTCTAATCCAATATACCAAGTTGTTACATATACAAGTATCATATTATTTTGAGAACTTGCATCCATATTAAAAGTACTTCCCATTTCTTTAGCTGTTTGCTGCATATTTATATTTTCTATCTTAGTGGCTACTAATTCACCATGAGCAACACCGTTAGCTTCTTCTTCTGTTGTGCAATAATGCACTGAATCGGAACTTTTATTAAAAGGATGTGCAAGTTTGATTTCATCTACATATTCAAGTCTTAATACCAATTGACGTACTTTTGATTCTACTAAACCAGACCTTAAAATTATTAATAATAATAATAATAAATTGTTTAAAACCATTTAAGTTGTGTTTCTGCATTTTTTGATGCTGCTATGATGACTAAGTAATACTTATACTGGTGAAAAAAAGTATGTTTTGCAAATAACTTTGACCAAGGAAGAGCTCCGATTAAAATTTTATCAGCAATGTCACCTGCGCGGTTCATTTCATTAATAATAACTTTTTGAGTAGATTCTGTAATATTATGAGTCGAGCACATTGATGGATATGCAGGAGTAATAATAGGCATACGATGTGCCTGATCCCCTTTATAAATCTAATGAATTTTATAAGAAACTACTAGTAAAAATATTTGCAATATACCTTTGGATTCCATACACGCACTTGAAGAGGACCATCTTCTATAGGTTTTAGTAAAACAGGTTGAGGCCATTTCCATTGAGAAAGAATTCGAAAAAATTTAGCAACAACTACAGCAGAAACTGCATTAGGATATAATTGACAGATCCGTGCAACGAGCATAGCCCATGCTACACCACCAGGAAATCCCATAACATTTGAATAAATCGCTCGTTGTTGAGCCCATAATTTTATAGCTCTTAAAGCATGTTTAAAAATAGTAGGATTAGGAACTAGTCTTAAAATTTCATCTGTTACTCTTGCACCGTTCAGAGAAAGAACACATCTTTCTTCAACATTTTTTAATAGATTGTTGTCCTCAAGTGTAAGATCCATAGGAATTTGTGCAAGAGCTAATCTAGCAAAAATAAGATCAATAGGAATACCTGAAAATTTAAATTTTATAATAGGAACATAAGCATCAGGCACTGCAGTTATTTCTGTTGCTTCAGGTCGACCCCGAAGAATCTGTTCAAAATCGGTGAAAAAGTTTTCACGAGTTACATGTTTTGGTACAACCATTAATGTATCAATATCAGAACCTTGAAAAAACTTAATTATGATTTCCTCAAAAAAAAAAAAACATATTCAACTACCAGGACTATATACGCCTAATCGGTAACTCCCATACGTAAATATTTTCCCACCTGCATCTCGTGCCATACTTTCAGTCATATGTTTATTTAGACTCACTTTTTGCACAAACTCAAGAGTAATTTTCTGAAGTTCCCCCAAAACTTTTGCTCTAAAGATGTTTATATGAAACTTAATTGAAAGAAAAAACATTAAAACCTTTTATCTGATTCTTCCGGAGATTCAAAATTTTTTCGTTGTTTTAATTCATCAATTAATGCACCGTTTACAGCAATTTCATGCTCTGTTGGTCCTGCTACAGATACAGGAGGCGTAACACCCCATTGTCGCCCATTTCTACATATAAATTCTGTTAATTTATTTGTATTAAATTTTAAAACCGCCTCACAATGGTAATCCTGCCATTTTAAA
This sequence comes from Pneumocystis oryctolagi, assembly GCA_017311285.1. Lineage (NCBI taxonomy): Eukaryota > Fungi > Ascomycota > Pneumocystomycetes > Pneumocystales > Pneumocystaceae > Pneumocystis > Pneumocystis oryctolagi. The sequence continues at coordinate 168,616 of JABTEG010000008.1, forward strand.
CCGTTTTTTTTGCGGAAAAATCTCAAAAAAATTAAAAACAAGAAATATTTACTGATAAAAACAAGGAAATTTCAAAATGCCTTATACTTTTCACTTATTTTTTAATATAATGAATACATGTCGTTTTTTGCAATCCCGATATATAACGTCCGAAAATTTCTACATCTACGTTTGTATTTTAAAAAAATGGTTGTTATTAATCAGGTATATTGAAGTTTTTATTGGAGATTGTGTAATTGTTAATTTGTATAGCCATCTAATTTAATTAAGTATCTTTCTTTGTTTTTCTTCTTTACATTTTTAAAACAGTTAGATTGACCAATGTTTCTGTTGTCAGATTAAAAAAAGAAGGAAAACGGTAAAAAAAATGTTTTTTATATTTGTAGAGCTGAGACGTTAAGCTTTGAAGTTGCTTGTTACAAAAACAAGATTTTAGAATGGCGTAATGGAATGTAAGTTTTATCGATAATATTTCTTTAATATTTTAATCAAAGGGATATTAGAGAAACAGATATTGACGAAGTACTTCAGATAAGCAATGTATTTACAAATGTTTCTAAAGGACAAGTTGCATGTATGGAAGATCTTAAACGAGTTTTTCATACGAATGATATAGATGTGATTTTACGCGAGGTAATAGTTATTATTTTATAAAGATTTTTTGAATAATAAAGTGTTTTTAGATTCTTAAAAAAGGTGATATTCAAGTTGGGGAAAAAGAACGATCGCACCATATTGAAAATACATATAAAGATATCGTACGGACAATTGTAGACAAATGTGTTAATCCGACAACGAAAAAAGCGTATACGGCATCTATGATTGAAAAAGCACTTAAGGATTTGGGATTTAGTGTAAATTTTAACAAGAATTCGAAGTCGCAAGTAAATATGTTTGTTTTTATTAACATAGTATTTAACTTTCTTAAAGGCATTAGATGTAATTAAACAATTAAAAGAAAAAAACATTATTCCTATTGAGCGCGCAAGAATGCGTATTCGTATTGTATCCCCGTTGAATTCCGTCAAAAAATTAAAAGACAAGCTGCAACAATTAACAGTTGATATAATAGATGAAAAGTGGGATGATGAATATGAAGCAGTAAGTATTTTTTTTTATTTTGTATTTAGGAGTTTATATTTATTAGATTGCATATATTGATCCTGGAGATTATAGACGTATTATGGATTTTATTCAGCAAGAAGACAAGAATAGGAGTCATATTGAAGTTTTGGATTTAAAAGAAATAATTGAAGAGCAAATATTTTAGTGATATTATTAAATATTCATTTTTTTGGATATTCATAATTATAATTAATATTCTACGTATTATTAATGTAAATTTCTTAAAATATAACTTGATAAAAAAATGAAGAAGACTGTTTTTGTCATATAAAAAAGTATAGGATTCATAAGAGGTTAATATTTAAAAAGTTTTAACATATTTTTTAATTTTGTTTAAAAATAAATATTTAAAAAAAAATTAATAAAATTTTATTATTTATTTCTTAATGATTATGATGCTTTAGTTTTTGTGATATATATATGTATATATATATGATAGGATTTATATTTTTTTAAAAATTTACATGGTATTTAGATTGTTTTTTATGTTTTAATATTTATATTGTTCATTAATGTTCTTATAAACAATCGTTTTGTTATATTTTCTCTACTATATAGTATGATGATTAATTTCGGAATTTTTTTATTCTTTTATGAAGAATTATAATATATTAGTCCATAACGATTTAAATTACTTAAAGTTCTATAAAAATATAAAATTTATATTTTCAAAATTATTAATGTTGAAATTTATTTTATAAAAAATACGGATTAATTAATAATTCTTTAAAATATATTGTTTAACAATATAAATTTATATTTTGGCAGAATAACAATTGAGTTTAATAAATTTTAAAAAATTATGAATGCATATTTTAATAATTTAGAAAAATTTTAGGTTATTGTAATTATCAAAAACAATTTGAAAATTCAGAAAAAATGTCTATTATTTAACATCAACATAAGTTATATATTATTTTATCAGACAAAAATTATTCATTTATACTAATGTTCATTCAATATATTTATTTTATGAACTCTTTTCATAAAAATAATAAATAATAAAATCAAGAACTTGCGTTGTATATTATGTTCTGTTTCTTAATAACTTTGAGAACTTCTGTTTTTAGTGATTTTGATAAATTCATACTATAGTTTCACATATTTTATTTAATTAATGATCTCAAGCAAATTTTAAAAGTATTAATTAAAAAAGAAATAAAAGTAAACATTATTATTTAAATATTCATAAATTATTTCATTATAAAAAAATTTAAAAAGTACATAATATATATATATATATATATTTACAAAAAATATTTTAATAAAAAACAACTCGGGTGTTATTTTTATGTTTATTTATACATATTTTATATGAACCTAAATCTTAAGACAATGAAGACTACATGAAAAAAGTGTCGAACGTTCCGAACAAACCAGACGTCGATGAAACGTTCAACAAGCGAAAAAATTAAAAAAGGAATTGTTTCAAAGGATTGAATAGAATTATTAGACTTTCTATAAAAAAAACGAACATTTAGTCATTAGAAAAAACATTTTTAAAAAAAAAACGAAACAAAATAGTCAAATAAGTAGCGTTTTACATTATGTCGGATATCATTGATGTTGAAGCTTTAGTAGAAGCACCTTATCAAAAAAATAGTCAGGTAATACATTTAAAAATATGTTTATTGAATTCCTATGCGTGACTATGATTAGGATAAGGAACGGCAGGAAAAAAATGGTGAAAAAAGCAGAGAACAAGAACGAAAACGAAAAGATGATAAAGACTCGTGAATGAAGCTATATTTCAAAAATAACATGATTAACGGGTTAAATTAGATATAGGAAGGGGTCGCCGTCTCCGCATTCGTCACACTCAAGGAGCCGTCATAATAGATCGAGTAGTCGAGATCGTTCCAGAAGATACTCTAGAAGAGATGAACATGAAGAGTACAGGGAGCGACATGGGCATAGGGAAGAGCGTCATAGAGATGTAGATAAACACAGGCGGTCTCATGGTGATGAGCGTGATGGATATGAGTCTAAAAAACATCGAAGAAGTCGTTCACCGGTATCTCGAGAAAATAGACCTCCAGTTAGGTATATTTTTATACTTGTTTTTATATCTTTTCTGAAGACGAGAAAAATCAGAGAGGAATCTCCAAAACTGACAGAAGATGAAAGAGATCGAAGAACTGTTTTTGTCCAACAATTAGCTGCTCGTTTACGTACACGCGAGCTAATTGCTTTTTTTGAAAAAGTAGGACCTGTTAGAGATGCACAAGTTGTAAAAGATCGCGTGAGTGGCCGCTCAAAAGGGTTTGCATATGATTGTTATCATAAAAGATAATTATTTTAATTTATTCTTTATAGTGTTGGCTATGTAGAATTTCGTGATGAAGAATCTGTCCATAAAGCCATTAATATGACAGGACAAAGGCTTTTGGGTATTCCTATCATTGTTCAGCTTACTGAAGCAGAAAAAAATCGTCAAGCAAAGGCTGAAGCTATGTTGTTAGTTGTCATTTATTTGTCTATTTTCAATTTAACAGTTTTAGGAATTCTGGAGGACGTCAAAGCGATGCCCCATTTCATCGTCTATATGTTGGAAATATCCATTTTAATTTAACAGAGGATGATTTACGACAAATTTTTGAACCTTTTGGAGAACTTGAGTTTGTTCAATTACAAAAAGAGCCAGACACAGGAAGAAGTAGGGGTTACGGGTTTGTTCAGTATGTGTTATATAATTGTTATTGATATAAACTAACTCCACATCTTAAAGGTATAGAGATCCTGCACAAGCTAGAGACGCGTTAGAAAAAATGAATGGATTTGAATTAGCTGGTCGTGCTATTCGTGTAGGACTTGGAAATGACAAGTTTACACCCGAAAGCACATCTGCTGTTCTTGCGCGTTTTTCAGGGTTTACAGGCTCTGCATTTGAAAATAAAAGTCGAGGAGGCACTGAACGTATTGGTGGTCCCAGAGATGGATCAAGTAGTGTTAGTTTAGATGATAATGAGGCAGGAGGTGTTTCTTTCAATAATATTTCACGGGATGCTTTAATGAGAAAATTGGCTAGAGAAGAAGGAAAAGATTCTATTGGATTAGCTCCTCCTAAACCTGTCCCAAGTATACCTATGACAAGTCGTTGTGTTCTTCTTAAAAACATGTTTAACCCTCAAGAGTATATTTCTGTTTTGATATTTGGATTTTTAACTTTGTTCAGAGAAAGTGGAGATAATTGGATTCGTGAACTTGAAGATGATGTAAAAGCAGAATGTGAAAACAAATATGGAAAAGTCTTACACATACATGTTGAAGAAAATAGTCCAGGTGAAGTTTACATAAAGTTCGACAATGTTGTTGCAGGAGAAAGAGCAATTCAAGGACTAAATGGTAGATGGTTTGGAGGCAGAACAATTAGTGCAAGCTTCCTTATTGATGCAGTTTATACAGCAAAGTGAGTATTATTTGGTTCCGTATTTTAATTACTATTAAATATTAATATAAATGAAGATTTCCGAAGACGAAAAATTTATAAGATAGAATTTTAGTCTATTAACATTAATTATTGTAATGTCTCAACAGAACTTTAACATGTTTTGTACTAGACATTTAGAAATCCGATTCATCTGATTTTTAAAAGGTTAAAACGACTATGTACTCGAATTTTTTGATAATATTGATTAAATCTTTTATGGATTTTTATTTAGAATAAAACTTTGTATTTAAACATTGTATTTTTCTTTTACATTTGTATCATTTTCTAAAGATATCTGTAAGATATTATTTTCTGTTTTTGCTTCTGTCATTTTGGTATATTTAAATTTATGATTTTTACGCGTATCTCTATAATACATGTATAATATCTTTTGAAATTCAGAAATCTGTTACTATTCCTAATGAGTCTTACCAATTATGTTTATCTCAAAACATATCTATTCATGGAAATGCCGCTGGAAATAAAAATAATTTCTTTGATTTAACAGGTGAAAATGTAAGAAAAAAAGCATAATGATTGCTATTAATATTATGTTAGAAATCACCAGATCCATTGCCTCCTGGATTTACAACTAAGGGTTATATTGCATTTACATTCTGTGTAATTTCTACTATTATTGGACTTTTTACAATCATTTGGTATGCTTTGAGTAATATAGAGAATTTATAAAAACTCTTTGTTTTCAACTTGTAATTAAGTAAATAATGAATAAATCATGTATGTATTTTTATAAATAACCTGTAAACAACATTTTCAAAGATAATGGTTTTGTATTTAAAATAAATTTATAAATATTTGATCACTTTTAAAACGACTCTTTCTCGGGTTATTTTAAAATCTATATAATTTATTGACTAAATAATTAATCTACTTTTCCTTCAACATATTCTTTTAGTTTTTTTAAAGCTGATTTGTAGTTTATTGTATACTCATTAGTAAATGTAGTAACTGAAATTTTCTCAAATATAATTTCTTTTTTACGCCCTATACTTTTTAGTATTTTTCGAACTTTTTTAGATTCAAATTCCTGATATAATGTCCAAGCTTTTCCAGATTTCCCAGCTCTGGCAGTACGACCAACACGATGAATATACTGTCTTGATGTTTGTGGAATATCATAATTAATAACATGAAAGACTTGTGGTAAATCAATTCCTCTTGCAATAAGATCTGAACATATAAATCTAAAGAATTAAAATTATTTTAATTATAAATATTTTTCAAATTATACATTTTTATGTCACCATTTTTAAATTCTTCTAACGCTATATTCCTTTGCTTTCTAGGGACATTATTTGTAAATAATCCAAATGTTTTAACTAAACTAATTAATAATAATGTAAACCGAGAAACTATTTTTTATAAACCTGTACAAAATGTATCTTTTACATTATCGTTATTGGTAATTAAATTAGTTAATTTAGATGCAAAACCTTCATGAATAAAAGTTAATAATTTAAAAAGTCTTGCAGCTGATTTGTTAGATTTAGTAAAACATAATACTCCTTTCATTTTGTGAGTTTTTATTAAATAATATAAGTATAAAGGCTTAGCGTCCGATTCTATTAAAATAGCATATTCCTACAATATTATTATACAAGAATATTAATACTTTTACTTACAATTAATGTTGGTGGGACAAAAAATATAAACATATCATCATTTTTCAAAAGCATTTTCTCTTCAGATAAACATTTACTTGAATTTAACTTTGATCCTTCAACAAGAACTAATTGAGGATTTCGTAATCGTAAATTTGCTATTTTTTCAGGATTACATGTTAATGTAGCAGAAAAAATTAATTTTTGAACATTATACGGTTTTTTATCCATAGTAAAATTGTCATAAAATATTAATTTAAGAGGATCATCAACTGCATCAGGAAAATCTCTAAATTATTATTATTATTACTAAATAAATATTATTACATACAATACTGGCTTATAATTGGAATTCTTATAAGATTTAGATGTCTCAATTTCATTTATGACAACTTCAACCCAATTTTGAAATCTTTGACCGAACAAACGATCTGCTTCATCAATAACTAAATATTTCAAATGTTGCAATGAAAAATTAGGAGTATTTTGAATGTGATCAACTAGCCTTCCAGGGGTACATATTAAAATATCAACTGAGCTTAACCCTCCAGCAAAACTATTAGAGTTAATATGTTTATAAAAATAAAAAAAAAATATACAAATTTTCTGTATTTCCAACAAGTTTAGATTGTTCGTGACTAAATGATCTTTGTCCTGTACTTATACCAATCTTCTTTCCATTAGTTTAAATAATAATATATACGTACAAGTACCTTTAATCCACCTACACTTGCACATTGTTCAAAACACTCTCGAACTTGGGAGACAAGTTCTTTTGTAGGAAGAACAACAAGACACCGTAACCGAATAATTTTTCTTTTAGAGAGTACCTAAAAATTTTTAAGCTTTTTTCTATAAAATCAAAAAAAAAAAAAACTTGTGTAATAGGAATTACGTATGCAAGCGTTTTTCCACTTCCTGTAGGCGCGCCAATAAAAATATCTCCCTTGAAATAATTTGAGTTATTTAATATCAATTTTATTGTAGTTTCCTGCACTGGAAACAATTGTGTATAATTCTTAGACTGTAATTTATGTTTAAGTTCGTTATTTAAATATGTAAAATGATCAAGTGGAAATGTTAAATCTGATTTAATTTTTATTACATTCGAAAACAAATGAAGAATATCATTGGGTTCATGTGAAACTTCTAACACTCTATCTGTATCTAAATTCAAATTTTTAACAGACTGCGTATCTTGAGATGAATGTTCAGAAGACTTAGAGTCTTTTTCCAAAAAATTCAAATTTTCTCCAGAAATATCGCAAAAAGATACATCCTGCTTTTCCTTTTCAAAAGATATACTTTCTTTTTTGCTCTTTTTATATTGTCTCTGCTTAAATATTAATTGATATTTAATCTTTATATCGTTAAACCTTTTTGTTTTCTTGATCTTCTTCATGTTTTCTTTTAAGTCTTTTATTCAATTCAGATAAAATAAGATTTTTTGTATTCTTAGACGTATGATTTATAGTCGGATCATACCTTTCATACTTTAACATATTTTTATCGTTGACTAGAATTTACGACTCAAAAATCAAAAAATAGTTTGTATTTTTATTAAAAAAAAAGACGTATCTAATGTTTTATAGATGTATTTAAATAAAAGGTTTATAACAAATAAAAAATAATATTTGCTTTAATTGTTTTTAACATGCCATATAATATTGCGTAAATTACTGTTAAAAATTAAGTTCTTAAGTTAATATGAAAAGGATGGTTTCTGATTTCTTTTTTCCACAGCCAGGTGGCATTGAGTCACATATTTACCAGCTTTCTCAGTGAGTTTTTATGCTTCTTTTGTGGAAAAAAACGAATAATATAGGAAACTTCTTGATCGAGGTCATAAAGTAATTATTATTACTCATGCATATAACAATAGGACGGGAATTCGTTACCTGTGTAATGGAGTAAAGGCATATTATGTCCCATTCTTCGTGATTTATGTACTATCTTAAATTATCAAAAAAATGCATAACTAATACTATTAAGAGAGAATCAACATTTCCACTTATTTATTCATTTTTTCCTTTGTTTCGTAACATTGTTATTCGAGAAGAAATAGATATTATTCACGGACATGCTTCTTTATCGTCTTTTTGTCATGAGGCTATTTTGCATGCTAGGACAATGGGTATTCGAACATGTTTTACAGATCATTCGTTGTTTGGATTTGCGGATGCAGTATCTATTTTTACAAACAAACTTCTTAAATTTACGTTAAGTGATATTGATCATGTTATATGTGTTTCTCATACATGGTATAAAAATTTTATCTTGTTACAATAAATTCATTATTGGTAGTAAAGAAAATACAGTTCTCAGAGCTGCATTAGATCCTCATATGGTTAGTGTGATACCTAATGCTATTGTAGCAGAAAATTTCCGCCCTGATCCTAGCAAAGCATCACAGGACACGAGTAATTTTGACCAAATATTTATATTTTTAATTAACTTAATATTAGTAACAATTGTAGTTGTTTCACGATTATTCTATAATAAAGGAATCGACCTTTTAATCGCAACTATACCTAGAATTTGTTCGTTGTATTCAAATGTTAAATTTATTATTGCAGGATCAGGACCTAAAGCAATAGACATAGAACAAATGAGAGAAAAAAATATGCTTCAGGATAGAGTTGAAATGCTTGGCTCTATTCGTCATGAGGATGTCAGAGATGTAAGAATTGCATTCCGTTTTTTTTATTAAATTCTTTAGGTTATGGTCCGAGGACATATATATCTTCATCCTAGCCTTACAGAAGCATTTGGAACAGTGTTAGTAGAAGCTGCAAGTTGTGGCCTTTACGTTGTTTGTACACGAGTTGGAGGTGTTCCTGAGGTTCTACCTCCTCATATGACTATTTTTTCTGAACCTGAAGAAGATGGTTTGATATATAATATCAATGTTTAATTTTATTTAATGAAATTAGATCTTGTTTCTGCAACTTCACGCGCAATTAACGCATTAAAGGAAAAACGTATCCGTACAGATTCATTTCACAATGAAATTAAAACAATGTATTCATGGTCCGATGTAGCAGAAAGAACTGAACGTGTTTATGATCGTATATGTTCAACTGATATTCATCCTTTGATTGACCGTTTAAAAAAATATTATGGCTGCGGAAGGTGGGCAGGGAAGCTTTTTTGTTTTCTTGTTGCAACTGATTATTTATTACTTTTTGTTTTACGTTGGATTTTACCAGATGCAAGTATAGATAGAGTTAAACCACTTTTATTAAAAAAAAAAGAAAAAATATATGGAAGAAAATAATACACGGCCGTTATTTTTTGGAAAACTTAATGGCCTTTGTTATAATATTTTATTTTATTTATATATTATTTTTTACTTTTAAAAATTTTAAAATCGATTTTTAATAAAACGATAAGTTACAATGTCTCAGTATAATTATGATGAAGAAGTTTTCATAAAAAACAATTATAAACATTAACTGACTTACGTATTTAGGGAAACTTTTTCCCATTTGTGCTACTTACTTTCTTGATCATTATCTTAGTGCCTATTACTCTTCCACTCTTACACAATGGATGTTAGTTTAAGAAATTGTATTTGGGTATTTTGATCTTATTTTTTTAGACAAGAAACAAAATACAACGCTTTGTTCTTGCAATGCATGTAAAGAACAGGAAAAAGTTTTGCGTGAATGTAGAAAAAGAACGATTAAAAACCCAAGAATATCGAAAAAGTGATATTTATGATTTAGCGACATCAATACTAACTTTCTAGAGTTGTTTTTGTATGCATTGGCTGGTTTCTTGTTATATATATTCTCCATAAAATATCATCAATTAAGGTTAATCACAAAATTTGGGATCCTTATGAAATTTTAGGAATATCTATGGTAATTTTGTTATATAGAATTTTCAGAATTTATATTATATTTAGGATTCTTCAGAAAAAGAAATAAGAAAGCGCTACAAAAAACTATCTTTGAAATTGTATTGTTTTTTTTTTTATCTACTTTTATTGAATTTAGAATAGACATCCAGACAAAGTACAGATTAATGGAACTCAAACACGCGAATCTGTTGAGTCTTTGTATATAGAAATTACAAAGGCGTACAAAGCGTCAGTATTGTGTATTAAACTATAATTAGTACTTATTTACAAACTAGTTTGACAGATGAAGATATCAGAAGAAATTATATTGAATATGGACATCCAGATGGTAAACAAGATTTTTCAATTGGGATAGCTCTTCCAAAATGGATTGTTGAGACTAAAAATAATTATTATGTTTTGGGTGTTTATGCAATTGCGTTTGGATTTGCTCTTCCATATTATGTTGTATATAAACTTTATTGATTATTATACATTAAAAATATTAGGGAAAATGGTGGTATGGAAATAAATTGTATACCAAAGATGGAATTCATACTAAAAGTGCCGAACGATTTTTTAAAGAAATTGAAGAAATTATGACACCTAAAAAATTGGAGTTATTGATTTCTCAAAGTCAAGAATACAAGTTTTTAACAGGGTTTGAAAATGAGCTTGAAAATATTGAAAAAAAAATATTATCAAAGGATAGTAAATATAAGTTACATACTCAGAAAGATTTATCATATAGGAAGGCATACTTGTTATTTTATGCTCATTTTCATCGTATTAATTTGAAATCCTTTAAACTAAAAAAAGGTTAGATTGATAAAATTAATGTGTCTTTGTTAATTTTTAAGAACAAATTTCTTTACTTCAATTAGCATTAGTTCTTCAATCCGGATTATTATCTATATGCTTGGTTTATGGTTTTTTGCAACCAATTCTATATATTATGGAATTATCTCAAGTTATTGTACAAGCAATCCCCTTTAATGGATCTCCATTGCTTCAACTTCCATGTATTTCAAAAAAGATTGCTAAAGAAATAGTTAAAAAAGTTGGACATCCTATAACTGTTCAACAATTTTTGGAGATTCCGGAAGAAAAAAGACGAGCTTTATTGTCGTCTTACACGGATGATGAATATTCTTTAATTATAAATGTTGCGTCTAAGATACCTGTTCTTGACATTGTTTATTCATCTTTTAAGGGTATTTAATCCTTTTTTGATAATTTAGTAACCACAAAAACAGTTCCCGGAAGTAATTTTATCCCTCCTGATTCTATTGTTCAATTTATTTTTAAAGCTAGATGTATTTTTTTAGGAGAAGATGTCCAGGAAATTATTAAATCTGATATTGAAAATGAAACAGATGATGATGAAATAGATTTTTTACTAAAACGCAAAAAAACCAAAAATAGTCAAGCTCCTAGTGTTCCGTATGCGCATGTTCCGTTTTATCCGACTGTATTTATTTTTATATTATTTACTTTTTTTAATGTTCTTTTTAGAAACATAGACCTAAATGGTGGGTTTTTGTAGTCGATATTAAACAAGATCGAATTGTTGTTCCTCCTATTTCTATAACAAATATTGACAAACATGTTCGTACTTTTCGCGTATCTTTCCAAGCACCATCACAAACTGGTAGTTATACTTTTCAAGTTCAAGTTAAATCAGATACATATATTGGGACTGACATAAAAAAAAATATTGAATTTAAAGTTGAGGAGAATATTGTTCTAAAAAATGCATCATCTAACGCAAGTAATATTATTCATAAAAAGAAATTTTTACGCAATCAAATCAAAAATCTTTCGGATCTTCAAGAAACCAATAAAAATGACTCTCAAGATACTTCTAGTTATGACAATGATACATCCGATGATAGTAGTCTTGATGATGATTATGAAAGTCATAGCGTATATAATAGTAGTACAACAGACAGCGATACAACTAGCTAGAATCTTTTAAAAAACCACCTTTATTCACACGACATATATATTAATATACGTATCTCAAATTATGTATTTATTTGATTTTTTTATTAAAATAATTTTCCAAAGTAATAAAAAATAAAACCTTTTTCTGGGGCAATTACAATCTATTATTTCAATATCATTATTTCTAAATTTACAGGACGTCTTCCTAATCAAAAAAAAAAAAAAACATAATACAATCCATGCCTCAAACTACTAAAATTGCACGGTCAAAGATCAATTTCTATTTCCTTTTTCCTCTTCACTTTTGTTTTTATTTTTTCGAACTACATAATTAAACAGCCCTGTAACACCAATCTCTTTGGTGTCGAATTTGGTTTATTTGGATCATCTTTATCTGTTTTGTTTACGTCTTCTTCATTTGGTTGAGATGGATCTTGTTCATTGCTTCCCCCTAATCACATTAATTCTTCATTATCATAATTATTAATAAATATTACCTTCTTGCGAATCTTCTGGACCTTTATTCGAATCCTCTTGCATTAAAGATATATTATGTTTATTGAGGCATTGCGTTACAGTTGAAATAACATCTGGAACTTGCCCGAGCACAGAATCAACTGTTTTACTACATTTGTTAATTATTGTATATAATTCATTGTTTATGGCATTTTAATATATTTGCTTACCAGATGCCAGATGGACCATTTGTGCTTGGTGAATAAGAGATGCTAAAAGATTTTGGAAGAAGTAGACGCAAAAGGGTAGTGATACAGCCCGGTATTGAGCAATCGCTGCCCATGATTTTTGTAGATTTTATGTTAACGAAGCTGTAAAGCAAATGAAAGAGATCAGTAATTAAAGAGAGGAAGAGGTGTTATAAAAAGGAAAAGGCGAGGAAATTGATGCGTTGAAGATGCTCGCCGAGTATGGAAATATTTAACTGATGCTAATATTTGCCAGCCACCATAAAATAATATAGAGTAAATATACTATTAAGAATTGAGTAGTAAAAAACGAAATTATGCTGAAACTATTACAATTAGAAAATTTAAGCTTTATTCACAAAGATAGCATAATAAAATAGTAATACTGTTATGTATTTTTTGTAAAAAAATATTTATGTTGCTTAATCATCGATGCATTAAAATCGCAGTGCATAATAAAAAAAATAGTATTGATGCACGAAATAATCATCGAAAATGAGATTAAATGAATCGATGCAAAATGAATGATGATAAAAAGAACAATGTCTCAATATGAATAAATATATACGATCATTACATATGACCTATATAATATTGATAATCTTATAAGATCAAAGACTATAACAATAAATCAATGTATTGTTACTCAATCGCAATTATCAAAACTGTTATAACTTAGAGATAATAAATATTATATACTTCCAATATCTTCGTATTTTATCTACGTCGAAGTCTACTTTTTGGTGCAGCAATTTTGCGTCCAGGAACAGGGCTCTGTGGTGTATTAAATGTAAATGCAAACGGGTTCGGATTAGAAGTATTTGATTCTTGAGATGTGTTTTGAGAAGTGCCAAATGAAAAACCAGTATTTATGGTTTGAATTTGTGGTTGAAATTGAGGATAAGCTCCGGCGGTAGATGTATTTGTTCCAAAGCTAAAAGACGGTACTGTTTGTTGATTTGAAGAATTCCTTGTAGATTGTCCAAAGATATAAGGCTGTGATAATGACGATGATCCAGATGACATAATATTATTAAAATTAAATGTAAACTCATGAGTGTTTGTTCTGTTTTTATCATCTCCAAATTGAAAAACAGAAGGATTACTCTGCGTTGTTTGGAATGGAAATGTATTCGAAGTTTGCTGATTAAACGAAAATCCTTGTTCGGATTGATTCATAGTTCCAAAGGAGAAGATAGGTGTAGGAGTAGTGTTAGACATAGAATTTGTTGATTGTGAATTTTGTCCAAATGTAAAAGGAGTAGTAGATGTTTGATTTAATTCCAAAGGCGCCGACTTTGACTTATCTGGTTCAGTTACATTAAATCCAGAGCTATTACTGGAAGATGCATTTTTCTGCCCTTCATTAGTTGTATTAGTTTGAACATGTTTTTTTTGAGAAACAAAGTCATTAGATGGCCCCAAAAAAGAAAAAGGCGAACTCTGAGATTTATTATCTTCAACGGTTGAAAGTTTGAATGAAAAAGGATTGTCTGTTAAATTTGAAAAATCTGAAGACTTGGTAGCTGAAAGGGATTGTTCTAAGGCTGTTGTTTTTGTACTATCTTCATTAGATTGTAAAATTTTTTGTTCAGTGCTATGTGGTTGTAATTCTGAAGTTTTTTCAGAAGACTCTTTTTGATTTAAAAAACTAGATTCGTTATTTTTAAATCCAAGTAATAGACTTTTTTCATTTGAAATAGGAGTTGTAAAATTAAAATCAATTATCTTAGATTGTGATTTGGTTTCTTTTTTTTCAGGAGAATCCATGTCCATAACTGTATCTGCTATTGGTTTATTAGAAATTAAAGTTTGACTATTTTCAATATCACTAGATTCTTGGAGCATATTTGCACTTGTAGAAAACGTTGTCTCTGTTTTTTCCGAATAATTAGTATATTTATCATTGTTAGTTTGAGAAATATCTGATATTTTATTAATAGTATCAAATGAAAAAGCTGAAGTTTCTTTTTTTGATAATGCTACGTTTTGTGATTTTGATTTGTTTTCATCATTGACAGGAAATTCAAAAGAAGATGTTGATTTGATTTCTTTATTTAAAAATTCTGTACTTTTTTGAGAACTTGTGTCAATAATAAATGACTGACTTGGTTGAATAGAAGTAAAATCATTCGACTTTTTTTCGTTCGGAGAGTCTTTCTTATCATGATTAGATAAAAAAGGAATATTAGATATATTATTTAAATTATTATGTTGAAAAGAATTAATGATGTTGACAGAAGTTTTCTCTTTTTCTACTGAAGAATTATCAGGATCTATAAATCTTTTATTGTTTTTATTGTTTTCATTTATTTCTAGAGACTTAGTATCCATATTGGATTGAAATGTTTTTAATTCCTCATTATTTTTATTTTTTTCAGAAAAGTGAATGTTATTATTGTTAAATGTTAATTTTGGATCACTAACGTGATCATCCTTATCGCTAAGTATTTGTTTAGATTCTGAAGAAAATATGGATACATTCTGTTTCTCTAAATTATCTATGTTAAAAAGATTTTGTATGTTAGATGTATCAGTATCTTTAGATTCTTTTAAAAGAGGTACACGTGGATGAAAATAAGGCTGCTGATATGGTATGGTATGCTTTTGTAAATTATTAGTTGGTTCTTTTAAACCTATATCTACTTCATTATGTTTTTTTCTCTTAATAAACATTGTATCATCATCTATATCATAAGGCCCGTACATTTCTTCTAAATCTTCTTCTAATGCTGAAAAATAACCTGATTTTTTCCTTTTATTTTGATTGTTTGCAAAAAATATATAATTTTGAGTCTTTATTTCTGGCAATTTATCTACGTTTTTACTTAATTTTACATTATTTTTATCCTCAAGACCTTCAAAATCTTTACTCTTTTGAGTATTACAATTTAATATTTGTTTCTTTTCTATAACATGTGTTTTCAAATATTCTGTTCCAATGTTAATTAGTTGATCTGAATCTTCTTTTTGTATAATTGTTTCTTTAGTGTTTTTTGTTGAAAAACTACATGATTTACTTTGTCTATGATTTGCTTCTATATTTTTTGCATCAGTAGAATTTAATAATTTAAAATTTTCAGATATTTTTCTTGGTTTTGTATTTTCTTTCTTTTAACTTATTAGAATAAAAATAGCTATTGAAAATATATTACCAAAAGTTTTAAATTTTCTATATTATCTACTTGTGGACTATATAGATAAGGTTCAAAACTATTTTTTGGATCATTAAATCTATTATGAAATGTTTTCTTTTTTTCTGGTATTTGGACTATGTTTTTTTGTCTTTTTTCAAGATTATTAAATATTGTATCATCAGCTCGCATGTTTAATGTTTTTGTATGCATATTAGCTGTTGTATTTTTCATCGGCGCGTTATCTTTTATAAACATTGATTTGCTTTTACAAAGTTGCAATTCAGTAACATTGTTCTTTAATAAAACTTGCTGCTGCCGACAAATTTCGCGCCAGGCGGTAAGAATTCCAGTAGAAGAATTCTTTGGCCATTGGGTATAATCAAATGCTATATGATTATTCACAAAGGCAGTATCCTTTTGCTGCTTTTGTTGACTACCCTTTGATGTAGGATCCTAAATATGATAATGAATAGTATAATTGAAGAACAATGCTATACATACTGAATTACGTGTTAGAAATTCAGAAGTTTTGCTATCCGGGCTACTCTTTTTTGCATAGCACGTTGGAGCCTGTTTATGATTCATGATATGAGGAAAAGGGTGCCTTTTCCGAGAATTGTTTTCATTACATGAAGAAAAAGGTGCTGTTGAATCTCTTTTTTTTACTACAATTGGCTCAATTAAAACTCTTCTTCCAGTTAAATAGTTTCAAATAAGAACGTTCCCTATTACCCATGCTTCTCTGGCTTTTCTTGATCATGATTGTTTTTAAAATGATTCTGACGAATACGTACAGCATGCCTACCGCATATATTTAACAAAAAAAAAGCAATTTTTTATTACTAACGGCGTATATCCAAGCAAATGTGGAGCCAATGACGCGGATAACATGCTTTCATCCTCCTCATTTTCTTCAAAATACTTTGAAAATGGTCGGTTTATGTCATTCTGATGTGAAGGTTTCGGAGGATCATTAGGACAGTTTTTACCAAAAATAGACATATAAGTCCAGCTAAATGTCGACACAAGCTTCGTTACAACTTCTCCAAGAGTATTCTTTAACAGATTATGTTCCTAAGATCATATAAGATATTTCGACATCAATTTTATTAATAACTTTTTTATCTAAAGGCAATTCTTTTGTGTTTTTTGACGTTCGGAAGTATGGATTATGGCGCAGAGAATCTTTATCAGCTCTTTTCTTCCAAACAGGCCCCATTTATACTATATTTTTCTCTTTTGCATGATTTTATACGTTTCTTTTGGTCTTTTTTATAATAAAACGGTGAACCGTTTACTTCGTGAAATTTATTAAAAAAAAAGTTAAGAGTTTTAAACGTGTTAAAAATATATTAAAAGTCATGAATCGCATGGTATAAACGGTGTTTTTCTTTTTTTTTTTTTATTAATTACTTAATTATTTTTTAAAGCTTGATCCAGAAGATGAGACGGATGCAGATGTAACTTGGGAAGATCAGTGTAAAATTAATACGTTTAGTCGTTTAAACTATCGTTTTCAGAATAAATCTCGGTCTTTTAAAGAAAAGAAGGTAAATTTTTGAGAGAATTTTTTTTAGTTTTTTTTTTTTAATTGCTTTTAAAGCTTGAAAAAGAGTCTATAGAAGATTTAATTGCCGAGCTTGAATTGATGGATGAAGATGAATCTTTGCCGTGAGTATCTTAGGACGTGTCTGTTTTTCTCTAAAATTGTTAAAGATATAAGATGGGCGATTCATTTTTTTTATTGCCGTATAATGAAGCACAAGAATTGTTAGAAATAGAACGGAATCAAGTGAATGAAGAAGTTGCGCAGTTAGAAGCAGAAATATTTAAATTAACTACTCATATGGAAGAGTTGAAAAAGGATCTGTATAAAAAATTTGGGAAAGCAATTAATCTTGAAACTTAGATATTTCTTTTTTGAAAAAAATTTAAAAAATTGAAATTAGAAAAGTTTTATTTATAATACAGTTTTTGTGTCAAATTCTAGTATATATCATTAGATGAAATCATATAAAAGTGCGGCGCAATGACAAATAATATTAAATATTGAGTTTTTTTCTTTAAATGATTTCTGAAAGATATTTCTATAATGCGAATTATTTTTAAACTTCAAAGATTACGTTTATACTGATTATAAAGCACTATTATAAATTTGATAATAAAAGCTATTTTATTGTTTTTATGACTATACAAAATAAAAAAAAATGAATCAAAATATTATGAATCAAAAAACTAACATGTCGTTATAATATCATTTTTAAAAAAATAGAATCAATATCAATGTAAAATTTGGTATAAAATATCATTAAATGTAATGACAAAAATTATTTTGAATTAGAAAATACTAATGGCACTAAATTATCAGAGACGACCTGCTCTCTGAATTTCATTCCTCCATTAGATCTTCTTCGTGCATTGATGAACCACATATTAAGTTGATTTATTTTTAATCCTGTAAGACGACAAAGTAAACGTTTTTCATCTTTATTAGGATAAGGATATGAGATGTGTTCAAGGAACCAGTCTTTGAGCAATCTTGTCCTATTTTCAGGATGATGGGTTTTATGTTTTGGTTTAGAATTGCTAGAAACCGTTGATAATGAAATTTTGTTTGTTTTTGAAATATCCAAGGCTAAATCTTGCTGATATCGTTGAGATGCCAAGGATATTTCCGAGAAAACATTTCTGCAAAGATCTGACAAATGCGAAATTTGAATTGACAAATGGTAGATTCCAGAAACAAGAATTGACTCAGAAGAATCGAATGTTCTTTCCGCCTTAAGGTCTCTAACACACTTTAAAACCTCTTCAAGAGAGTTGATAATCTCCGATAACTCCTTATTATTCTGTCCATGACATGAATAAAGCATATCATCTCGAATATCAATAACTTGGTTAATTAATTTTAAAAGCATTTGCCGCCGAAAAATTAACACATCAATCGCATCATTGGACTCATATGATGCCTTTTCATGAGCGGAATTGTCGCATGAAACATCCAATGGCTCAACAGATAACATTTTCTACATTTTTTGTTAAATACAAAGTTGAGGGATTTTCAAAAAAAAAAAAACTTACTTGAAATCCAAAAAAAACACAAAAATACTCTTACTACTCTCTAATACATTCAATTTCCTCGGAATTCCCGTTTTTTTCAAGAAAACGCCGTCTTTTTTTCGGCAATGAAAGATTGGCAGGGGGGACGTAATTAAGGGACGAGACACAGGCGCGGGGATGTCCGTCGAGAGGCGAGGTTTTCGAATAAACGAGTGAACGACGTAAAAAGTAATGAATTATCAATTTACAGATAAAACAGAAAAAACAATTGCAGAATCTTATACTTTAGCACAAAGTCATGGCCATAGCCAGTTGACTCCGGGTGGGTTTTTTCCGAAGAAAATTGAGTGACTGACAAGGGAAATCTAGTGCATATTGCATTGACATTATTGACAGAAGAAAATCCCCAACTTTTACGTGTGGTTATTGAAAAATCGGGTGGAAATGTTAAGACGTTTGAGAAGGAGATTCGTAGACTGTTGGTGCGTATGCCAGTGCAAGAGCCAGCTCCAGAAAATGTGTCTTTATCATCGCAATGTATGAAAGTGCTCCGAACAGCTCATGAGCTTCAAAAGCGCCAACGTGATATGTATATGGCTCAGGATCACTTGATTGCTGCGTTATCCGAAGATCCTTCAATAAAAGCAGCGTTGAGTGAGGCAGGTGTTACGTCTCAATTATTGGATCAAGCAATTCAGAAGGTGCGAGGGAACCGTCATATAGAATCTAGATCTGCAGAATTAGGCTTTGATTCTCTCTCCAAATATACTATTGATTTGACTGAACAAGCAAGAAACGGTTCACTTGATCCTGTGATTGGACGCGAAGATGAAATACGTCGTACGATTCGTGTGTTATCTAGGAGGTGAATAATAATTATTCTGAATTATGAATCTATATTACTTATGTGTACTAGAACGAAAAATAACCCTGTTCTCATAGGAGAACCTGGTGTGGGTAAAACGAGTGTAATAGAGGGCCTTGCTCAAGTAAAACAGTGTTTATAGTGAATTTTTATTAATGATTTAATAGAGAATCATAAACGCAGACGTTCCATCTAATCTTTTAACATGTAAACTACTTAGTCTTGATGTGGGAGCTTTGGTAGCTGGGAGCAAATTTCGTGGAGAGTTTGAAGAAAGAATTAAATCTGTATTAAAAGAAATCGAGGATTCTCAAGAAACTGTTATTTTGTATTTTTTTTGCTGGCATATTTGTATGTGTTAAATTCAATATAGATTTGTAGATGAAATGCATTTACTTATGGGCGCGGGAAATACAGGGGAAGGGGGCATGGACGCTGCTAATCTTCTTAAAGTAAATCATATCTTGTTTTAAATTTTTGTATTTATAAAAATAGCCTATGCTAGCAAGAGGAAAACTTCATTGTATTGGTGCTACAACATTAGGAGAATACCGTAAAGTATAGTTATATATATATATATATTTATATATTTAATATTACAAGTATATAGAAAAAGACGCAGCTTTTGAAAGAAGATTTCAACAGATACTGGTATTAGAAGTTTTTTCTAAAAAAAAAAGCTTATTATTCAGGTCAAAGAACCTTCTGTATCGGAATGTATTTCTATTTTAAGAGGACTTAAAGAAAAGGTTTAAAAATTACATAGAGTGTGCTTTTTTTCTTAAAATGTTAGTATGAAGTTCATCATGGAGTAACAATTCTTGATTCAAGTCTTGTATCTGCAGCAACTCTTGCTGCTCGTTATCTTACAAATAGAAGACTACCCGATAGCGCAGTAAGGAATACTACATATTTGCTTATTTATCTAAACCCTAGATTGATCTTGTTGATGAAGCTGCTGCTTCTGTGCGTGTTGCAAGAGATAGTGCTCCCGAAGAATTAGACAAGTTTTTTATTATTTAAAATTTGATTTGTATTTATAAAATCTAGTCTTGAACGTCAATTAAGGCAACTTCAAGTTGAAATTCACGCGCTAGAAAGAGAAAAAGATGATTTATCAAAAGAGCGCTTAGTAAAGGCTCGTCTTGAAATGGCAAATGTAGAAGAAAAATTAATGCCTTTGAGAGAAAGGGTATTTTTTTTAACGAATAAGTATTTATATTTAAAATTTTAGTATCAAGTGGAAAAGCAAAGAGTTAACGATATTCAAAAGGCAAAAAAACGCTTAGATGAGCTGAAGGCTAAAGCAGTAGATGCAGAAAGACGTATGGATTTGCAAACAGCTGCTGATCTAACATATTATGGCATGTTTGATTATACATATATATATATAATAATAACAATAATAAAGCTATTCCGGATTTGCAAAAGAGAATTGAAGATTTAGAAGCATTAAAAGCCAAAGCAGATGCTGAAATGATTGAAAAATCCAATAGCCCAAAACTTTTGCTTACAGATGTTGTAACTACTGATCAAATAAACGAGATAGTAGCCAGATGGACAGGCATTTAAATAAATAAATATATATTTATATTTTAAATAACTGTTAGTTAGGGATCCCTGTTACACGATTAACTTTAAGTGAAAAGGAAAAGCTTTTGAAAATGGAAAAAAGCTTATCGCAATATGTTGTTGGACAAAAAGATGCAGTAAAGGCAGTAGCAAATGCTATACGGCTTAATAGGTATGATATTAGTATATAGTGTATTTTATTTTTTACTTTATTATTAGATCTGGTCTTTCTAATCCTAATCAACCAATTGCTAGTTTTTTGTTTTGTGGTCCTAGTGGAACAGGAAAAACATTATTGACTAAACAAGTAAAAGTTCTTTTCTGATTAATTATATAATAACATTAAAATTAGTTAGCGGAATTTCTTTTTGATGATAAAAATGCTATGATAAGAATAGATATGTCAGAATATACTGAAAAACATTGTAAGCTTTTTTATATATTGTATTTTATTATCGTTTAACATAATAGCCGTTTCCCGTTTGATTGGTGCTCCTCCTGGATATGTAGGTTATGATCAGGGTGGACAATTGACTGAGGTATTTTTTCAAATAAATTGAATTGTTATTAATAAATATAGCAACTTAAACGACGCCCGTTTTCTGTAATATTATTCGATGAAATAGAAAAGGCTGCACAAGAAGGTTATTATTGAATACAGTTTGTGTATTTTAACCAATATGATCCAGTTTTGACAGTTTTACTTCAAGTTCTTGATGATGGTCGCTTAACATCTGGACAAAGTCAAACAATAGATGCTAAAAATGCTATTATTATTATGACAAGTAATTTGGTATTGTTTTTGTTTTAATTCTTTATCTGCTGAAGGATCAAGGGTGCTGAATATCTTACTAATGCTGCTGCTACATCTGATGGAAAAACTGATGAGATTACCAAGGCAATGGTTATGGATAGTATTCGTAAGTTTTTTAAACCAGAATTTTTGGGGTATGTTATGTTAAAGTCTAGCAATGTATAGACTAATCGATTCAAGGCGGATTACTGTAGTAATGTTTAATCGATTAACAAAGAAAAACATGCGTGAAATTGTTATTAAACAGATTGAAGAAATACAAAAAAGACTTGAAGACAATAATAGGTACATTAATAATACTGTATTTTTCATTTTTTAATTGTTTTTAAAAGAAAAATTAAAATTCAAGTCGACGATTCTGTTATTGCTTATCTTAGTGAAGCAGGTTATTCTCCTGCTTATGGCGCAAGGCCCTTGAGAAGACTTGTTCAGAATGAAATATTGAACAAACTCTCAATTTTTATGTTACGAGGGCAAGTTAGAGACAATGAAACTGTTAATATATTTCTTGATGAAAAAAAAATATATATTCGGCCTAATCATGAACTAACTTCTGATATGGGAGATGATGAAAGCATGGATGAGGAACTGATGTTGGAAGATATTGACGCGGATGAAATATATTAGTTTTAATTTATAATATTAATTTATTAAATAAATTTTTATTTTAAAGATATGAATCACGTTCGTTGTGAATTTTGGACCATAAAAAAATGTAAATCCCAAATATAAGGAAATAAGCGAATTGATGCATGTCTAGGAGTTATCGTTTCCAAGAATCTTATAAAGAAGATTCATTTGTATCTCGTAATATTGATTTAAGTCGTTCTGAATCTGATTTGGCTGTTAATATTAAAAAAGCAACAAGTATTAAAGAAACAGCTCCTAAAAGAAAGCACGTTCGTAGTAAGTATATTTTATGTGATAGTTTCCATTCTTTTTAATTCAGCATAGGTTGTATTGTCTATACATGGGATCATAAGTCTTCTTTGTCCTTTTGGGCGGGACTTAAAGCACAACCTATTTTATCTGATGATATTCAAATTTTTAAGGCATTGATATGCATGCATAAAGTTATTCAAGAAGGTCACCCTATCACTCTTCAGGAGGCGCAGGCGCAACGGCCTTGGCTTGAGTTATGTTCTCATTCAGTTGTTGGAGGCAGTATTAAAGGTAGAATATTGTTTTATTTCAAAAATGAATATATAATAAATAAAAAGGATATGGAAATTTAGTAAAAGAATATGTAGAATTTTTAATTGCGAAATTGTCGTTTCATAAATTGCATCCTGAATTTAATGGTAAACAAATATAAATAAATAGATGTAGCTTATTATTAAGGTATGTTTGAATACGATGAATATTTAACATTGAAAAATACAAATGATCCTAACGAAGGGTAATCTCTCTTAATGATTTAATGTGTGTTATGACGGATGTTGAAATAGGTACGAGACTGTTACAGAACTAATGCAATTGCAAGATCGAATTGATTTGTTTCAAAAAACAATATTTTTGCACTTTAGAAATGGATCTAATAATGAATGTCGAGTTGCAGCGTTGGTTCCTTTGGTTCAAGAAAGCTACGGAATATATAAATTTGTTACAAATATGATTCGTGCTATTTATCATAGTATTTTTTTATTATTTTGAGAAATTAACGATTTAATGAAATATTTAGGTACACAATCGAATGAGGTTATTAGACCTCTTAAATTAAGATATAATTCCCAGCATTATAAACTTGTTAAATTTTATTAGTTTTTTCAACTCGATTTTCTCTTGATAAAGAAACAATGTTTTCATTAGTAGCAGCAGGAAGTAATGGTATTGTTAAAGTATGGGATACTTCAACGAATAAAGCTGTTAGAAACATTTATAAAAATAGTATTGTTGATTTATCTAATATAAATGAAATTATAGATAAAAATATAATAGGATTAAAAGATGAAGAAATGTCTGATAACTAATATTTCAAATTTATAATCTTTTCAAAAGGTAATATAATAATATGTCTTATCTAATATAAGCATTTTGCCTTTTTGTTATATATTTTGAAACAAATTAAAATAATGATTTTGTTATTAAATTAAATTATTAAATATTATTGATGTAATTTTAGTGTTTAAAATTATTATATTTATTAATATATTAATTAATAAGTCTTTGCATTAAATATTTTAGTAAATTCGAAATTACATATTAAAATTTTAAATTTTTATAATGACTATCTCCAAAAAAAGCGAAATTTTAGAAAAAAATATTTAATAAATTAAATAACTTGTCTATATTGTTGTATATATTAAAATTTACAATATTTTTATAAATGAGATTTAAGTTGAAATTTCTGAACATCTCTGAATTTAGTATTTCTATACCCTCCACATCTAAAAATCGTTCTATTTTTCATTTTTATCTGAATCTGAAATTTCAATTTCTTCAAACTCCTCACTTTGAACCTCCCATCCTACTTTTTTCATAAGTTTTGGTATTGCTTTGCGATAGTTCTAATATAATATCAGTTGTACACAATAATAATAATAATAAGTAACAACCATATGACCATCAACCAAATCAGTTAAATCAAGATTTTCTATATTAGGTAAATTTTGAATAGGTTGTAATCCAGCTATACGTCCTATCCCGCCATACGTAATTCGAAATAAACATCCTAAAACCCAATCATTTGTAATATAACCATTAATAAATCGACCAGCCACGACAGACGACGCTTTGATCCAATTATTCTGATTGATAATAACAGGTGTACCGAACAAATAAACATTTTCAATAATACCATATGCATGTTTTTTTGCCAATTCCAAGAGACAATAATATATTACTCGAGAACCTAAAGAAAAACCTACTAAACTAATAGGCCGTATTCCTAACTTTCGATGAAGAAGAATATCTGCTAATACCTTTTATACAATTAAAAATAAAATTCTAAATACAAACATCACTCACATAACCAGCTGCTTTTGCGCGTTGTAAAGACGTTACAAATGGATTATCTATTAAATAACCCAATTTTGTTAACATAAGTGGCCATTGTAAAGCACTCATTAAAGTAACTAAGAATGTTTGTCCAAGAACTTGTTGCAAAGATTGTGTTAAAATCTTTCGTAATTAAAAAATAATTTGAACAAAAGTAGAGCAAACCTCTGTTGCAAGGATATTAATAGTTTTCCCCATCGATTGAAGTATTTCAGGTTCCCATAATACCTAATATAAAATAATTATTATAAAGAGATTTTATTATTATGCTTACCGAATAAACATCACTCATCACCGGATCTATAGTAGAAAATGGAAGTCTAACATCATCTTTATTAAGCATCCAACTAAACAAATTAGATATCGTTGGTAATATATGCAATATTTTACCCTGGAACTGTTATTAAAAGATTGAGGCGCTTATTATCATAAAGAGGTTTGAATTCAAATGTTTTAATATTTTTAATTCTATTAGACATTTTCTTAACAGCAATACTACTTCCAGTAACAACTCCTTAAAATATTATATTAATAAAACATAAACAATATAGACGGACTATACCTCCTGTAGTTATTAAAGCTGCACCTCCAGACCCTGCCAAAAACCCTGTAGTTCCAGCAACACCGATAGTCGTAAATGCTGCACCCAAACCTGCTCCAATAAGAGGAGCTAATATTCCTGATGAAAGTCCAATTACCAGTCCTCCGCTAATAGTGGCCAATGCCATTAACATATACCTTTTATTCTTTGGCAAACTATCTCTTATTTTAAGAATACTATTATTTTTAGACATTTCGAAGTTTTCTTGAATAACTAGTTCATCTGTAATTTTTTTTTCAAACATTGCAATTTCTAAATTAGAAATAGACATGACTTTTCCTACTCTTTGCAGAAAAACTCTTGAACGAGAATCATACATCGAGTCAATTATTAATAAAAGAAAAAGATTACATAAAACTGTCCAGCGTATATCTAATTTTAAGACCTTCTCATTATCAAAATTGGATGAATTTTTAAACGAATCCATATCTGATACAAAAAATGAATCTGAATAATTCAAATCATTATCATCTGAAAATGTATTAACATTAGCAAACTTCATGAGTATAAATGTCAAATCGCTAACTACAACTCCATGTTTCGACAACTGTTCAATCATGGCCTGTTCTTTTTCTGATGTTAATAATGAACTATTTATTAATTTTTTCATATACCATCCGGTGAAATATCCATATGAGCATATAATTTTGCTAATATTTTCTGACTCCATAATTCCATATTTTGTGCAGCACTGATATACATATGACTATTTTTTTTTCTTAAAGGCAAAGACGAAATTTCTTGAATCATTTCTACGAGAACTAATTTGCAAAGACTCACATAGCTTTAAAGTAAGTTTTTTTCTTATATTAATTAGAAAAATTACGCTATTCTTTGTTCTTCACTAAGAAGATTCTTCGTAAACTCCATTTGCAAAAGAATAATTGAATTACAGTTCCCTATATTTTCCTGGGAAAACAAATATGATGTTTTCTCATTAAGAGATTCATCTGACAAATTAATATCATCCAAACTTAATTTTGAATATCCATTTAAGCATTCTTCTTTCCACTCACATTTAGATGGTATTTTTGCATAATGATCTTCATGCTCAGAATCTTGATCATCCGACATTAAATACTCCATTGTTTTCCATTCATCTGTGCACTCTGAAACACATGCATCATATATTTTATCATTCATATCCTCTAAAAATAGAAATCTTTATTATTGATGTATAAAAACACATTTTTATTTACTTACTTTGATCTTTTAAATAAGAAATCGGCGTTTTTTCCCCTTCTTCATCTTCCTTGTTTTTCTGGAGCATATCGCAACTCTCTTTTACCTCTATTGCATCTTCATTACATGGTTTTTTCTCATTTAAATTTTTGGTATTCTCATTCAACTCTAAATCCTCATTTTTTACAAGTATCTTCTCTTTCTTCGCTGAAAAGTTATCAACCTCTGATACGACTTGATGTCCCTGCAAAAAGCAGTCATTTCTTTCTACAGAATCCTCTTCTACGCCTTCAAACTTCATTTTTAATAGCTTTAAAGAAACAAAATAAAGGGGTTTTGTTTTAGTCCTTAGAAGCCCTTAAAAATTGTATTTTTTTTTTCAAGATAAAAACAAATATTCCTTATTTATTATTTTCTTCCTTTAAAAATTATTTTTTCCCTCAAAACTATGTTTTTTTACATGTTTTTTTTCTATTTTATTTTTTTTTTCGTCTTGGAAATTTCGCAATCTTATAAATCTTATTCGGACGTACTTTTTATCATTTTTAAAAAAAATATGTTTTTTAATGAATAAACTCTTATTTATTTCTTTTAAAACTGTTTCTTAGTATAATTTTATATTAAAAAGACTTTTCTTTTTACAGGAGAAAACGAAAAATTTTGAAAAAAACCATTAAAACATTAATTTTGTTAATATTTAGTTGTCAGTTATGAATCAACATACTCTTTTCATGAATTCGAAGTATTATCGTCTGTAAATATCTAGGGAAAGCATTAGTTTTGAATGGTTCATAATTTTTCCTAGGAATTGGAAGCCATTTTTTTTATTAAAACGAGTAAGCTCGTGTGTATTTGCAGTTGGATTTTCTGGGCTTTTTATCTTTTATTATACCGATTCTCGTGCAGCAATACATACTTATGGAACGAATTTTATACTACGTACTTTTTTTCCTCCAGAAATGGGGCATCATATTGCGTTAAAAGCGATTAAATGGGGTTTAGGACCATGGGATAAGAAATCTGATGATGAATCATTAACGTTGAATGTATGTGTGATGTATCTGTGTTTTTTATTTCTAAAAGGTTAAGATTTGGGGGCGTACAGTGTCTAATCCTGTAGGGCTTGCTGCAGGGATGGATAAACAAGGAGAAATAATAAATGAACTCTTAGATCTTGGATTTGGGTATGTTGAAATCGGATCTGTGACTCCACGTCCTCAAGTAAGAGTCAAATGTATAGTTTTTCAATATAAACGTTGATGAATTGATTAGCCAGGAAATCCATCTCCTCGTTTTTTTCGTTTAAATAAAGATTCTGCTGTTATTAATCGCTATGGGTTCAATTCGGATGGACATGATGTAGTTGCACGACGTTTACATGACCGAATTTTCAAATACGCGATTAATTATTCTCCGGAATTAAGAACAATACCTGTTTCACACTTAATTAAAAGTGTGAATTTGTTAAATTTTTCAAATATCCCGAAGAGCCTTAGGAAAAATAAGCTTTTAGCGATTAATCTTGGGAAAAACAAAGATGGAGATGAGATAGATGATTATATTAAGGGCATACGTCGCTTAGGACCTTATGCCGATGTTTTAGTAATGAATATATCGAGCCCTAATACTCCTGGATTACGACTACTTCAAAAGAAAAGTTCTCTTGAATCTCTTTTATCAATGGTAAATTCATCATACGGTATATAAATTCCTAATTTATGAAGGCTGTTCAAGAGCGAGATCTTTTATCTGACCCAAAGCCTGCATTATGTATTAAAATAGCACCTGATTTAAATGATGCCGAATTACAGGATATTGTTGATGTTATTGAAAAGATACCTATTGATGGGATAATTGTTTCAAATACTACAGTGCAAAGACCAGAGAATCTTAAAGATGGTATTGTTAATATTATAAATAAAATATTTGTTGAATAGGATGTTAGATCGATTTGTACATGAACAAGGTGGTCTTTCAGGTCCTCCTTTAAAACCATTAGCTCTTAATGCTTTAAAAACTTTGCGAAAAAAACTGCCTAAAGATTTTATTATTATAGGCTGTGGCGGAATTTCATCGGGTAAAGATGCTATTGAGTACGCTCGTGCAGGTGCTTCCTTAGTTCAATGTTATACTGCTTTTGGGAAAGTTATATAAATATAAGCTTTCTAAATTTAATATAAACTAGTTATGAAGGACCCAGATTTCCTAGGCGTCTAAAAGACGAAATTTGCGACGAATTGAAAGGAAAAAAATGGATAGATATTATTGGTATAAATGAAAAATAATAAAAAAAATGATGAATGAATAATGCTTACAAAATTTTGAAAAAAACCCATACAGACAATATACAAAACACGAAAAAGCCGATTTTAATCAAATCTACTTACTAGAAATTCATTTTTATCAGTTATAGCCTTTTTTCGCTTCCATTTTCTTATTTTTTTCAGAACAAAAACCAAAGATACAATCAGTAATACTACAGTAACAACGTAAATAGCAATGGCAATATAATAGCGTTTTTTGTTGGAATCTTTGCGACCAGTTGGAGTATCTGGTTTTTTGGGTTCTTTTTTCTTGTGTTTTGTTATAACCTCAAGAATGCTTAAAATTTTTTCCTTATCCAACCTAATATATGATCCATCTGCATTTTTACTCCAGTGCTGTTTGTCCTATTTATACATTAGTATATAGATCAAGAGAAAAGATAACAATTACATGTGACTTATGAAAGATAACTTTAGGCTCACTGCCAACTTTTTGTACTTTATATTTTCTATATATCCAGTTTTTCCAAGATGTACCGTTAACCCAGGTAAATTGTATTGAGTTTGAATATGGATCTTGTTGAAATTTTTGAATACTAGTAGGATGTGTACGCTCCCATTGACGTACAATTTCTTTAATAAGCCCTATTTTTTGTTTTGGTTCATGCGACTGATAAAAAACAACTATAACAACAACAGATTTCTTCATTATTTCATCGATATTGATAATTGTTAATTCTGGAAATACAGGTAGCCAAACAGATCGTAACCATAAAAAAATAGATTGTCTATTCCGAGGATCTTTTAAGTCTCGAGAATAATAAGAAACTCGGTTATCGCGAATAACTAGAAGAGAAGGATATTGCTTAATTAAAAGAAAACGGCTGAGTATAGAGGCATCTGTAATCTTAAGTAATGGCGCTTTTCCAATTAAAACTACAGACATCCAACGAAGAATATCCTAGAAAAAATATTAGACTCCAATAAACTAAATTCTTAAAAGAGAAAAATTACAGTATCATAGCGATCTTCATTGGGACAAACATATATAAAAAATGCAGGATATTTACTGTAGTATTCTTCATATGTTTTAAGACTATTAACTTCAACTGCATTCGATCTATTTTCAAAGATTAGATAACAGGACATAGAAAAAAGATAAACCGTACAATAATATCTTCCAAGAAAATATCCGAAGACCACGGTAATTTCTGGAATCTCTATATCGAATATTATAAGGGCCCTTGTAGTAAAATATAGCTGGAACAGAAGATACACTTAATTTGGAACAGAGAGCACCCTCTGCTTCACAATTGATCTTTCCTACATTCAGTTCACCTTTTAAAGATCCAGCTAAACGTTTCCAATCACTGGCCATTTCAACACAATGTGGACATGAAGGTGAATAAAATAAAATAAGCCACCCATTATTCTGATTTACCACTAAAGATGTAAAGTTGCGTGAAGCAATAAATACTGATACTCCATTCTTATTTATCGGTATAGATGGACGATCTGGTGGACGAGTCGGATTAGATGTGGGTGTTGATGTTGAACTATCCACTTTTGTTGCTATGGGTGCCTCGTTTCTAAGTTTATCCTTAACAAACGAAAGAATCTTCTCTATAGTGCGTTGTGAAATATGCCCAAGATTCAACTCTTCTTTCCGTGCACTATTTTTATAACTGATTATTGTTAATAAGTATAACAAAAAAGAAAAAGCAGCAAAGAAAAAGTAACATGAAAATAGTTTCATATATCAAATGAGCTGCAAAAAAGAAAGCCTTACTATAAAATCGTTGGTACATATTTAATACCTGCATCCTTACAAAGCACTACCCATTCATTAGTATTATAAAACAGACAAAATCATTGCACTAGAGTGCTCAATATATAAATAAAAGAGACATAAGTAAATGATTGATAAACTATCAACAACAACCGTGTAAAATAATGAAATAACATTAGATAAATAATATTTTGACAGTTATCGTTTGATATTTCAATATTTTTAAAATAGTGCCCAAAATTTTGCAATAAATGCTACAACTTACATCTATATGCAAGACAATCAACACTTCCAAAATAAAAACTATAAATGTCTGTATAATTCATCGCCATTTTTACCGCAGAATCCCATACTGGCTCTGATTCATCAGTACACGTATCGTATTCGATGCGCCTTACGAAGATGGACACAATGAGAACATTGAGGCGAAAAAAACTTGATTAGCCTTGTAATAAAGATGTTAGTATCCTATTGAACATAATAAACGATATATAATGTGTTTTTTTTGAGCATATAAAATCCGGGTTCAAATAAAGATTATACTAGAACCCTATGTTTGCGCAGGGGTTGTGCATACACAACGCATACACTACGCATAGAGTGCGCAGTCACCGCATGCAATCGCTGTGCAATCGCTGTGCAACGGTTGCACGGGGTGAATGCGCGTTGGTTGCGCCCTGACTGCGCATACATGACGCATACAACGCGCATACAATACGCAACCATCCCGTGCAACCACCTCGTAACCACCACGCCGTCCCCGCGCATTCACCGCGCCGATGGACGGCGTAGCGGTTTGCACGGCGGTTTGTACGGGGGGTTACACCACGTGAATGCGTGGCAACTGCGCGTTATATGCGTCGCGGTTGCCCAGCAAAGCTCAGCACAGCCGTTGCACAGGATAGATGCGGGGTGTATGCGGAGTGACGACGCGTTATATGCGTGGGGACTGCGCAATGACTGCGTGGTGACTGCGTGGTGACTGTGTGGTGGTTGCTCGGAGTGAATGCGCATAGAGGACGCATATACCACGCATACAACGCGCATATACCACGCATATACCACGCCGTTCCCACGCAGTCAGCGCTTGCAGGGCTGAGCAGCGCGCAGTCAAACAACGTGTAAGCGGTGCAACAGCGAGCGAAGCGAGCGGTTGCACAGCGAATACAGTGCGAACGGAGTGAGCGCCGTGTTGGCGTATTGAATGCGCGTTGGTTGCGTCGTGTATGCGCGCTGTATGCGTTGTCTATGCGCGTGGGTTGCACATACACAACGTCTATCGTGCGCAACCAACACGCATACAACACGCATAGACTGCGCATAGACGACGCATACAACACGTATTCACCTCGCATCTATCCTGTGCAACCATCCGGTGCAACCCACACGCAGTCTGCGTGTCGTCACCCCGGACAACCCCCGTGCTCGCTGCGCTCGCACAGCGGTTGTGCAACGACTCGCCTGACGGCTCGCCGTTGCACCGCTTGCACTGCACGCATGTCTGTCGTTGGATCCATTGCATTCTGCACCGACTGCGGCTCGCTGCTCGACCTGGCCGACCATACACTGCTTTGCCGCGAATGCAGCGCTTGCTTCCCCGCAACTCTGCTCGAAAACGCGCCTCGCATCACCACTCGGCAGCCTCCCGGCTTTGGATCCGCCCTGCGGCTCGCACGGCAGGCGCAGCACGCACCGCACGCACCGCACGCACCGCAGGCGGCGGAGCGCGGCGAGCGCGGCGAGCGGTGCAATCGGGACGGGCAGGGCTGGCAGGGCTGGCAGGGCTGGC
The DNA here is from genome assembly GCA_017311285.1 of Pneumocystis oryctolagi. Taxonomy (NCBI): domain Eukaryota; kingdom Fungi; phylum Ascomycota; class Pneumocystomycetes; order Pneumocystales; family Pneumocystaceae; genus Pneumocystis; species Pneumocystis oryctolagi. The sequence goes on from JABTEG010000008.1 coordinate 201,358, forward strand.
AGCGCACGCAGCGCACCGCAGAGGGCGCGCGTATTCGCGAAACATGTCCTGCCTGCGGCCACCCAGAAATGCGCTTTTACACACTGCAAATGCGCAGCGCAGACGAGGGCGCCACTGTGTTTTACAGCTGCCCAGCGTGCGGGTACGTTTTTCTGTGCAAAAACAGGGCTTCTTATACGGGAGAAAAGGCACCGGTTCTCTACCAACGCATAAGACGTGTGGAGAGGCGTTGTGTGTGGCGGATATGTATGTTACATATGAATCGCTGCTGGGCTCAGCAGCGGACAGGTGTAGAAGAGCAGCAGACGTACCGACGATGCAGCTTTCACGCACGACGCGGTGTTCGTTTTCGTCCTGCGCAAAGTGCTGTAGTAGGGGCTGCACGGAAGGGTGGTGGAGTGCGCCCAGGGCTTCGGCGGCTTCGTGGCGGACCATAGGGCTTTCGGAGGGGTTGGAGAGGAGGCGGGAGAGGTGGGGGATGGCGAGGGGGGAGCAAAGCTGTCCAAAGACGTAAGCGATTTCGTGGCGGAAGAGGGCGGAGGGGTCGTGGAGGCCGAGGGCGAGGGCGTCGATGGCGGTGGGGGTGCCGATGTTGCGGAGGCGAAACATGACGCGGTATCGGTGGAAGAGGGAGAGGGAGGGTTGAGTGAGTTGTGAGCGGAGCCAGGCGACTTCTTGCTGGGGGGGGAAAGAAGGATGGGGGGGGAGGGCGGGGGCGGGGTCGATGGAGGCAAAGGGGCTAGGGTTAGGGTTAGGTCTTGAGAACGAGGGTTAGGGTTAGGGTTACCTGTTGGCTGGGGGTTCTGTCTTGGCGTGGTCGGAGTGGGCCCATTCAATGCGGCAAATAGCCAGGTCGCAGGATTGGCGGATGATTTCAGACGGATCCTGGTGGCAGAAAAAGGTGAGAAGCGGGAGGCTTTGGCGGCTGTTGAGCGCGCCGAGGGCCTCCGCGGCCTGGTGAAGGTGAGGGTTAGGGTTAGGGTTAGGGCACCGTCGGACCTCGTGGCGGACCATCAGCGCTTGGGAAGGGTTTCGAAGGGTGTTTTCGAGGTGGGGAATAGCGCTTTTGTTTTGTGTTTGCCCAAGAACATACGCGATTTCATGTTTAAGGAGCTCAGACGTATCTTGGAACCCTATAGCCGCAGCGTTAATGAGGTGTTTGTGTTTTTTTTTTTTTTTGTAGGGTGGGTGGATCATCTACCTTGAGCGAGAAGGTCGATCGCGGTTGAATCCCCTTGACTACCAAGTATTTTTAAAGAAAAAAGTGCGTTAAAGCGCTCAGGCAAAGAGAACGTTTGATTTTCATTGAGAAAGACTTTACGGAGCTCATCTATTGTATTGTGGGTGCTGGTGTCCATTTTTTTTTTTATTCATACACGTGTTTTTTTTTTACGCCTTACGACGGGGGTTTTTTTTTCCATGATATGAACCCATCGATCTCTTGTGAAGATCTTTGACGAGGTTTTTCAATCGATAAAAATCGGGTTTTTTTGTAGGAAAATGAGTTATTTTTTACCGCACTTAAGGACGTGAGTTTTTTCCCTTTTTTTTTTTTAAAAAAAATTAATATTTGATGGTTCTAGAGGATGGTGAATGAAAATGAATAAATAAAGCATTGTTTGATTGATTAACACGTTTTAGGCATGTGGATCAGGCTATTTTATCCGGTACAAAAGGGTTTTTTTTTCTGCTTTTGTTCATTTTTGCGATAGAGGAAGAACGGCTTGTTGTTATTCGGTTTGGTCGAGATGGCGTATGATTTTAAACGAGGGTTAATTACCAGGAAATGCTGAATAGAAGGTTTTAGGATGAAGAATGTATGAGACAAGACGAAGTTTTATACAAGATAGCGGAGAAAGTCGTTAATTTTGCCGTAAGGAGTCTTTGTTGATAAATGATGTTGACTCGGAGCTATTAGGTTATTTACCTTGTCGATATTGACGAGGTCCCGGATTTTAAACAGGTATTTTTCACTCTTTTTCCATTTTCGTTTTATAAAGGGGAAAGATGTATGAATTATATGACCGTTGTACAATCATGTTTTTCTACAGAAATAAACATATGATGATTGATTTGGGTAGATTTATATTCCCTTGTGTTTTAAATTATCGATATATGGTTTTAGGAACTGGAAATAATAATAAAATTAATTGGGCACTTGAAGATAAACAGGAATTGATTGATATTTTTGGTATTTTTTTTTTGTTTTGTTTTTGTTTTGTTTTTACACTTAATAGAAACGGTCTATAAGGGGGCACGTAAAGGGAGAGGGTTGGTCATTAGCCCTAAAGGTTTGCACGTTTTTTGTTTTTTGTTTTTTTATAATTGTTTAGATTATTCTACAAAATATAAATATTAATTGTTTTTCACGAGAAAATTAAAAATCATCTTTTTTAAAATTGTAAATAATATATGTTTTATATGATATGCATGTTTGTTTTTAATTTTATATTTTTGTATAACATATTATTCTTTTCATGTTTTGAAAAAACCGTGAACGTTAATGAAGCAACGTTTGTAGTATTATAACGTTTTAAAATTTTAGTAAGAATTTGTTAATGTCTTTGGCTTTTTTAATATTGTTTTTAAATGATGGATCAAAGTATAGAAGTTTTAGAAAAATGGATTCAACAAGAACAAAAAGTGGTATTTTTATTTTTTTTAACGAAAAAGAATTGAAAATAGAAGATTACATATCTTTTCTTATGTAAGACTATGGGTATTCATATGAATGATGCAAAAGAGTAAAATGTTTTTTTTTCTACGTAATTTGATTTATTTTAAGAATTCTTTTGAATTATTATAAAAAATGTCAAGAAAATAACAAAAAATGTCATGCAATATATATGATATCCGGATATGTTATTGAAAAAACTATAAATTTTAAGCCGCCTTTGAGAGAAGAAATGGTAGTATCATTGAACAGTACTTTAGATGCATCCACTATGTCTTGGGAATTGCCGGTTTCTCGAATAAAAACTTTTTGTCTTGTAAAAGAGGAAGATATAGATGGTTGTTTTGTTTATATTTTTTATGCAGGTTTCTAATTTTTAAAATAAGATATAAAACAGAAATTTGATGAAATTATTTCTATACATGTTTATGCTCTTGAATATGATTCATATAAAGTAAAATGATATTTTTGTTTTATAAAAGATGTTTATTTTTGGTTTTAGGATATTTCTGTTCTTTCAGATGCTTCTTTAGAATCTTCTCAAATTAAATATGATGGAACTTTGGTTTTAGAAGAAATATGTAAAAAGTATGGAACAATTTATCATCCAGGTGCAAAGGTTTGTGTATTTTTATTTTTTTTTTTATTTTATAATGAATAGGACCTTTCTCTTGTTTCTTTATTACCGAATAAAGAGATTTTAGAAACAAAATCTGAAAATGTTTCTTTAGAAACTGATCTTTCTCGAGTTAATATGGGATCTTTAGAAGAAAGTGGAAAAGAAAAAACAGCATCACGTAGTTTTTTTGGACAATCCGGGCATGCGTTAAAGTATATTCTTATTTAATGTTGATTTTAGTTAATTTTTTTAGATCGTCGTTTGAAACAGATCATAAAAATGTCTCTAAGTCAACTAAAAAGAAGTCAAATATAATGAAATCGTTTTTTAATTTGAATGTTAATACTGATATTAAAAATGAACAGACTTTTCTTCCGAGTACTACTAGTTTATGTAAAAAAAATGGTTATTTTGATTGTTATTGATAATAAATATAGCGGAGAACTTAGTAGTTGAGGAAATGGATAATGAGCATAATATTATCAAAAGACAAAAAGAAATAGATGAATTAAAAAAAATGATGATTGATCAAGGTTTTGCGTATTTTTTTTTTTTGGTTTTTTATTTATAAAAAAAAAGATGATACAACTGTATTTTGCGATAATGTTCTAAAGGAGGATGATAAGAATCATGCGAAAAGTAGCCAAACGGATGTAAGCAAGAAAAAACGAGGACGGAGAAAAGTTTTAAAAAAAGTTACAAGTCGTGATAAAAAAGGATATCTTGGTAATCTATATTGTTGTTTTCTTTCTTGTTTTTTAAAATGTATTTTATAGTTACAAAGAATGAGTTTGTATGGGAATCATTTTCTGAAGATGAAACGTCTGTTCCAGTAGTGTCGAAATCAGATGTTGGAGGATTTAAAGAAACAGTTGGGAAAACTAAAACAAAACTAGGAGAAACAAAGATTACTTCGTTTTTTTCTAAGAAATAAGGTATATTGTATTTTTTTGATTTTTATAATAAGTCTCTATTTGCTTATAATAACATAGATGATATGAAAATTCAGTGTCGTAATTTTTTAAGCAATTTAAAAAAGGGTTATAAGTCTAATGAAACGCTTTTATTGTTTTTTTAAATATCTTTTGGACTGACGACTGCAATTGGGATGTTTTATTTAGTATAATTTTTTAAGGGTTCATTTATATGATTAAAATTTTTAATTATAATATATATAACCATTTTAGTATTTAAGAAATAAATATTTTTACTAAAATATGTAATACATTTTTAAATGAATATTATATTATACCAAATGTACTTAATAGAATGCGTTTTTTAAAATTATATGATATAACAGCAATGTTTAGTCCAAAAAACTTTCAAATTCTCTAGGATCTTTCATTTCCAAGCCAGAATGCTCTTCATTTGATAAAAGGATAGACAAGTTTGTGTCATCATTTTCTAATTTTATTTGAGATATATCCTTTTTTGCATTACTTTGTTCAATAATAATACAAAAAATTGCATCATAGCCACCAGCGCCTGGTATTCCTACGCCTAAAACACCTGGAATTTGAGTGCATTTATCAAGAAGAGATGTTTGTGATGGAGGCTCTATTGGAACATTGGCTTTAATACCCATTATTTTCAAATTTTTCCTAATTAACTAAACAATTATAATAAATATATAAAAAAAAAATAGATATAAAAACCTTTAATTGAACGTGTAAATCGTTAAAAAGGTCATAAATAAATTTTTTCGTTCTACTTTTTTCAAACTGTACATTGTTTTCATCCCATGGAGTTTGCCCTGCAATTCTTAATACTTCATAATAATCTGATTCAAATTCTTGACTGGCATCAGTTATTTTATTTAGAGTTTTATAAAACATATTGTTCACTTTTTTTAACTCTTCCCATATAATATTAGCATCTTCATTTGAGTTTTTCCACGTCAACACATCACGAGCCATATTTGGTGTAGATGTTCCTTGGTTTGTATCAATTAACAATACTTGAAGACCTAAAGGGAAAGTTAATTTTTCTATGGATATGTCCCATAAGCTTTCGACAACTTTGGATAATTGCTTTTTGAAATGAACAGATGTGTAATCGCCGATACTATCAATGATAGCTGGATCAAATCTTCTATATAAACAACTGCCAAAGCATGTCGCTGCAATGTCAAACCCGCTACCTACTTTGTTTTGCACAAAACAATGTGCTATTTGTGAAAGGTTGTGTATAATCCACTTATTTTGTGTTAGCTGGATATCGAATTTTCCTTCTGAGAGATGGGTTACTAAAGCTGTAATCATGCTTGTCATAAGAGAAGCTGAGGACCCGATTCCTGTTTTATGAACGTTTTCTATAGGAACATCGAATCGACTGTATTTACAAAGCATTGAACGCGGAGATGTTTGTGAATAATAATCATTATCTGCCAATATAGTAATGCATAGGTCTGTTATTGTTTTTGGATTTAAATAAAGTATCGAATACATTAGCGCGCAATGTATATATGGATTTCTCGTCTGATTATCACTTTATAATATGAAAAAAAAGCATTTTTGAAAGGCTTTCCCTACACTTCTTGAATCTTCAAAAACGTATTATCTTTATCAAAAATCACTCGAAAAAAATAATCTGGCTGCTTAAATTGAGGACAGCGGACACGTATCTGTGGCTCTTCTCCCGTTTTCTCTGCATCTTCAACAATACATACCATTCTTGCAGAAAGTGTAAGAACAAATCCTTCGTTTTCTGGCTCAAGAATCAAATATCCCCCCGCAAGAAGTACCTTCCCGGGTGAAGAAACAGCAGTTCTTTTCTTTTCCATTTCATTTAGCTGTTTTTTAGAATATTTTTTTCAGAAAAAGAGTGTTTTTTTTTGTATAAATTTTTCAAGTTGTTATTTTTCCATACGATGAGTGCAAGAGGGTTTCTGTGACAACCAGAGTTTGTAAGCGTATAAAATTGATTTTGAGAAAAGGTTTAAATGAGTTTTTGCTGGCTAAATAGATATTTTGTGTGTTATTTTTTATAAATAGTGTTTTTTTGCGTATATATATTATAGGGTTGTGTTTTTTCAGCGGTAAAATTGCATGATTTATAGAGAAATACAGAAGATTTCAAATTTTTTATGGGGTGTGCATTTGGGTTGTGAGAATTTGCAGAAGAAATGTCTTTATCGTCATTATTCTTTACCCGTAGGGCTCTTTTTGCAATTTCCGAAGAATTATGTGCGTGCATTTCATATTTGGACAAAAACAAATGAGACATCTACATCTGAAGTTTTAAATATTTCTTCTACATTAATATCGCAGCAAGCTGTGTCTACAGAGTCTAAACCTTTTTCTTTGGCATTTTCTGCATCATCAGAGGCAGATGTTGTTGTAAAATATGAAAAAAGACTTTTGGATTTGTTTTCTGAAAATAAGTATTTTAATGTGATTGAAGTTTATGAGGAGATGAAATCTTTATCTGTTGTCCCTACTGTTGAGTCATATGATATTATATTGCAGTCAATGGTCAAAATTCGTCAGCCAGGTGTTGTAACTATGATAAACACTATTCTTGATACGTATAAGTCTATGCTTGAACATCAATTAACGCCTAGTGTATCAATTTATTCAACAATTATTCTGGCTCTTTGTGTTCGTGAAGAGGAAGTTTATTCTCAGTTACAAACATTAAATAATAAAATTGAGCGAAGTCCTTCTAATAATACTCAATTGCAAGAGAGAATAGATGCTTTAAAAAAGGAAAATAATTTAAATATGGCATGCGAGATATTTAAAGCTAGTATTAGCGTGAAGTTTCATCATTATTCATCAAATGTATATTTGGAATTAATGCGTATTTGTTCTCTAGTTGGGAAAACAGAAGAACTTCTTATGATATATGAGCAAATTATTACTCATAATCTCGTCCCAGAACCTCATGTATTTATTTATTTAATTAGAGGATTTTCTAAGCACAAAGATATTAAATCCATTGTTGAATGTTTTAATGAGTACAAGTCTTTTGCATCAAAGATGGAACCTCATGACAAATATGATGTTTATTCTGCGTTAATTGATGGTTACTTTAGATCATATGATCCTTCTGGTGCAATTGCGTTTTTTGAGAAATTGGTTTCTGATAATAATGCCTTTATTCCGTATAAGATTCTTAAAACAATCATATTTGGGTTTTCTTATAATGGAGATTATTTGACAGCTAAAGCTTGGATTGATCGCATGAAGAAAGATAAAAACCTTCCTAAACCTACTCCGTCATGCATAATACCTGTTATTAGTGCGGCTATTAAAGCTAAGGATTTAAATGTTGCTGCCGAGCTTGTCGATTATTCTTCTTCTATTGGATCTATGAAACCATTTGGAAGAGTTATTTTTGAGTTTATACTTTTATGTTTAGAGCATAAAAAAGACAATTATGCAAATAATATTCTTAATAGTATATCTGTTGAAGGAATTAGGCCTGATGAAATTACTACACAAGCGATTGCTCATGCAATGATTGAAAATGGAAATGTGCATTCTGCTCTTGAATTTTATAAAACATGTTTGAAAGTTAATGTTCAACATTTTGGATCTACAAGATATATTCGCCGGGGATTTACTTCAGTGGGTATTTCTATAATGGATGAGTTGAAAAAAAAAAATATTCTTGATTTCAAATTAGCTTTAAAAATCATTACTAATGTGTATGATACTGCGTTTCATATACCTTATCCTATGCTTGTAAATGTTTTAGAGCTTTATTTTATGGAAAAGGAAAAATCAGTGGAAACATGGAAAACTAATTTGAAAATGTGGGAGACAACTATATTAAGTTTAAGCATTAGAGTGTTATGCTTTTCTGTTAAACAAGAAAAAGGGTCATATGCACATAGAGCGTTGCCTGAAGTTGTTAGAGATGTGATTTCTGAAAATATTGCGATTATACCAGGTTTTGTAACGGCTGTTTCTGATACGTTAAATATTATAGGAGAAGGAACTTTATCTCTCCAATGGGGAGAATACATTGAAAAATACAAACCATCTAAATCATCTAATTCAGCTGATGCAAAAATTACTTGTTTGAAAAATTTAAGACCTCTTTCTATTGATCTTATGCGTGATTGGGATCAAGTTAAAAACCATCCTGATATAGATTTTTCTACTTCTCAAAAGATTTTAAATGATTCTATTTGTCATAATAGGACCAATGATTATTCTGCTTTGGTTCATGAAATATATGTGACATATAGAAAAGGAAAAGATATTACTCCAGAAGCATATTGTAGATTATTAGAACGTCTTGGAAGAGAAAAAAAAGTAGATTTAGTAAATGATCTGTTTAAATTAGCTAAGAAGTCTATTTATAAAAATTTTAAGGGAGACACTGGATTATGTTACCTTGGATTTTGTTTAAATAGCATGATTATTGCTCAAATATATTCTGGTCAAATAGAATCAGCAAAAGAATATCAAAAGCAATTATTGGAACTCGGGTTTTCTCCAAGTGCTTCTGTTTTTGCTACATATATTATAAATTTAAAAAGTTCCGATGCTTATCAAGAGGCTACTGATGCTATGAAAATTTATGATGAAGCAAAATCATATAATGTTGAGTTTTCTACGTATTTTTATAATGCTCTTATATCGAAATTTTCTAAAGCACGAAGAGTAGATGAGGTTCTTGAGATTTTTTCAGAAATTAAATCGAGTAATATTCTTCCAAATAGTATTACATATGGGACTGTTATAAATGCGTGTTGCAGGGTAGGGAATGAAGAATTAGCAAACAGTTTGTTTGCAGAAATGGAAAATAGTCCTCGTTATTATCCTAGAGTAGCGCCATACAATATAATGATGCAGTTTTATGTTCATACAAAGAAAAATAGGAAGATGGCACTTAAATATTATGAGAAACTTCGTAATCAGGTTTTGGCTCCTTCTTCACATACATATAAACTTTTAATTGATTGTTGGACTATAAACGATCCCCCAAATATAAATATGGCGCTCCAGGTATTGACTGAAATGACCAAAAATAATGTTCCTATCACTACTCTGCATCATAGTGCAATTATATATGCAAAGGGATGTGTTTATGGGGATTTAAGAAGTGCTAGACAATATTTCAATTGCATTACTGAGCGTAACTTTAAACCTGTAGTTCCTGATGAAATTTTGTATAGATCTTTAATAGAAGTATATGTTGCTAATAATCGGGTGAAAAATACACGCAAAATACTGTATCAAATGAAAGAAAAGGGTATTCCCTTGACAGCAGATATTGTTAACTTACTTATTCGTGGGTGGACACATGAACGCCAGATAGAAAAAGCTAGAGAAATTTTTGATTTATCTGATACACAAGAAAATGGTATTTCAAGAAATCCTGGTACTTTTGAAGCAATGGTTCGTGCTTATTTATCTGTTAAAGATGTAATGTCTGCAAAAAATATTTTAGAAAAAATGAAAGAATGTTCATACCCTCAAGCTTCAGTTTTGGAAGTTGAGTCTTTGTTTAAGGATTCGACATTATCTTCACTTTAATTTCACACATATGTATGATTATATAAAAATAGTGCTATTTTTACGGTATATTATAAAAGTTTACATTGTTTTACTTTACAAAAATGTCATATAGTCTATTTTTATTAAAGTTGTATGAATTAAGAAATAATTCGATAAAGGTCATACAGAGGGATTTTTTAGATTTTCTTGTCTTTTTTATAATTTTGAAAAAATAACAAAAATTATGCATTAAAATGTATGTCTTATTAATTTTTCATAAATAATACTTTTTACATATTTTACTTGAGGTTTTGTGGTTTATATGAGGTGTCCTATACAAATTAAATTTAGAAAAACTTTTTTGATAATCATTTTTCTTAAAAAACACAAGTTTGTTTTATAAATTGTCTTTCAAATACTCTATTTTACATTTATTTTTTTTATCTAGAACATTGATTTCAAATGGACACCTATGTGTTCTTTTGGAAGGTGTCGGAGAGCAGGGATCTATGTCCGAGTAAAAGAAACAAAGCATTTTTGTTGACTGAGTTTTTTTTGAGAAAACGTCAGTGTTTTTAAGAAAATAAGGATTTTATTAGTCTTTGTGGGTTTTGTTTATGGGTATGGTGTGAAAGAAGACTTAAAAACAGTGAGTTTATCATATTTTGTATGATAGAAATTGATGAAGAATTTGTAAGTTTATTATTAGTGAGGATTTGTAAATGAAACGTGTTTTTAAAGGGTTATTTTACTTGTAGATGCAGGTTATTTTTAATAGGTATTATATGGGTTTTTTTAACGTCTCAGGATTTTTATAAATGTATATTCTATTAAAATGGTAATAGAAGAGTACCCGTTGATCTCTCAACCTTCTCCTACGCCTTTATCTCCTCTTTCTAAGCGTTCTCGTGTGTCTCCTGGTCGTTTAAAGTTGAAGCATAATAAGATATCAGCAAAGGTTACGGCTGATGTATCAATTATGGATCTGGTACCTCGTCGTTTAGCTCCTAAACCTCCTATAGAACCAGAGAAGAAAGTAGAGTTTTCTCAAACGCCGCCAATATCCTCAGATTCTCAATCTATATCTAATACTTTGACACCGCTATTAGGCTCTCTTGCATCTTCACAAGTAGATGTTATGCCATTATCTTTTTCTCATTCTCAGACTTGTGGGTCAGTATCAGAGTCTATAAAAGCATCACAATATTCTACACCAACGAAACATTCTGGCGTTCCTAATTATAGTCTTAATTCTCCAACGAGTAGTAGTGGCAGATCTGTTAAGAATGTTTTTGGACAATTTATGAATAGTGTAACAGAGATTTTGGGATCTCAGAAAAAGTCGGAGATTTCATCTCCATTTGATCCTGTTCATCTCACACATGTTGATTTTGATACGAAAACTCGTAAATTTACTGTATATTATTATTTGATATAGTTATGAAAGTATACTAAGTTTCTAGGGCTTACCAAAAGAATGGCAGAGAATTCTTGCTGAAAACGGTATTTCTCAAAAAGAGCAAGAAGAAAATCCGCAGGCAATTATGGATATTTTAGCTTTTTATACTGATACTGCTTATTCTCCTATTTTAGAATCTGTGAACGATGATTCTCGTGAAATATCGAGAAATTCGGATCCATTTAGCTTTGATACATTTAAAACGTCTTCTGTATTACCACCATTGTCTTTTTTATCAAAAAAAGATAAAACTTCTGTAAGTTTTCGTTATATAGGGAAAGATTTACTTATATATTTTAAAATAGCAAGGTACTTTATCATGTGATTCGAAACAGAAAGTATTAAAAGAAAGCAAAAAATCTGATAATTTATTGCCTTTATTTTCAAAACAGTTTTCATTTAAGAAAATTAAAAGTTCTTCGCCTATTGTATTAAAAAAGTCGGCTTTAACCCCTAATTGTAAAAAACAAGATATGTCTCCAAGTAAAATATCTGATTCTTTGGAGTCTTCAATAAGTTCAGAGTCTTTGTTTTCTTCGAATAATCTTATTTCAAAGTCATTACAAAATGTAAAAGATAGTTCAGAATCATATGGGACGAAAGAAACGTCCGTTAGTGGTTCTCAGTCATCATTAAAATTAGAACTTATATGTAATAACCAAGACCCGACTAAATTATATCGGAATTTAGTGAAAATTGGTCAGGGTGCATCTGGAGGTGTTTATACAGCATATCAAGTTGGTACAAATATGATTGTTGCAATAAAACAAATTAATCTTGAGCATCAACCGAAGAGAGATCTGATTATAAATGAAATTCTTGTTATGAAACAAAATAAACATGAAAATATTGTTAGTTATATAGATAGTTTTTTGTTTAAAGATGATTTATGGGTAATTATGGAGTATATGGAAGGGGGTTGTTTGACTGATATTTTAATGTCTACTATTATGACAGAAAATCAGATTGCAACAGTTGTAAAGGAGGTATGTTGGTTTATGGTTTAATGTTTTGATTTTATAGAGTTCTTAGGTTCTTAAAGGCCTAATATATTTGCATTCAAAAGGAATTATTCATAGAGATATCAAATCGGACAATGTATTATTGTCTCTTGAAGGATCTATTAAATTAAGTATGTTTTATTGTTTTTTTTTTCATTTTTTTTTTGTATTGGTCTTAATACATTTGTAGCTGATTTCGGATTTTGCGCCCTTCTTAGTGAAGCGTCGACTAAACGTACGACTATGGTTGGGACTCCGTACTGGATGGCTCCTGAAGTTATTACTCGCAAAGAATATTGTCCAAAAGTCGATATTTGGAGTCTTGGAATCATGTGTATTGAAATGGTTGACGGCGAGCCCCCATATCTTGATGAGAACCCCCTTAGGGTACCTTTTTCACTTCTTTTCCTTCATCCTAACACCTCCCCAGGCCCTTTATCTTATCGCAACCAATGGAACCCCTCATATTTCAAAGTTCGAGAACCTCAGTCTTCCCTTCCGTGATTTTCTTAACCAGACGCTCCAAGTAGATCCTGAGCGTCGTCCTTTGGCCTCCGTGCTCCTTCTTCATGGCTTTTTTGACAAAGTGTTGCCTCTTGATTGTCTTGTCCCGTAAGTCCTTTCTTTTGTTTTTGTCCACTAATCCTTCAGTATCATACGTACTGGCAGGAAAAAATCAAAAAATACAACAAACTCCGTATAATCGCCCTTTTATGTATTTTTTTTTCTCAACCCTCCCTCTTTGTACTTAGCGTTTTTCAAAGGTTACAACACAACACCGCCAGTGTGCACACTAGTAAATACGTTGTTGTGTGCACGCGAACATTGGCGGAGCTCATCGGATGGAGACGTTTGAAGGTATTTTGCAAGATCTTTGGCAGGCGCGTCCTCCTGGTGTTTCGGGTTCTAAGATTCAGAGGCTGACGCGGATAGCTGTGCAGAATGTTAAGGTATGAAAAAGAGAAGCAATGGGGGGTGGAAGGAGGAGGGGGAAGAGGGGGGTTATTGAGTGAAGATGAGGTGTATTTTTGCGTTTTTTTTGGTTCTTTGTTTTGGGCGTTTTTTTCTTTTTTTTTCCTATCTTTTTTCTTACATCTTCAGGATAGTGGAAAAATGGCGATGCTTCTTTACAAGCACTTTAAAAAGACGCCGGGAACACATAAACTTGGGGTTCTTTATGTTTTAGATTCAGTGGCGCGTGCATATCAAGATTTGTCTCGGGGAGACAAGGGAGACAAGGAGGTATCGGAAGAGGGGACGTTTGCTGGGGGTCTTCAGCAATTGACGCAGCTTTTGGAGAGTTTGATGAATGATATGATGCTTTATGCGCCTGCGGAGCATCGTGAGAAGGTGTTGAAGCTTGTAAATATTTGGGAGAAGGCGGAAACGTTTCCTATTGGGTTATTATTGCGACTTCGTACGACGCATTTTTCAGAGTCGCTGCAGACTCAACAAGTCCCGCAAAGCGGCTCTGGAGATGGTTTGAAGATGCATTCGGTGGAGCCGGTGGCAGCCGCTGCTTCTTCCGGATCAATGAATACTGTTGCAGACCAAACAGAGTTAGTTGCAAATCAAACGGGAAAATTGGCGTCGTCTTCAAGTGCCTTGACGGATACAGATGCGCCAGCAGCCCCTGTGATATCAACGGTATTACAAGCGCTGGCACTGATGGCTCAACAGATGAAAGGGGAGCAGCAGACAGTGCAAAATAATGCAGGAATGAGTGGGTCTTTTTCTAGGACTTTAGGAGGTTCAGATGGCTCTGTAAATACGTTTTCGTCCGCGGACAATATAGGTTCTCAAAGTTTAAATTCGGGAGTTGTATCACTTTCTACCGATCCGATGGGTACGTATTATCCATTTCTTTTTTTTTTTTGTTCGTCGATTTATCTGTTTTAGTTTCTTCTGTAGGCCAGATTCCTCCTGTGCAGCAGCCTTTGGATACTCTACACGCTCAACAAATGGCTTTGCTTCAGTTGCTCACTCAAAAGGGGGTCTCTGCTGCTCAAATTCAGTCAATTATTCAACACGTTCAATCATCCAGTGGTGCTTTGCCTACGCCTAATGATTCTCAAGCGACTCTTGATAATACTTATCCAGCATTACAAACATTCGATAATATTCAACGAGCCACAAACATGCCTTCGACGTTACAGCATTCGGCTAATGCATTACAAAGCCCTTTAATAGCTCAGCACTCATTAGCTCATGTTCAACATACTGGGATGTCTTCTCAACGTCCAGTAGGAGTAAGAAGTAGCCAAGGAGGTGTTTCTGAAGGAATACAAACGGGATCGTTGGTTGATTTACAAACATCTCGACCACGGTTATCATCAAAACGAAAGGATTCTAAAGAGTCTTTTTCAAGACCCTTACGGTCATCAGAAGATCGGGGAAAACTTAAGTCTGCTTCTCGACAATCTGATGAACGTAGTTTAAGTCCACCTTTGACAAGAATATATTCTACTTCTAGTACATCACGTTCTTCATGCGTAAATTCTTATGATAGCCCTTCAGTCGATAATGCATCATCTTTTGAACCATCATATGTTTCATCTCAACAACCTAATTCTTTAAAATGTTATGTTCGTGATCCATCAGTTTCTGAGGATTCAATTAAAGGTGAGTATTAGTATGTTTGATTGATTACAGTTGATTGATTCATCTGGATCATTTTTGTTTTTTTTTTTTTTCTGATTCTTTTTAGTGTTAAGTAGAACTTTGTTTATTGGCGGTGTTTCACAAAGGTATATAAGGTTTATTTTTTATTTGTTCTTACACTTTTCAGTATTTCTCAGGAAGATTTGCTTCGTATGTTTTCTCCTTATGGAGATATACAAAGTTGTATTGTTAATCATACCGCTCGGCATGCGTTTATTAAGATGTATAGACGTAAAGATGCAGAAGCTGCACGATCAGGTATGGAAACGTTTACACATGAAGATACAGTCATTAGAGTATGCTTTGAAGTTTCGTTAGCTTTTGTATTGATTTAATATAGACAAAATGGGGTGTTGGCTTTGGACCAAGAGATTGTAGTAATTATACAACAGGCGTGAGTATAATTCCAATATGGCGATTAACAGAAGTGGATCGTCGTTGGTGTATGTTTGCAGAGTGGGGAGGAACTGGTGGAAGGCCTCTTGAAGGTGGATTTGTGATGGAAGAACCTGATATTGAAATTGGAACAGCTGTTGGTTCAAAAGCTGCAAATAAACGGCAGTTGTCGGGCCGCAACGAGCATAAAAAGGGTCCTGCAAGTCAGAAGCAGCAGCAACAATTTTCTCAACAATCACCTCAGTTATCTCAGCAGCATCCTCAGTTACAAGAAAATTCCTGTTTTTCTGTAGAAAATGTTTCTCGTCCTTCGTCTACACTTGTTTCTCCATGGTTGGGTGCGATTCAAGCACATTCAGCGTATAAAACTACACGGTAGTTCTATAATGTCTTTAATATCGCTTTCGTGCATTTTTTTGCTTCAAGATTTTTTGGATTGGTCAAGTGGTCTATGAAATCAATGAAGAGGGCAGTTATATTTTTGTCTTTAGTTGGATTTGGCCGTTGTTAGGCATGTTGAAGGACTATATTGACCCCTTTGAGAAGGATTAATGAAGTACGTTTTTCGAAATTTTATGTATTTATAAGAATTCTATTCTAAAATATATAAAAGCCCCAAATCTGGGATTTCGTATTTGTATGGCATCTATTGAAGTTGAGATATAATATGTAATAAAATATTAAAATATATAAATCTTTGAAAAAGTACACAATTTGTATAAAAATGAAAACATGATTAGTATATAATTAATATAGACTATAGCTCATGTTTCAATCAACAGTGATTTTTTTCTGTATATCTGCATAATTTTCGTAATAACTTTTGAAAAAAAGAATGGAACTGTTGACATCTTCTATGCCTGCCTATAAAGGTAATTAATATAAAAAGATACATAATAAATTAGGATTACTAGCCATTTCTCTAATAGAATGCATAGAAAGTTGCGGAAGCCCGACATCGACTGCTCTAATTCCTAAAGATTTGCTTAATAAAGGTCCGATTGTGCTTCCAGAAATTATAGTATTGTCGTTTACAAAAACTAAATAATAAAGTTACAAATATGGAAAACATGAAGATATTTACATTGAATATTTGTATTAGCTCTTCTGGCGATTTCATGTACAAGTGCTATTCCAGGAGAATTTGTTGCATAACGTTGGTTAGAATTAATTTTTAATACAAGTCCCTATAAAAACTAGTTAGGTATTGGAAAATTAAATAGAGTATACTACTTTATTTAACTTTGGCTTATGATTGGACTCGTATTTTGAATAATACTGTTTTATATATTAAAATAGATAATAAAACTCGATTTTACCTACATTTGGATGAAGTGCATGTCCTAATATGTTTAGTATATAATAAAAAAAATTATATGAAAAAGCATACCCATATCTGCAGATATAAGAAAACTTTTAGACAATGATTGTTCGAGACTTATTGGATCACAAAACTGTTTTGCTAATTGAGTACTAAAAAGTCTTTTTAAACTATAATAGTTCATTAAAATTGTTTAAAATATTGTTGGAATTATACATAGATGGTAGAAAAGTTGACTCTGCTCCATGAGCACTCACAGAACCGACTTCTTCATGATCAAATAAAGCTATTAATTTAATAATAGAATTAAAACATGATTTGTCTTCTTGTGCAAGACTTTCCAAAAACCCTCGAAGAATAGAATAACACATTGTCTAACACACAATTCAGTAATAGGATTGTTTAGAATATTGTGTATTTACTTGATCATCAAGTCTTCCAGAAAAAACAAATTCTTCATTAATTCCTCCTACAAAATTTAATATGAGAATAAAAAAAAACCTTCTTCTTTACCAATACATGCAGGCTGAGTGTCTCTTAGCATTAGTTCGAAATCTATAATTTGTTCTTCTAAAAAAAAATATATTTAATATTAACATAAAACTATTTTATTTTTTTTACTTTCTATTTTTAATTCTCTAGAAATAAAATCAAGAAGTTCATTGTGATGCCTTGAATCTGAGTCATCTGCACATCGACACTTTCGGTTTTTTTGTGATTCAAGTCCCAAAATTGGCAAGAATTGTGTTTCTTTATTAAACTCAAATTTTTGATTAACTTCTCGGTCAAGATGGATTGCAAGTGTCGGGATACGCATTACTATGACATTAAATACACTTTTCAGACTCAATTGGTCTGCGAAAAGCTGCTATGACCAATTATCAAGTAGAAACTTACAAGGTTTTCGAATGTCGATTAAACACTGTTTGATACTGCCATCTTTTTCTTGAACCATAACACGGCCTGCAACACCAAGGTCTCTATCGAACCACGAATGCCAAATACCTCCTCCATATGTTTCAATACCAACTTGAAGATATCCTTCAAATGTTTTTTTAGAAATAGGTTTGATCCTAAAGATAAAGTCATTAATGCAAAAAAGCGTTGCTTATAATACTTTAATGAAGGAGAATCTACGTGCGCACAAGAAAGAGCTATTGGATTTCCTGGTTTCCAATCCTCGCCTTAAAATAATCAAATTTGTTTTTGTACTGGAAAAAAAATACCAATACTAAAAGCAATAATTGATGAAGTATTTCTAGTAACGTAGTATTTGTTTCCAGGTTTAATACACTCACTCCAGCATTCCGTTTCTTTTAATTCAATAAATCCTGCAAAAGATAAATATTTGCACACTGTTTTGACAACATGAAATGGTGTTGGTGAATTGTTTCTGAAAAAAAAACATTAGATACATATATAAGCATTTTCTGTAAGTATTTTTACAAAAAGTCTATAAAATCGCTTATATAAGACATTTTATTTGAATCAATAAGTGGTATTATATATTACTTCCGCTTTTAAAAAATATTGAAACAAAAAAACATGAATATGTAAATGTATATTAAAAAGTACATTTAAGTGTAATAATAAGAATGAAAATGAATAGATAGAATTACAACAATATGAACATAGAGCTGTATTTTTTTGTATAAAGTTAAAAATGGAATTTGATATGTTAGAAACAAATTAAAATGCAGAAAATATGTCGACAATAAACAATTTTCCCAAGTAACAATAATGAGCACTAAAGGCAGCACGTTGTGTATGTTCAAAAGGTATGTTGTAATTTTAATTATTACTTAAGGGTTTTTTTTAGATTTTATTGGGTATAGATAATGTATATTTAATATTTTCTGGCGTTTTAATCAGTAATTCTCCAAAAAGGAAGCCATTTCAAATGAGCCCAGTGTACAGAAGGACCTAACATACCAAACGTAATGTCCTATTAATAAAATTAATAAAACAATTATTCCAAATAGTGTAAACCTTGAAATGAATAAATGTTGTAATGATGATTACGTATACAACGAAAAAAATAATAGTTCGTATAATAGTTGATGCAGATCGTGTAAAATGATCAAAAACAAAACCTGTCACTAAAATTGCAAAAAGAAGTGCAGGAACTAAATATTAGAAGATGAAAGAAAATATAGCTAAACATACAGTAATGGTGAAGATATAAAATTCTATAGATGGTTAATAATATTATAGCGTATAATACAAATACCTTTTCATGGAAAAAAATGGAAGATAGTAAAGCATCCATCCTAAAACAGGATAAATACCAGAATAATGGAAGTGATTGAATGTATCTGAGAATATTATCAACATTGATGAATGTTGCGAGTCTTAAGACATACCAGGAGTGAAATCAATATAATGACGTTTCCAGCGAACAATATAAATTGCTGTAAGTCCAAGAAAGATAAGAATAGAAGCCGTGGATATCCAGTAAATAATAGGATTCCCTAGCATATAATACTTGACAACTATATAGAAGTAGTTAATTAAAATTTCAAAAATGTATATTAAAATAAACCATTATCATCCCATGAACACATTCGAATACCCACCATAGCTATAGGCCATTGCCATGCATATGATGCTAATTCATCTTTTTTTCCTTTTTCTGGAACAAGTGCATTATTCGTATTCATCATTCCTATATTGGCATGGATAAAATCTTCCCAAAATGAAGGTTTGTAAAATTTAGTATCACCAGAAGGTACTAAATTGGGTTAATAAATAATAAATAATTGTTTTTTTTTACATCGACTATTCCAATGATTTTCAATATTCCAACGTGTAAAATAATCTTTAGGATTATTTGATTTATCACATGTAACTTCAATTTGTTTAAATCCCCAATGAGGTAAATGAACACGAGATGCTCTTAAATAGCAATTAAGAGAAACATGTCGAAGACGAAAAGCAGTCTTTATAGTTTTTATACGATTATCCTGAGGATCGGAATCTTTCACAACTTCTATTATCCAATGATCGTTGTTATCTCCTACGGTAAGATTCCCATAACATGAAACTTCTCTGTTTTTTTTTGTAATGGGGGCTGGAATATTATGACTATGAAGATTACAACCTGTAGGACCATGGACAAGACGAAGAGTATCGTTATTTCGTAAATATTGTATAGGATCTTCGTCAGATACTTGTTTTAATCCATGAATAGGATGGATGTGCCAGTCATTATTGTTATCTTTATGATGATAACAAGTGACTTGTTGTTGATTAGAACCTCCCGGAAATGTTTGAATGTGAGAATGAAGTAGTCCTCCTGAATATGCCATATTTTTTATAGTTACTTTAGAACCATAGGCAATATAGATAGGACTTTGTTTGATATTAGTCCCTCTGAGATTTGCCTGAAATAAAGAACTCATTTGAGCATCACCAGTACCTGACCTGTTTAGAATTCCAAAATGAGTCCAGAAAGTTAGTGCATAAAACAAAAACGGGACAATAATTAAAGCTACAATACGGGTAACCCAGTGTCTTAAATATATGACCTAGAAATCAAAAAGGCTCTCGAAATTTCATTGTCACTTTTTACCTTTGGCATTTTGTAATCGCCAAATTTAATCCAAAGATCTTCAAGTGTATACAAGCCACATAAAATTGTAACGAGAATACCAACCCATTTAATACTACAAACACATCCAATGGATATACCTGTCATAAAAAGCCATTTGTGCCATCGATATGAGAATGGCTTATGGCGGTAAGAATGGAATTTAAATAAGCTAAAAATAGTGGTCATAGAAAAAAATAGAAGCATACTATCTAAAAGGATAAACCTGCTAATCGTTGCAAGAGAATTGTCTTTTTTATATAAGAAATCACAGAATATTTAAAAAAAAATCATATTTACCGAACAAAACCATCAATCCCACAAGAAATGCTGCATAGAAAGAATAGTTCAATTCAATTGCTGTAAAATAAGCCAGCGGCACACATAGAGCTCCAAATATAGCACAAAATGAACGCATGAATCTGTAGTTAACAGCTTCTGGATATGTTTTTCCGCTATCAAATTTAAATGTTCCATTGTGACCAGATAAGTATCCTGATAATCCAATTAATGTTTTTCCAAGAGGGGGGTGGACCTAAAAACAAAGAATTGGTTAGAAAAATTGGATTGTATATATAAACAATACACATACATCGAAATAAAATTTCCTTTCAATATAATAAGATGCAAATTTTCCAAAACTTGAAAAAATTATTAAAAACATCATTTTAACATAGTTAAGTGAAATTACTGTGCCTCATCCCAGACGACGCGGTTAGAATATGTAATACGGTATAATCTTGTAAATAGTGCTAACCCAAATAAAATAATTGGAATTATAAAATGTGTATATTTTGAAAACTGTTGCTAAAATTACTTTGTAAGCAAAAAGTTTTTACTTTTTATTTTTATTCTTACAGAGAGTTCTTTCTCTTTCAAAGTAGTTTTTTCTTTATCATTTTCATTTGATTCACATTTTGTATTTTGAGATGATTCATTCGAATTATTGGTTTCTTTTCGTCTTCGAAGTGCTGCTTTAAAGATGCTTGTTGTGGATGCCGACATGAGATGTCTTTAATGCTTTATAGAATATAAAGCTTTAAAGAAATTGTTGTTTAATAGTTCTACTTGAATTTTTGTTTTATAGGTTGCGATCGTAATTTGAAAAATGCTAAATATTTTGATAGTAAATTTAAAATATTAAATATTTTATTAGATTAATTAACTTTTGTTTTTTTTTATATTTGCATTGAGTGTTTTTTACTCTTGTAGTTTTATGTTTGTTTATAAATTTTTTGAAAATGGGCTTTTTTTAAAAGATGAAAGTGTTTAAAATATATTTTATCCAAATAGTATATATATATATACATATATGATATTTAATCGTTAAAAATATTTGGAATGCATTTGCGAATGTGCTTTGAATTGTGTGAAATAACTGATTATTTGTAATTGTAAAAAGATTTTTTTAGATTTTTATTATTTTAATTATTTTCTATATTGTTTTTATTTCTTTATGTTTTTTGATGAAAAAGGGAATTTTATATTATAAATTTAATTAATATTCAAAAATATTTTTTCATGTGATTGTAGATCGTTTTTATTTAAATGTTTATTAAATAATAAAAATGAAAAATTTAATCATAACAATAAAATTTATTATATTTTTAATGAATTTTTGTACTTTTTACGAATTTTTTATTTATATTATATACAATTAATTTTTTAATAAACATTTTTAAAATGATATAATTTTGTTTGAAAAAAAATGTTCACTACTAGTAGTTTTGATAACGAATTATTATGTATTTGTATTTATTATATATGTAATAAAAAAAAGTATCTTAAAATATCAAATTAGAATATGAAGTGTTAGAAAATGGAGACTAATATTCTTAAAAAGCGTTTTGGATGATGAAAACATGCTTATTTCACAAGTTTTGATATAAAAGGTGAATAATAAAAATAGATATTAGTAAATGAAGCGTCGAATGGTTATATTCGAGTAGAAAGTGCATAGTTTTGTTCTTTTATTTTTTATTTGAAAAATACATTTTTAATAAACAATGTTATATTGTTTTTTATTTTAATTTTTTTCCTATAGACGAATAGTGATTCCAACAAGAGGTTGGTACCATTCTCTACGTTTCAATATCTCTTTAAGCCATGCCAATTTAGTAAATCCTAGTGTGTGCATTGTTTCTGTAGTCAGAAATCGTGGCTGAAAAAATTGTCGGTTGTTGAAGTCAAGAAAACAGTTTTCTTGCCAGTAACATGTCGTGCTGAACAAAGTAATCAATATCAATGAACAGTAAATACTACTTTCATTCTAACAACGATTTTTTCCTATTAAATAATCTTACCATGGTCGATGTAAAAATGAAAGTGATACAAGAAAAACCATTAAAAAATAAGAAGATGCAGTTGTAGGAATAAACAGAAACGGGAGAAAATGACACAAACAGTACATTTTTTAATTCATCCGCTTCAACTACGCTTAAATTTTTTATTTTATAAAAATTTGAATTTTCAGACGTTAACAAAGGTGACAATGATCACGTGATACAACGCGTTTGGTGTTTAATTGGATCTCTGGTCACGTGACAATGGTTGATTTCGTGTTCGGCGATGAACGTCCGTTTCGAAAGTCTATTTAAAGAGATATTTTGAGAAGAAAAGAGTGTTTTTTTTGCATAAAAAACAGGGTCTTCCGTGTTTAAAAAGTTGTTTTTATTCAATGGATGCAAGTCGTTCTTTGTTGGATCTTTTGCGACCCAATCCGGGTTCAAAAGAGCGAAGTATTCAAGAAGGATCAGTAGGACCTTCGAAAGGAATTAGTGAAGTTCAGAGTAATTTTTTGTCAATATTGATTGGAAAGCCTGGGGATTCTCCAGACAAGACGGATTCTTTGCCGCTTAAACCGACGTTTCAGTCGGAATATATATCAAGTTTAATTGAATCAAAGAACGAGGGTTTATTAAAGGACATGACTAAGAAAGAGCGTTCCGTCTCTACATCGGAACGTCCTTCAAGCATTACTACTTCTGTGGTTGCTTCGTGTATAGATAGAAATGTTTCTGCCACTGCATCTCCTGCTGCTACAATATCTCCCGTTGGGTCGATGACACCGTCCCAAAATGGTCTTTTATCTTCTCTTTTAACAGATACTCCTTCTTCTGATGTGGCTGGGCACCTGGGAGCGCTGGCAACTGATGTGCCTACCAGTTCATGGACTGCTGGTACAACTGTAACTGGAGGACCATTAGGTGCATCAACATGCACACCTGTTGCTGCTTCTATAGGTGCATCTTGTGAAAATACGTCTGTTTCTTCTATTGGACTTCTTTCAACTAACGAAAAAACTCCTAAAACATTGTTTGCTACAACCAATATCTTTGATCAATTATCTGTTACAAATCCTAGAATGTCTGATTTGAAACCGAAAAAAATACTTAAGGCCCCTCCTAGAACAGGTGAGCCAATGGCTTCTAAGTATGAGGGAGAGTCTAGTCAAGTAAAAAATCTTTCCGACCATCTTCCAACTCAAAAACAGAGTTTAAAAAAAGATGTTGAGTCAGGAAAATCTGGTATCCGGAAAATCCTTCTTCCAGATTCACCGTTTATGAGGCTTGTGATACCATTTGCTAAGAATTTTGGGTTTTACGATAAAACTGAAGTGTCTGAAATTGCGCGATTGACTGCAACTTTTGATTCGTTAAATAATCACACAATTGATGCTGATAGAAATTATCTGGCTTATGCTATACCTAAGGGTAAATAGTTTTTTTTTCATTGTTTTAAATATTAAAATAATATCAGATGGAAATTTGCGAGTGATGAATCAAGATGATGGTTCTCACATTCTATTAACAGGCCAGCCGGGATCAAAAGTACATGATATATCGTTCTCCAAATATTTTGTGAATCCTGACAATGTTACTTATCTTATGAGTACAAATTCAAATGGAGGAGTTATTGTATGGAATATTTTGAAAACATCTTTTAGTAATCCATCTAAATCGTAAGGATTTTCCTATTTATTATTTGTCTGATGTTTTTAAGTGTTAAAATGGTTTTTCGGTTTAATGGGGAACATTCTATGTCGAATACTGAAATAAAGGCTAAGTTTTGTCCGATACCGAATATCATTGCTATTAAACTTTTGAATCGTATATATTTTTTTAAATTCAGTAGTGATCGGTTTGAAGAAGTTCAAAGATATGAAATTTCTCTTTCGAGTACTAATATAGGTTTTATTGTTGCTGAAAAATATATCGAGGACTTTTCATTTTCCCCTGATGGAAGGGTTCTTGTTACGATTCATGAAGATGGTACTGCTGAGTTATGGACAGTTTCTGAGCATATAGAACATAATATTAAATTTGTTATATCCACGCCCACACTTTCATATGCAGTTTCTAATGAGCCCTTGTGTTGGGTTTCTTTTATAGGTTCAAAACAGTCTGACGTTCTTTCTAAGCAGCTTGTATTTGGTTTAAGGAATAATCGGAAGTTTTATCTTTTAGATTTAGATTCTGGTTTAATTTCCCAAGAGCTTGTCTTAACTGGAAACAGTGAAAATAGTAATTCAGAAATGTCTTCGGTTGCCTTATTTGATAATAATTCTCAAAATCTGATTGTTAATGATCATTTTGGGTTTCTTTATCGATTTCATTATAATAATAAGGATTTAGATGTATCCATGACACAGGATTCTTATATTCAACGTTTAGTTTCTAATAATACTATTATCGATCCTTCTACGAAAAATTGGTCTCTTTTTGATAGCTTTTACATAGCAAGTTTTATTCCAAAAAGAACCCTTCATAATTTTAATGGTGTATATATAAATGATTCTACTTTTGATTTATTTACAGCACATGATAAAGGTTATACAATTTTGCATCTTCCTGTTTCAAAACAAGAAATGACTACAGAAGATTTAAATGAGTCAAATGTACATGCATATGCTCCTCAAAGTGCTCTTATAACTAATGACAATGGTATTGGTTCGAAATCTGTAAATCATAATAAAAAGATTTTTACTGAAAAAATTTCATCTGATATTAAATTTCAGAATAGCCCGGATTTGAGACAAGAAACTGTTAGGATTAAACGTAAGAAAATAAGAAATGAGGATATTTCTTCTGTAAGTAAGAAAGAAATTAATGATGTTGGTGAATCTGAGTTGAATTCTTCATTTGGTACATTGAATATTGATGATAATTCTTGCAATATATCAGATCAGGCGAATTTAAAAAGATTTGTTAAGGTTCTTTCTAATGAGTTTAATAAACAAAGTAAGATTTTATGTGTTTTGACTTCTATTCTTATGAAATAAGGTAAGAAAATAGAGGAGATTGTGGCTCAAAGAGAAGAAATTAGAGTAAATCAAGAGAAATTATTGCTTCAAGTATGTCATTGATATTATGTGTGTTCTCTGATTAAAAATAGGTTTTTGAAAATTTGAACAATAGTACAAAGGAATTAATAGAAAAAAACGTTTCTTTATCTGTGAAAAATAATATTTTACCTATTGTCAATAAGTTTCCTTCAAATGTTACTGATAGGCAATCTTCGCAATTAATACCATATATGAAAAAATTAAGTCATGAATTAACTACAGAAATTCATAATGCTCATGTGAAGTTTATGGATAAAACAAGTTTGACTCAGAATATATCTGAAAATCTTGAAAAGATATGTATAAATGCATTGACTTCTGAAATAGAACCTTTTATAAAAAAGAATATTGCTCAATTAGAAAATTCTCTTTTTCAGAAAATAGCTCAGATAGAGAGTAAATATGATGAAAAAATGGATTTTTTGCTAAAATGCATTTGTGAGGAAAGAAAAAAGAGTCTTTCTGATGTTGAAACATTATTGCAAAATGTTTCGTCGTTAGAAAAACAAGTTTCCACTTTACTATCTAAAGTGAATATAAATAAATTAGATGTAAATTTAGAAAATTCTTCGTTAAAGTCTTTAGGTAAATATATTCTTTAAAAACACGTATAATAATTATATTTAGGAGATTTTCATAAATCTAAAGAAGAAGTTAAATCTTCCATTAAAGATTTACTAGCTAAATCTTATTATAATGATGTCTTAGCAATAGTATTTTTCTTATTAATTTATCTATGCCTTGTTTAATTTGTTTTAGTGGGTTCAATCTCCTTATAAAGTCGAATTATTTGATATGTATGTCACTATAGATCCTAAAGTTATGTTGGGAAATGCTAGTTACATTATTTTATTTTCAGTAGCTAATGCATTATCCGAAATGACAGAAGATATTGATGATATATTGATAGAAAAGAAGTTGCAGTGGTTGGAAGTTTGTTTTAAGTTGTTGATGGGCATGGAGGTATGTTTGTTTTTTTTTATTTATTTCTAAATTTTTTCAGAATCATCATTTTTCAGGAATTACTTTGCAAATACTCATTTTGATTGAAAACAGAATGGATAATTTGTATGAGAGGTTGCGTCGTGTTGTTCCTAAGGTTTCTTATTCACGGATTGTCTTATCTATCCTTCATTTTGTTGGTGAGCTTAGACAGTTTTTTAATGAATAAGTATGTAGTTTTTCTATTTAAAACGGAAATATTTTTTGTGTTAGTAATTTTAAATAACAAGTTAAATTATTGTTTTTGTATTTATCAATTATTTTTGATTTATCTTATCATCTTTGAAATCGTTTAAAACGATCAGCTTTTTTAAATGAGTTGATAAAAGATAAGCTTTAAATGGATAAAAGTAAAAAAGATATTCCAGGATTTTTTTATGGTGATTTCTTTTTTATATTGAGGTGTTTTAACTTTTTTTAGATGAAAAAAAAAGAAGATATTTTAAAATTTTTGAGAATCATGCTATAGATGTTTTATATCCATATTCTTTAGAAAATATACGTAAAAGAAATAAAAATGACCTTGAAATGGTATTTTTATTGTTTTTATTGGGTATTGATCAATTTTTGTAGAAAAAAAAGGTTTTATTTACTCAAACTGCTCAAAAAACAGAAACAAATTTTTTTCAAAGGAACATTGATCGAGAGGTTGGTAGGCAGCGTATAGGATCTATGAGCCAACACATTGCTTGTTCTTATGATGCACTTTGGATAAATAGACTTTCTATGCATCATGCTAAAGAACCAAATCTTGATCATGGTAGTTTGATTACTTGTTTGAACTTTACTCCAGATATGGATTATATTCTTTTTGGAACATCTTTCGGGTTGTTAGGGTTGTTTTTTCGTTTATTGTTTTTTTTCTTATACATTTATAGTGCTATTAAGTCTACTTCTATAGAATATGCTTATGGGCCTTCTCAATGGAATATTTCTCGATCTACCTCTGAATTGACATCTTTAAGTGTTGATTCTAGTGGAAAATTCATGTAAAACATGATTTTCGTATTTCTTTTGTTTAAGTTCTGATGATTTTAAAGTTGTACATTTATGGGTAATGAAAAAAATCCTGGTTACTTTCAAATAGGTATTGTAAAAAAAAACATTCAAGAAAATTTATTGGATTATGGTATGTGTTTCATATGTAGATATTTTTTTAAAAGTTGCAGATATTAATGTGACTATGGTGCCTCGAGGTAAAAATGCTTTATGGGCATCTGCTATTTCACCTTCAGGTCAAGTGGCTGCAATTGGTTTGGATTCGAACAAATGAATATTTTACTAGTTTAACGATAATAGGCGGATCTAGAATGGCTATGATTGTTAAAGGAATTGACAATAATGCTGAATGTGTATCTGATTTTTATGGTCTTAAGAGTGATGTTTTTGCTGTTGAATTTTTGAATGTAAACACTTTTTTGACAGGATCACGTAATGGATGTGTGAATTTTTTTGATATTAGATGCAAAAATACATCACAGACACGTTCTATTGGATTAGGAATTCGACACAAATCTAGTGTTACGAATTTTGGCTTGATTGGAGACTATTATCTTATTGTTGCAGGGTTGGAAAATTCAGTATGTACGCATTTTCCTTGTTTATTGTTTACACAATATTAGTTAAATATGTATGATATAAGAATGACTCGTCCCGTAAATGATTCTTTTTCTCAATCTGTATTATCATTTAATGGTCATGTAAATGAATATTCTTTTGGGTATGGGTTCAGTATTAGTTGTAATAAAAGAGTTGTTGCTGCAGGTTAAAATAAAATATATTTGTATTTTTAAACTGATTGTCTTAAGCGGGACAAGACCGTGTCTGTTTTTGGTCTACATTAGACGGGAAATTGTTAAGAAAAAAGCCAATGAAGTTTAATGCATCTCGTGCACTTAAGTTTTGTCAAACATCGACTAAATGGTTTGAAGAGTTGTGTATTGCAAATGAGACACATTTGGAGTGGTGGTCTTCTAATTAATATTATTCATATAGTATTGGTATGATATGTTTAAATTGAGAAAAATATTAGTCTATTAAATAGTCTTCCAGTCCGAAATTTATACTTTTTGCGATTTCTTGTGCAAAATCCCAGCCAATATTTACTTTCCAACGGCTTGTGCTGTCTAGTTTATCAGATGTTAATGATGTTCTAATTAGTATTTTTAACGAAGCTAGGATTTCAATCTTGAATATTCATTAGCTTATTTCATCATATTAAAAATAATTATACTTCATTGTAAATATCAGAAGTTAATACATCTTCATCAGATTGAATAGCTAGAAATATTGCTAACATTCTTTCTAAAGTGAATGATTTGGGTCCTGTAAGTTTCTGGTTAGCCATCTTTATATTAGTTAAGATATCTTTTCTAGATGACAGTGCCTTACTGTAGAAGTTGATTTTTTCGTTTTTTTTCTTTTCTTTGTACTGCTTTTATATTTAGAAAAAAGGTTAAAGTCTAATGAGGGTGAATTGTATGACGCTAAATAAGATGCTATGGTGAGATGTTTCGAGATCCAAGAAAAATCAATGATGTCTATTTATTTAAATATAATACTTTTTTTTAATGAACATACCAGTATTTTTTAACGATTTTGGTGTATCATAGTAAGTAAGTATTGATAATTCTTCAAGGATTATTTTGGACGATGACAATGCTGGAGTTTTCTGACTAAATTTGTAAAGTTTTATGATATCTTTTTTATTTGCCTTTCCTTCTTCTATGGGTTTTATAAATATAGGCCACATTTTTTTTGATATAGAAAAAAATAAATCAAAGTCTCCTTCTATAACTGAGCCAAAAGTATCCCATAAGATTCCACAAAATTTTTGCCAAAGATTAATATAGTCGGTATTTGCTATTACATTTTCTTTTTCGAATTTGAGGGTATCGGATAATAATGTAAGTGATTTTTCATAAATGCACATTATTTTAAGAAATTCTGATTTAGAATAAGGCGGAAAATAGATAATAGGAACATGATATGAGCCCCAGGTTATGTTATCTAATGATGTTGTTATTAAAACAGTTGTTATCCAAGGTATAAAAGACTATTTATGATAAGTATTTGCAGGTCTGTATTTTAAAAAAAGCTCAACTAGTTCTGATAGTTTTAATAAGACAATTATAGGAACAGAAACTTTAAAATAGTGTAATTGCTCTATATGATCGAAAATCTAGTATGTATATATGTTAGTTTTTTAAGAAAAAATCTTTTTTATATAGCTTGTCTGCATTTTTCTTACTGCAGAATGTCTGAAAAAGAGAAAGGTATTACTTACCAAAATAACATTATTTGTCCAATTTGCTTTTAAAAAAATGTTTTGAATAGTAACAGTAAATGTTGTTAGATCATCTGAATTAAGTGACTCAAAAGGTATATTTGGTGCTATTAGTTTTTTTAATTGATATATTGTACGTTCCAAGAGAATACGTAAAGAAAAACAATCTTTGCAATCAATCCATGCAAAATTTGCCTCTAGCGATGTAAGAACTGCACGTAAAACACTTGTTTTTCCAGTAAAAGGGTATCCGTGAACTATAAGTGATGGAATTTGAGCCATTTTTTTCTATTTTTGTTTTAGAAAATGGATCAACGTACAGCAAACAAACTTTTCCCAAAAATTGTGCTAAAAGCTCGATTTGATCCTTTCTAAAAGGATAACTCCCTTTTACATCTTCAAAATCATTCATTTTAATCACTTTTATACTCTTAAGAGCAGCTTTTCTAGTACATTTTGCAATTAAATATTTAGTCTTTTTTCTCGAGGTGAAGCGAATCATCGTCGATTCTCTCGAAATTATTAAAAAATCAGCAAAAATGTTTAAATTGCCGTCAAAAAAGCGATTGCAGGAGGTTGCAAGTGTTGCTTCGCGTATTTTTGAGACGACTTTGAATTTTGACTCGCGCCGCAATGGAAATCGTGTTCTCCGTCAGCGATTTCGTGGACCAGCAATGCTTGATTATTATTCACAAATGAATGTTCGTTTAAAGACGGTTATTCAATCGTTTCCGCAGTTTAACTTGGTTGACCGTGATGAGGAGGCTCGAAAAGCTTATGTAAAAATGTAGGATGTTTTTTTTTTCTGATGAAAATTGTGTATCAATATGTTTAGGCGACGTCAACGCGGTAAAGGACCTCCGCCCAAATCCAAAAGTGAGTTGTGACGTCATTGTGTGTATTCTGCTGCTTATTGCTTGTGTTTAGCTAAAAAGGAATCAAAAACTCAAAAAAAACGATAAAGTACTATGTAAAAAGGAATTTAAAATGTTTTAACAAGAAGCAATTTTTTTTTTTTTGGGAAGAGGAAAATTAAGGTTGTTGTTTTTTTTTTTTTTGCATTGTACAAGTAATATGGATTTTTTCGTTTAACTCGTAAAATTGCAAAAAAAAAAAACAAAAATCTTAATTATTTTAGAAAACATGTATTTGATTTCTAGGTATTTGTATTTTATGTCTTTGAATTTCTTTTGATGTGGTATATAGATGGGTAGATCCTGTTTTTGCTATAAGTATAGGCTGTTTTAGTTATTTTTTGTATGAGCGAAATCATCCACATCCAGAATATTCTTTAAAAGAATTACTACAAAGAAAAAAAGATAAAATGTTTCCTGTTGACAATTCGTCTGCATGAAGTGCACTTTTGTTTATTATTATAAAATATTGAGCTAGAAATCATTATTGTTTAAGGATAAAAAAATATTTAAAGATTGGTGGTTTTATTTTCATATATTGGGTATTTGTTTTAATTCAGATTACATATAATGATTGATGAAAAGTTGTTTTTTGTGAAGAATGATTAAGATTTCAAAATAAATATAATTCGTTTTTTTTTAATAATTGTATATATAAAAGGCTAGTAAAACCCTGTTTTTATGATATATCTTTGAAAAATATTCTTTTGAATTGCATTTCTGTATTTTTTATACTTTTGAATATATCTAGAATTATGGATAAATGATTAAAAATAACTTTAAATGTTCTGTAAGTTTTTTTTTTTTTTGATTCAGACAATGTTAAATATATGTGATAAATTTTTAAACGTTTACATATATTGATATTGTTTTTCCTTTTTTAAAAATTTGTTTTAATAAGTGGAAAAAGAAAAAATTATAAAAATCTGAATTTTGTTTTTACAAAATAGTTTGAAATATATATTTATGAATTTTTATATTAACATTATTTAATGTTATCAATATGAATTTAATAAAATTGTAGTTTTAGTATATTATAATATTTTTATATAGAATATTGTTTGTTTTGAAGTTAAAATATGATTTTTTTTTAATTCTCTAGTTAAATGTTAAAATGAATTATATTGGTAAATTTTATATATAAAAGATGTTAAAGATCTTTGTTGAAATATTTTTTTAATTTTAAAATAATTTAAGTATATTCTTGGAATATATTTATTTGAATATAAATTGTTTTTTTGAATATGCTTTTTTAAAAAATATATATTTTATAATATTATATTTATTTGGTTAAAAATTAATGTGCCATTACATGATGTTCATTTTTTTATAAATATTCTAATTTATACTTTTTGCTGATATTTTATGGATTTTTGTGTTTAAAAAAATATGATTATGCTTTTAAATGTTTTTTTTTGATTAGATGTTATTTAACATAAAAGTATTTATAAAAGTATGATTTAAATCAAATAATTAATATATTTACTCAAAAAATTTAATTTTAAATGTTTTATTTCTTTTATTACTTTTTAAAGAAATGTTTTTGTAATTTAAATATTTGAAATTTAAAAGACTTTTATAAAGAAATTGATTTTTTTTGTATTTTTTCCTAGTATTCCAATATCTATAATGTTTTAAATGTATAAAACGTTTTTTTTTCCAGAATCTGTTATTTTTATATATAGTTTATCGAAACAACTTAAAAGAAATATACTACTGATAAAAAAGTTGATACTATTATTTTGCTTTTTGTATTCATGTAAGAATTCCAGTTCTATATGAAAATTATTTATATTTTTTGATAGATTATGTTTTATCATCGTACTCTCTATTTTAATTTTGAGAATTTATCACTTAGACGTACAATAAGGTCTAATTCTTTATCAACATTTTTTAGATATAAGCCTATGTGTTCTTATATTCATACATATTTGTATTTGGACATGAATATTCCTTTTTTGAATAAAAAATATGCATCTTCATCTATTTATCATTTAATACCTTTTTTACAATCAACATTATTGTATGTGGTTTATTTATATACGAAAAAAGATCAAATTGATTACTTATACTGTTCTTTAGAAATAAAACGCACTTTTTCTGGAAAAATGGTTCTTTAAAACATGTATATCTATGGGGAACGAAATTTACATGGTTTTTGGCATGTGGTATATTCGTATATATTAATTATAATGTATGTTTCAACTTTTATGTTTTTAAATGAACACTTATTTAATAAAACATAATAGAATTTTGCTATTCAATGTCAATCATGTGTTGAACAAGATCTGATTCTTCAGGTATTGATATAAATATATGAAACATTAAGTTAATATGAAATATAGGAAGACAAATTGAATATTGATGAAAATACTTCTATATTTATGTCTATGGAAAACTTGATTAAAACAAAACAGCGTGAAATTATTCAGGCTTTAGAGGCGATAGATGGTCAAAAATTTAAAGAAGATTTATGGGAAAAAGACGGAATAGTTGGAAAGACATGTGTTCTTCAGAAAGGAAATGTTATTGAGAAAGCAGGTGTTAATATATCAGTAGTGAAAAGAAGTTTGCCTCTTAGTGCTATAGAAAAAATGCGACAAAATCATACATGTTTAACAAACGTGGAAAAGCTATCAGATTTTCATGTATGTGGTATATCAATTGTTATACATCCTTGTAATCCTATGGTGCCAGTTGTTCATATGAATTATCGTTACTTTGAAATTGAAAGTGAAAATGATTTTCCAAAAATTTGGTGGTTTGGAGGAGGAGCAGATCTTACACCGTCTTATCTTTTTGATGAAGATGCAATCCATTTTCATAGTATTTATAAAAATGTTTGTGATAATTATGATAAAGAATATTATTCAAAGTTCAAAAAATGGTGTGATCAATATTTTTATATTAAACATAGAGAGGAATCTAGAGGAATAGGCGGGATCTTTTTTGACGATTTGAATGACAAAAATTCTAAAGAACTTTTTTCTTTTGTTAAGGATTGTCTTAATGCTTTTCTTCCTTCTTATATTCCAATTCTTTTACGTCGAAAAGTAATTTATTTATGTTCTTTTTGTTTTTAATTAATTTTTTAAGGACATGGATTATACATTTAAAGAAAAACAGTTCCAGCAAATAAGATGTGGAAGATATGCGGAGTTCAATTTGGTATACGATAGAGGCACTGCATTTGGACTTAATGTTCCAGGTTCTCGTATTGAATCGTAAGTTTACTATTGCTTATATTCTTGAAATTTATTTAGAAAGGATTTTGATGACATTACCCTTAACGGCGTCTTGGGAGTATCAATATATCCCAGAAGACCCTCGTGAAAAACGGTTGATTGAAGTTCTTAAAAATCCAAAAGAATGGGCATAATTATATTATCTGGAAATAATTAATATGGGAAATAATAATATTTAAACAAAACTATATTATTAAATGTTACATATATAAGATTGTAATATATTTTTACATGAATTAATATCTATAATTGAATTGTTTTCATTTTTTAAAATTATAATTCGTTTTTAGAGAAATCTGATGGTAATATAAACGGATATTATATAGTTGGATCATTTTGTTGTATATGTGATACTAAATCATACCAAGCAGCAGTCATATGCATATTTTCTTTTTTCAGTTTTTCGATTTCTTCAGTATTTATTTTCTTTTTTTCATTAGAATAATGATAAATTTAAGATATAATATTGACCTTTAATTCTTCTATTTGTTTATTTTTGAGTTCAAGTTCACTATATAGTTCATCTGCATTTTCAAATAATACCTTATATTATTTAGAATAATTAATTGTATAAATTTTTATTTTTACCTTTTCTTTTAATTCTTTTATCATAGCATCTTGTTTTTTTAAAAGCTTTTACAAACAATTAAATAATACTAAAAATATAATATTTCAGTTACCTGTTTCGCTTTCAAAGCACCGGCTATTTTTTGATCAA
Source organism: Pneumocystis oryctolagi (assembly GCA_017311285.1). Classification (NCBI taxonomy): domain Eukaryota; kingdom Fungi; phylum Ascomycota; class Pneumocystomycetes; order Pneumocystales; family Pneumocystaceae; genus Pneumocystis; species Pneumocystis oryctolagi. The sequence continues at coordinate 236,039 of JABTEG010000008.1, forward strand.
GTTCATTTTGAAGATTTTCCAATTTTTTTTGTGTTTCTAATTGTTTTTTTTCCTTTTCTTCTTTATTTTTAGAAATGGATGTGATTATTGTGTTTAATTTACTTGAAAAAATTAGTATAATGAGGAATTAAAGTGTTAAAATTACTTGTTTTTTTCTCTTAGTTCTGATAAAAGGTTTTTATTATCAATTGATTCTTGTATTAATGTATTTTTTTCTACAAGCAATTTGTTAATTAGAATTACTTGATGTTGGTTTTCGTTTTCTAGACTTTTGATATCTTTTTTTAACTTTTCCAATTCAATTTGTAATATCATATGTTCATTCTCTTTATGTATTGAATTTAAATCATAAATACTATCTATAATTGAATTAAATTAATAAAAATTATAATTGAATTATATTTACTTTCAAATTCCATAGTTTCTTTTTTTTCTAAATCAAATGAATTTTTTGATTTATTTATTGGAATTCCAAAATCTTTATGTTTTTTAGATGATGAATTAAAGATCGAGTTTCTATTTTTAATTAATAATAACATAAATTATTAACAAAATATACTCGAAAAAATTATTTTTATCTTCATTAGTTGTTTGGAAATTTGATATATAACTTTTTTCTTTTAAATATTTTTCTTCTGTGTTTTTATTTTTTTTTAAATTATCTATAATATTTTTTATAATTACAATACTTTTGTTTGAAGATTCTTTTTTAGATACATCAGGTCCTTCTTCGGATATCTGAGATTTAAGAATATCTAGTTGATTTTCTACCTGATTGTCTAAATCGTTGGAACAATTATTTAAAGATTTATTTAAATTTTCTTGAAATTGTTTTAACTTGAGTTTTTCATTTGATGGCTTTTCTTTTATTTTTTCTATTTTAATGGTATCTATGTAATCCTCTAATTGACTAACTTTCGGCTCTGATTCTTTTTTTTCAACAAATTCATAGTGAAAAGCTTCAGAAGAATTTGATTTAAGATTACAATTGTTTATAATATCTTCATCGTTAATTAATAAATTTGTTTTGTTTATATTCCTATTTAATTATCAATCTAATGTTTTTACAGTTATTTTTCTATATTTTAATACTCATATAAAACATTTTCATGGCCTAATATTCCATTTTTGTCTGGAATATTTGAATCTTTGCGTTTTTTGTATTCTTCCATAATATTTTTTAGTTTTTCGACACTTTTTTTTTCTTCTTGAAGTTTGTTTTTTAACAGTATAATTTCGTTTGTTTTCTTTTCAAGTTCTTCATTCTATACGAAATCAAAAAATGTTTTGCTATAAATAAATACCTACTTTGTGTATTAAAGAGGAAATAAGTATATCTTTTTGTTCAATTTCTGTGTTTTTTTCTTTTGTATTTTCCTTATATCGATATCTAAATATATTAGTATATATCCATATTTGATACATATAATGACTAACAACTCTTGTTGTGATTGATCAAGTTGTATCTGAACATTATTTATTTGGCATTTATAATCATTAATTATGTCCTCTGCTTCATTCAGCTTTTTCAAGATGTTATCAAGATTAGATTTCATAGCTTGCTATATTACTAGTGTAAGAATAATTGATGGATAATATATAACCAACCTGATCTTCTCTAAGCTTAATATTTTCTTCTAAGAGTATTTCATAGTTTTTTTTCAAAATGCTTTTTTCTCTGTTAAGAATTGCCACTTCATTTTCTGTTTGCAATATATTTTTTTTGCTTATTTAATGTAAGTACTATAAAATTTAACATACGGTTTTTCTATACTCTTTTTCGTTTTTTAAATCATTTTCCTTGAACTCTATGATCTTGATATTTTAATTTTTTTAATACGCTTCAAAAAATATACTTACCTCAGAAACTGTTTCTTCTAAAATTGCTTGTATATGTGTATTTAAAATTTGGGTTTCTTTTATATACGTTTTGTATTTATTTGACAAAAAATAGCATGCCAGTACAATTTTTATAAATTTCATTGTTTCTTCTTCTGATGAATCTTTAGCAATAGCTTCCAAGTCGGGAATATATTTATTCGTGTTTGGAAGACACAGGTTTAGACATTCTTTATAATACCGAGTAAGATACTCATAGATTTTTTTTACTTTCCATTTAGTTAATAAAATCTTTTTTAAATAATGCTTGCATACTATTATTTAGTCGAAATACCCAATCTAATGGTTTGTTTTCAGCAGAAATAGTATGAATTGCGTTTTGAAAAAAAAGAGAATCAATTTCCATCAAAATCCTATAAATAATAACTCCGTCACAAAGTTGATTTATAGAATGAACTATATCCTCTTCTTTGTGTGTATTAAACGTGTTGATCTAATGTATAGAGAAGTTAAATATGTATATTGAAAGATTTAGAATCAATATTAATACCCAATGCAAAAATGCTTCTTTAAGTGATTTTTTGCATTGAATCATATTTTTTAGTGTATAATACGTTCAAAATGTGCTTGTTTGTCTAATACTTGTTGATTTAATAAAATATACGATTGAGTTACGGATTATACGATAACATACTGTACATATACAAAAAAAATGTAAAGATATTCCTATAGAAAAATTCACTTGCATTATTAGATATTTTGAGAATACCTACCAAGTATTCGTGTATAGCACAGATATTCATGTATATTGTATTTAACGTACTTCTATATATTTCAAATTATCTATTTTTATTTATGTCTATTAGCTTTCTCAACAATATAAATGTACATTTATGCAAAGAATAGTCCAATAACTTGAAGAAAATTCACATGTTTAGATTATGTTTAAAAATATTTTTTATCTCTTAATATTTTCTCGATGATCGTCTCTAGTTATTGCTATAGAAACATGTTTTTTCGATAGATGGTTAATAAGATTTGGTGAAATATAAAATGGGAGAAAAACATAGGTAAAAGGGTGTTTAAAGCAAAGATATTTGTTTATTTATTTATTTAGAGATAAGAGTTTTTATAGAGATGATTTATTTTTGAAAGAATCATTGAATTCTCGACGAAGTTATCATAGAACAAATGATTATCATGATGATTTGAATAAAAATGTACATGATGATGGTTATACATTCTCTGACACTCTTTCGAGATCTCCTAGGAATAGTGATAGTGTTCATCAGTCCGCTTCTGAGAAAAATTCAGGCGAATATCGGGATAGACGCAAGGAATATTCAAAAGCGTCTTTAAAAGGATTTGGTTCTAGAAGTTTTGAAAATTTTCGTTCATCAAGGGGTGGTTCTGCTTCTTCTTCTATGGATGTATCCCCACGTTTCTCTTCTAGATCTCCATCTCCCCGTTCTGAAAATCAGAGATTTCGAAATTCAGATTCTTCATATTATTCATCCTCTTTACATTCTACTAGTAGCTCTTCACACAGGGTATCGAAAGAACAGAATTCACATGCATATCCAGGTTCATATAAAGGCAGTAGTTCGTCTTATCGACATTCATTTTCAAATTCTGGTAATTTATCTTTGTTTAATTTGTCGTCTACAAGTTCTCAAGGCTATATAGGAGCATCTTTACGAGATAGTGGATCCGGGACATCCCAGCAATCATGGTTGTATAAAATTCCTCCTAATACTTTTGCTTGGGAAATGACAACTCGGATATTTGTTTCTCCTGCTCAAGAACAAGAAAAAGATGTGTGTAAATGTGATATTGCTATAAGTTTGTTGATTTTTGGTTTAGTTTTTGCGTTTAAATGAAGAATTAGCATTTTTGGATGAAAAATCGAAGATTGTTTTTAAGGAAAAAAGGTTATCAGTATTTGAATGGCAAAAGATGGTTCATAAATCAGAAAGAGAGGCTCAAAATGTTGAATTTTCGGAGAAATTATTAGAATCATCTGTTAATGGTTCTTTGTATAATTAGACGCTTATTTTTAAGGTCTATAGTTTATTCTAAAAGGTATCTGAAATATTATGTTTGTATTATATATCCCTATAGTTTGTAAAGTTTATAATCATGTATTCACTTGCTTAGTACTTCTTTACTCTATGTTTTCCTTATTTTGTAATTATTCGATATATTCATGGTTTTATTTGTAAGTAGGGGAAAAGGTTATACATTTAACAAATTTATATTATTTGTATTTTTTAATTTTATATGATCCTGATGATTTTTTGGTAGGTTAATGATTTGTTTTTAATTAATGAATTTTAGTAATATTAGGTTTTTATGATTTTTAATGAAAAATAATGTTTTAATATTAAAGTACATAAAATTACAATAGAATGTATTAATAACCATACAACGAATTGTATAATTAGTAGAAACTGGATGATTAATAACAACATTGACGTATAATATTGGATAGTATTACATGAATAATTAATAGATGTTGGTATTCATACTTTGTTATTTTTTTATATACTGTTTTGCCTAAAAAATAATTAAAAATAAAATACAATTCTCCTATTTTATATTCACCATATCGCCAAGAGCAACCATACAAATTGTTTGCCAAACACCTAAACCTATCCTTGGTGTAACGCCTCTGTTCAAAAACTTAGTATAAAACTGTAACAATTAAATATACCTATAAAGCCCTTGGATCCCATTTTGCTTGTAAATGTACTTCAGTGTTGAAAATACACCTAATTTAACAGGACGATTAGGATCCATTTTTGCTGACTGCATTTCTACTCGTATGACCTAATATTTAATAAATAAATATAATAGAGCAATTACTTTAAATGACACCTCAATGGGTTGATTCCAACACGAAAGTCCTCCTGCAAAAAAACTAGCAAAAATTTTTTCTTGTACAGAAAGTTTTTCTGAAGGGTCTTTGTTCCGAAATAGTCTAATTTGGGACTCAATAAGACGACTAATCCCAATTCTGCTCCCCCAGTTAGTCATTTGACGAAGAGCCACTATTTATAACTAAATTTTGCATGAATATGATGTAATTTTTTATAACCTGCATTAGCTCCTCTGTTAATACCACGAATACCTTCTTTACGATATTTTTCGATGAATATTTCATATGTACTAGGTATTTTAATGCCTTTTGCTGCTTGTTTTGTTCGTGTTATTCTATTTTTTTTTATAAAAAACTATACAAAATAATTAATACTTACTCTACTGTTTTCATAAAAGTACAAAAACCGACCTGTTTTTTATAAGAATGAAACAAAATGTGTTTAATTAGATACTGTAATATATGCTTGTGCTACTCCTCCACTCATTCCCCCGATAATACCCGCTACAAAAGGACTTGCACCTATAACTTGTGCATAATATTCCATCATGGTTGCTGTAAATAATAAAACTCCGCCCTTTGTCGATGCTTCAATCCATGCCTAAAGGATTGTTATTTTTGTATAGTTGAATATTTAAAAGCGCAACCCATGGAATTAGACCCTGATAAAATCCTAAAACATGCCCTCTATTCCATATTTTTTTAATACTTGTACCAATAGAGTCATTTCTATTTGCAGCCATATGTGTCTATACGTATTCATAAGAATTCTTCTTAAGAAAATGTTTTTTGGCTTGAAATAGAATGTTTTACCTTAATTACTATAAACAAATAAATAAGAATAAAACAAAATTAAAAGTAAATTAAACCTTCAAATGGCTGTCCAAGTGTTGACACCTCAAACATGTTGAGTAGTGCTCCAAGAAATACATTTGAAAATGAAATTGGCTTTTTTGTGTATTCTTTTTCTTGTTTAATTTCTTCAATTTTCATTTTTTTAGAAAAAAAGCGAAAAACATGCTTTTTAAATAAATATATATATATATAGTTATAAAAGAGTGTCTATATATTACTTTGTGTTTAAAATATATATATTTATTTTTTTACTTTTTTTTTGAAATATTTAATTTTGATCTTTCGTATGTTTTAAATAAAATTAAAAATATAAATGTTTATAAGTTTAGATTAGTAGTATGTTCAAAATAATTGAATTATTTTGAAAAATAGAATAGAAAAATATTTTCAATGTTTAGATTTGTTTTATTATAATGCAATTCAGTTGTTTTTTATATTTTATATGTGATTAAGCAATTAAATTCAATACATTTTTCTGTAGAAATAAATTAGTTTTAAATAACACAATAAAAATGGTTTTCAAAAAAGGATATAAATAACTTTTTTGTAAAAATTTTTATATAAAAAAATTTGTATAATTTTATGTAATTTATGTTAATTGATGTTATAGAGGAAAGTGATTGGTTTTAAAGATGAGGAATACAAAAATATTTTTATTTTTTAAACTAATTATTTGTTTTTTTTTTCAAAATTAAATTACATTATTTTTTTTAAATATGAAATTTTAATGACACTTTTAAAAGTTATGAAGAATGAAAATAAGACTTTAAATTTTTTATAATAATAATATAATTATAAAAAATGATAATACATAAATAAAAAAATATATTTTTTTTCTTTAAAAGAAACTACTTATTTTTAAAATGAAAAGATTTATTGTATTAAGTTTTTGTATATAGTTCTTGGTAAAGATTAATATTTTAGAAGAAACAATTTAAATATTAATAAACATATGTTTATTATTATAAAAAAGATATCTATGATCTATAAAATATTTTTGAACAAAAATTAAGTTCAACGATTTTAAATGTCGATATACATAGTAAAAAATTAAATTATAAAAAAAGCAAAAAATATACAGAAAAGAGCAATTCAATGTTGATAAATTGTGATATTTTTTATTAGTTGAAATTGAAGATGTTGAATGTTGAAAATCCTCCTTTAAATGTTCTTACAGTTCAAGAGAACGGGAAAAATAAGTTTAAGACAAAAGCACAAATTCGGAGAGAGAAAAAATTACGTAAAAAGGCTAGAGAAGATAATAAGTTAAATGCTTCAAGTGATGATTCAAAGAATGTACGTTTTTTGTTTTTGCATTTTTTTTCTTTTAAGTATATGAAAATAAGAATACTTATGTTATGTTAGATTATTCCTGATAAATCTTTGGATTCACAAAAGGAATCCTTTAAATACGATGAAGATGATGAAAGAAATGGGAATGATGACTCTATGGTTGATTTTTTTGCATTGGATGAAAATGATCCAATGTATATTGCATTTAAAAATGTTTTTGATAAATTTAATGCATCTATTAAAGTATGGATATATATTTTCAAAATAATAGAATATTTTATCTTTACTATGTTTTAGGAGGATCAGAATGAGATAAACATGGATAAAGGGGAAGTTTTTTATTCAGATGATAATATTTCTGAAGAAGAAGAAGAAGAAAAAGAGCCTAAAAAACTTAGTCGAAAAAAAGCACGAAGACTGAACAGGTTAAGCGTTGCAGAGCTTAAGCAATTGGTTAAAAATCCAGAAGTTGTAGAGGTATGTTTATCTAACAAATGGTATTTTACTTACAAAAATACATAGTGGTTCGATGTGTCTGCACAAGATCCTAAGCTTCTTGCTCATCTTAAGGCATATAGAAATACAATTCCTGTTCCTGGGCATTGGACTCAGAAGAGAGACTATTTAGCGTCAAAAAGAGGTATTGAAAAGCCTCCATTTGAACTTCCTGATTTTATTCGTGCTACGGGTATTATGGAAATGAGGGATTCTGCAAGAGAAAAAGAAGACAATCAGACTCTTAGGCAGAAAATGCGTGCTAGAGTGCAGCCAAGAATGGGAAAACTCGATATTGATTATCAGAAATTATATAATGCATTCTTTAGATTTCAAACTAAGCCACCTATGACTGAATATGGCGAAGTTTATTATGAAGGGAAAGAATTTGAGACAGATCTTAAAGAAAAGAGACCCGGAGATCTTTCCGAAGAACTTAAAGAAGCTTTAAATATTCCTCCAGGAGCACCTCCTCCATGGTTAATTAATATGCAGCGTTTTGGGCCTCCTCCAAGTTATCCTGCACTAAAAATACCCGGTCTTAATGCGCCAATTCCCTCTGGGTATTTTTGTTATGCTCTTTGTATTTTTTTAACATCAATTAGTGCTCAATTTGGATTTCACCCTGGAGGCTGGGGAAAACCTCCTGTTGATGAATTCAATAGACCACTTTACGGAGATGTATTCGGCATAGTCCATCCACAAGCTCCTCCTGATGTAAGTTCTTTTTAGTATTTTACGATTTTAAATATTTTAGTCGGGTGAGCCTGTTGAAAGACAATTATGGGGACAACTTGAGGACATAGAAGATGAATCCGAGGAAGAATATGAAGAGTACAGGGAAGAGGAAGGGAAAGACTCTGATTTGAGTAATCAAGAATTACTTGATGGTATTGAAACTTCTTCGGGCGTAGAAACACCATCTGGAATGGTATCTTCGGTTCCTAGTGGTATTGAGACTCCTGAATATATTGAATTGAGGAAACAAAGGTTCCAGTTGTTTAATTAATAGTATTTTAGTATTGATGATGTTTAGAGTTTCAGAGATTGAAGTTGATTCTGGAAAATCGTTTTATCAACCTATTGCAGAACAACAATCACGAATAAAAGGGCTTATGGGAAGGTAAATAGTGTTAAGTGTATATTATGTGTTTTAATTTGACTATTATTAGTGAGTATATTTATGATTTATCCGATATAAATAAGCTTCCTGTTCTTGATGCTCCTGAATCACGAAAGGTTGTATATATTTTGTTCTTTTTTATTATTAATTGTATATTAAGAGGAGAAAAAATGGAGTAGATGTTTCTCTTGATCCATCGCTTGTAGAAAACGAAAATAATCGTTCTTTAGCTGAACAACAGCTTAGAGAAAAATATGAAGAAGCTCAAAGAATGCAACGTATAGATCCTAAAGGCTGGAATGAAGACTTATCAGAAATGGTTGCTGAGCAGGCTGCTAAACAAAATGCAAAACGGCAAAGAAAGGCAAATGAACAAAAAAAGGAAAAGTTTAATTTTTAGTTATTATTTTTATAATTTAGAGAGAGTATTGGCCCAGTATACATGCTATATAACCTTTCTGAAATAAATATTGTCATAATTAATCTATTGTCTTTATATTTCTAGAATTCTAAATGTTTTATTAGAACGTTAATAAATATTTTGGAAGATTAAGTTTTGTTAGAGAGATTGTTTCTTCTTTGTACTTGTGATTCTTGTAGTTCTGTTAGCTTCTCCATATCTTTATATTAATTAATATATGTTTTATATAATAAATATAAAATACCTAATATGGTTGTTAGTTTTGGAAAAATAAATAATGAAATCGCTGTAATAATAAAAATATGAACTATTGGATTTTTAAGAAGTGACAGGATTTTTAAAGGCTCTTGTTTCTATGTACCATCAAAGATTTGTTTTAAACATTAAATAATACCCACTTCCTCATAAGACTTTATAGCAATAGGGCTAAGCTGTATTGGATATTGCATTTTTTTCCCATAATCATCCCATGCATAACCATGAAGCACCTGGTGTACTTGAACTAATGTAGGAAGATGAATATTTTCATCTTTAGATATATTTAATCCGTTTGCAAGTGCTTCTTCAATGGAAAAAACATCAATTCTTAACGAATCAAACATATGTGTAGAACTCAGAACTTCTAATAAATAAGAGCCTTTTGCGACATTTTTAAAACAAAAATATCCTTTTGATGTTGGATGTGTTTTTTTTAGAATATTTACAGAAGATAACAGAATAATTGTAGAAGGAGATAAAAGTTCTGTTGAAGAAAGGAGCTCATTTGCAACAATAGATCCTTTTAAGTCTATTGAAAATGCAGAGCATATAAATATTAAAGAAATGAAGATCTGGAAGATTTTCATGTTATCGAAACTCTGAAAAGATCTAAGAACGAGAAAATACACGAAAATATACAAATAAACATATTACTGATGAGAGTATGTACATGTGTATGCATAAACGAAAAGAAATTAGTTGCTGATGTTGATATTTTAGTATTTTTACAATGTTAAAACAATCTTCTGTAAAGTTGTTAGATGAAAAAAATAACAAACAAAATAACAGTACATTCAAACAGGTGTATTATTTTCTGATTCTTTTTTTAAAAAATGAATTGAACATTTTGCCATCGTTTTTGAACTATATATTTTAAAATTTAAAAAAAAAGATAAAAAAGATAAATTACTTTCGTGAAATAACATCTGTTTGGTAAAAATCCGTAATAGGATTGATAAGTGCATGACCAGTTGCTTTTGATCCTCTATTATGATCCCGTATTTGAACTTTTATGCCAAGATCTGGCATAGAACACGATTCTATAACGTTGTAGCGGGTTAAAGAAGGTGCTATCTGACACATCCTTTCTCGTAGACTAAAAATATCTTGAAAACTATAAGTACACCGATAAATATGATTTCGAAAAATATACCATCATACGGAAGAGTTACATTAAGATATTCAGACAATGCTCTGATTATTTTCCAGTTTTCTCGAGCAACACCTGGTGAATTCGTTGCTGCTTTTGTGATTTGTGTTCTTCCTTCAATATTAACATAAGTTCCGGACTGTTCTGTATATGCACAACTAGGCAAGATCACATCTGCATATTGTGCCCCAAGATCTCCATGGTGTCCTTGATATACAACAAATGAATCTTCTGGGATATCTTTAGCAGTAAACTCGTCAGCGCCAAGAAGATAGATGAATTTTGGTTTAATAGCTGCTGTTTTAGGAGAAGATGTTACAAATCCGATATCATATGCAGCATTTCTAGATGCAATCTTAATATAAATTAGATTATAATATAAAACACTTTTTCATTCTATACTCTTTGAAGAACGTTGTATCCATTCCATTCCGATGTTAAAAAAACGTTTTTGTTTTCAATAATAAATTTCCCGATAGTTTCGTAAATAAATTTAGCATCAGGCTGTTCTGCGACTGCGCTTCCAACAATTATCATAGGTCTTTTGCTTTCTTTTAATTTTCGACCAATGTTTTCTTTTAATGCATCTCTTAGTGCAATAGCATTATGTCCAATATATTCATAATTATAAGTAGTTGATGGATTCTCTCCCACCATAGCAATTTCAATATTACTAGAGCGAAGCCATGATTTTCTAATTCTAGAATTAAGAACTGCTGCCTCGTGGCGAGGATTTGTTCCTATAAGTAAAATAAAATCTGCCTGTTCAATTCCTCGTATGGTAGAATTAAACAAATAGTTTGCCCTAATATCTATTCCATGAGGAAGAGGCTCGTTTCCTTGAGGCTGATCAAGAGCAAAATTTTCTGATCCTAAACGATTCGCTAAGTCTTTTAAGCAAACTAATGATTCCGCATCAACAAGGTGACCACAAATAGCCTTAAACTCATCGCCTATAGGCGAAATACGTTTATAAGCCGATGAGATTTCACATAGAGCTTGATCCCATGTTGCAGGAATATATTTATCATTCCTGCGAATAAGAGGAATTTCCAGACGCTGGACTTTTAACCCATCATTTGCAAACCTTGTTTTATCATTAATCCATTCTTCATTGACATCTTCGTTAAGTCTTGGTAAAATCCGCATAACTTCTAATCCACGACTATTTACTAAAATAGAAGAACCGACTGCATCATGTATGTCAATTGAATCGGTTCGTTTTAATTCCCATGGGCGAGCACGAAAAGCGTATGGTTTTGATGTAAGTGCTCCTACTGGACATAGATCAATAATATTTCCAGACATTTCAGAGTTAAGATAAGTATGGAGATACGTCCCTATCTGAAATAGTTAATAAAAATGAAACAAATAGTGAATAAATGCATACCTGCATATCGTTGCCTCTTCCAGTAGTTCCTAGTTCAGCTGCACCGGCAAGTTCATTTGCAAAACGAACACAACGAGTACAATGAATGCATCTAAAGATAGTCAATATTCTCAATATAATATTTTATGTAAAAAAACCTTGTCATTGTAGTCTTTATGAGAGGACCAAGATCTTTATCTTCAACTGCACGCTTTCCTACATTTTCATGAAATCTTCCTCTATCTGTACCATAACGCATAGATTGATCTTGAAGATCACACTCTCCGCCTTGATCGCAAATAGCTTATACTATTAGCATAATTGATAAATTTTTTTCTGTTACTTACGACAATCTAAAGGATGATTTGCAAGCAAAAATTCCATAACACCTTCTCGTGCTTTATGAACCATTTGTGAATTAGTTTTAACTCTCATGCCTGGCATTACAGGCATTGCGCAACTAGCAACAGGTTTGGGGGCCTTTTCTACTTCAACTAGGCACATACGACAATTTCCGGCAATCTGTAAGCGTTCATGGTAACAAAATCGAGGTATTTGGATACCAGCTTTCTCACATGCTTGAATCTATTCCATTTACCGTCTTAAGTAAACGATTATTAGTAACATTCATGTACATACAAGAGCAGATCCTTGTTCAATCATAACAGGTTTCCCGTCAATTTCTATTTCTATTTCCATCCTGGAAATTCGAGTTATAGAAAATGCACGTTTTGTACAATATAAAAATATTTTATTTTTTGCTCGCATATTCCAACATCTCATAATGGAAAAGGTGTGCATGTTTTGAATGTTAAGACTAATATGTTATCTTCTTACAAAAACTCGCGTATTTTTTTTTGAATATATAAAATATGTAATAATGTTTTCCAACTGTTTAAAGGAAATGTAAAATAATGTAAACTTTATGATTTCGTCGTTTAACAAGTTTTTTTTAAATGAGTTACGCTTTAAAATTTAAGTATGTTTAAGGTAAATTTTTGTTAAGATTTTAATAGTATAAAAGTTTCATACAATCTTGATTTCCTATATTATTATTTAATAATTTTAAAAAAGAATTTATACCTAGAAAAGTAGGCTTAATTTCAAGTCAATTTATAAAAAAAAACTTACATTAAATAGTTTAAAAGATTTTCTGGTTCGTCTTTCTGTCGTTGTATTATATTTGGTTGCCATAGTAACTGTGTGTTTGAACGGTTGTAGTAACAGTTGCTATAGTAATCTGGCTATTAACGTCAATTATTTTGAGCGGTCTAACAATTAAAAAATTGTGAAGAAAGGCCTTTAAAGAGTGAAAAATAAAAGAATATAGAAAGAGATTAAGATATTGAAGATTATTGTAAGTATTAATGAAATAACTGAGATGAATTTTTTAAAAAACAGAGTGTTAGGAGCGTTATTTTCAGGATTGCTGTTTAGTGTTGTGTGATAAACTTCTGAAAAATAAAGGTATTTTCGCTTAAGTGCTCGAGAAAATTGTTTTTATTTTATTTTATTTTAGAATATTTTCTTTTTTATATTTTCATTATTGCTAATTAGAAGTGTTTTTTGAATTTGAATTTGCGTTAAAAGTTTTGTTGTGTTTAAAGACATTTCTTCTCAATATATTTCAAAAAGTGAATATTTTTGAAAGGAATTTAGTTTCTTGGAAAACATTTTTCTTTTGAAGCTTGAAAACAAGTGTTTAAATATCTGTTGTAACAGATAGAATATTGGCTAGTGAAACTTTTATATAGATTGTTTTTTGCTGGAGTTATTAGTGTTTAATTGTGTTAAAAAATGCCTCTTGCTCAGGAAGAGCTTGAAGAAATAAAACAAGATTATCTTGATTCATTACAGGATTTGACTATTAATTCTAGACCTTTAATTAGAGATCTTACTATGATTGCACAAGAAACATTATATGCTGCTCAATATATTGTAAAAGCTGTTGAAGAGCACATAAATCGGGTAAGTTCTTTTATTTGATTATTTATTTGAAAAAAAAAATGTAATGTTTAAATCGGATTACTGATGGGAATTATAGGCGCCTCCTCCTCATAAGTTACATGCTCTTTATCTTCTGGATTCTATATGCAAAAATGTAGGAAGTCCATATACTATTTATTTTGGTCACAATCTTTCTAAGATATTTATTAACACATATACTCTTATGGAGCCCCATTTACGTATGAAAATGGAAGAGTTATTGCAAACATGGAAACAACCAGTTCCTGGGACAAACTCTCTTACTCCTGTATTTTCACAGGAAATTACTCGTAAAATTGATGGTCTTTTAAATAAAATTAGGCAACTGCGTCAACAGCATGAACAGCGTAATTTACTCGCTCCTAAATCCATGATATTACCGTCAACACCATTAAATAGTATTATTGATCATTCTTCTGGAGTAATAAGTCTTGGAAATATTTCTAATAATGTAGATTATGCAAGAAATCATCATGTAATTTTTCTTATTATTGTTTCTTTTTGACTGATTTCTGGTTGTTACAGACTCTGATTCCTACGATTCCTGATATCTCTGTGAATTCCCTTTTGATCGATATTTCTTCTCTTTTATCTGCTGCTCAAAAACGTGTTCTTTTGAACCCAAATGATGAAATGTCTTTGAAGCAAATCCCTGCTCTCATAAAATTACAGTCAATACTTCAGGTTTCAACACTACCGGTTAGTCAATTGTCTGCAATTAAGGAGCAGTTGTCAAGTTTAGCTTTACAGCAGCAACAAAATACATCTCAAGTGGCTCATTATCCCTTTCAACTTCCATATGTTAGTCCTTCTATGAACTTATCGTTGAACACACAATCTACAGATACAGAAGCGTTGTTAACTTCCTTAAGAAATGCAGGTTTACTTACAAATGATTTTACAAATTCGACTAGTGATGTAAAATCTTATGTTTCTATGGATTCTAATACTCTGTCATTGTCTTCTCTTGCAATTCTAAACAGCAGTTTAAGTGCTATCGAACTTAAATCTTCGTCTCTTTCAAAGTATACTTTTTGATTATTTTTTTTTTTGCTAAATTTTAAAGACATCGTCCTGAACTTGCTATTTTATTATATGAATGTATGAGTTTGCAGTGTCGTACATGTGCCAAAAGATTTGAGGATACTGATGACGGTAGAAAGAAGAGAGATGCACATCTTGATTGGCATTTTCGTATTAATAATAGATTAAGAGAAATTTCATTACGAGGTCAAAGTAGAAGTTGGTATTTTGATGAAGAAGTAAGTTAATGTTTATAAGAAATATTATTTTTAGTTATTAATGTTGTAAAGGAGTGGATTAAGTACGCGTATGAAGATGTTTCTTCAGTAATACCGGAATCTTTAGAAAGTGATTTAGAAAAATCTAAAAAACATAAGGAGTTTAGCCCTGATGATTCATATGTTCTTGTGCCTACAGATACCAATGCATTAAGCGAGCCATGCCCTATATGTAAAGAAAAGTTTGTAAGTGTGTGGAACGAAGATGTAGAAGAATGGGTATGGAAAAATGCGGTTTCTATAGAAAATATTATATATCATGCAGTCTGCTTGTCTGAAGCAAGTGTGGCTAGTCAAACGCTTTTAAAAGAGAATTCATTAGAATCGATTCAAAATGAAAAACTAGCAAATACAGTATTAGGAAAACGAAAAATAAGTGATTGAAAAAGGCATGTTTATTATTATCATTTTTGGGCACAGTATCTACTTTATCAATAAAACGGCAGTAGCATAGTATTAGGTAACATTGCTTGCGTGATAAGGGCAATTTCATAGCATATTAGACGTTTTTAGCAATTATATATAGTAAGATGGAATGCCGAGTTAAAAATAAATACAAAAGTATTGACATTTTCTAACTTTTCACGAAACAAAGGTATTCCAGTGTATAGGATAATACATTAGAAGTAAACAGGGGAGAGCAATAGCGTAGATATATATAGTATGGTGCGGTACGGTAGAGAAAACCGCGATTATTCACTGTCTTCTTCCTCATAATCGTCGTCCGAGTCCTTCATACAATATTAGTTTATGTCAAACATTAACAACGAAGTAACCTCTTCTGTTTCTTGTGTATCCTCCTGTTATAATTATTAATATAATTTTTTTTTGGAAAAAAAAGGACTTACGCCGTCGTTTTCAGAATAGCTTTCTTCGTCTTCGGAGCCGCTTGTTTCTTTGATTCCGGTTTCTTTTTTATGTTTTTTAAGCGGCGGATTTGAATATTCACTTGATTCCTCTGAACTTTGATTTTCATCCAAAATTTCTGACGATTGCTCTGAGTTTTTCGATTTTGATACTTGGCGTTTTGTCGCTGGTCCTTTAGAGACTCCTTCTTCTGATGATACCGGAGAATCGTTTGCTTTATCTACTTTTCCTGTTGCTGACGAACTAACTGTTTTACTTGGCATTTTCTATGAAGCAGTCAAAAGCGATCGAGCGTTTTCCGTTGAATGAGAAAAAAAATAAATGAAAGAAATATACAAGAGAAAAGTGTTTATATGTGTAGTACATGTAGAAAATGCAAGGATGTATATTGATCTTTTGTTTTTTCTGGAAAATGGTCATTTTGGTATGTAATGAAGATTATTTTTTATTTAAAAATAACTTAGTGGACAGATATGCTTTCTTTTTTATATGAATGTGTGAAGATATTTAACATTGATTGCCAGACTTGAGTAGGACTTTGTGTAGCATCTAAACCAGTCCAAATACCACGAGATTTGTAATAATTAATGACGGGTAATGTTTGTTCATGGTAAGCTTCTATATAAAAGAATCAATATGTGGCTAGACGTAAATAGGGGTGCGACTTAATCGACTTTTTAATGTTTCAATATTATCGTCTGATCTCTGGATTAATGGTTCGCCTGTTATGTCATCTTTCATCGGCTCTTTTGGAGGTCTTAAGTAAAATTGTAAGCATTGCAACTTGATGGATTAAGGTAAACATACTGGAATTCTTTATGATATGTTCGACCGCTTGCCAAATGAATTAGTCTGCCAGTCACTCTATGAACAAGCAATTCATCATCAATTTGAAACTCAAGAACATGATTAATTTTTTTCCCGTTTTTTTCTAGCATAGCATCTAACTTTTCTGCTTGTAGAATTGTACGTGGAAATCCATCAAGGATAAATCTGCGTCAGATTAAAAATGTAGCTAGAAAAAAATCAAGTATACCCGTTTTTGCATTCCTCGTTTTCTTCCAACTCGTTTTTAATCATATCAATCATAATATCATCATTTACAAGTTCTCCTTTTTCCATAACTGATTTAGCTTTTTTACCCAGCATTGTTTTCCGAGCAACGTGTGAACGAAGCATGTCACCAGTAGCCTGGAGGGTTCAATAAATATATTAATTTCATTTTTATCATACTAAATGGCAAATACAAAATTCTTTTTTGATCCTGGGTGCTTGTGTTCCCTTTCCTATGTTTTTATCAGTTTTATATTATTATGTTGTTTTTTATGGTTTTGACGCGAAAAAAACGAATAAACTGTTCTCAAATCATACAATGATGTTTCCGTGAGATAATCAAAACCATTTTCATACAATTTACCTGAACCTGGGGGTCCAATGAGAATCATTCGAAGTTCTTGTGGTTGTTCCTTGGTTTTTTTTGAATTTTGAAAATAGTTTTGAAAAAAATGAAGATTAATATTAAATTTCTTAAGTTCTCTTTGAATAGTATCCATTTCACTTAATAAATATATAAAAAAAAATAAAAACAGACTTTTTTGAGATTTTTGTCGTTCGCTTTCTTGAGAGAAATCCTGAGGAGTTGGTAGCGATGTCTCTATGGTTACGTCGTTGCTGCGGAAACAAGTGTTTTAACGTCACCTGAAAAGTTGAAAAAATTGTAAACGTAAAAAAGTTTTGATTGTTGGTTTTTAGAGTTAAAAATTGACAAATTATGCCTGCAAAGACTCCTTTTGAGACGCTTTCATGGATGAACATGCAAGTTGTACGAAGTTTCGCGAAAAAACGGTTAAATTTAAGAAGAGAAAAGCTGATTAGTGTGTTTAGATTATTCATCCGCTTGTTTTGCTTTCTGTAGTAGATGCGTTTAATAGAGTTGCTCTTAATACATCTAAACGTGTTGTTGGTGTTCTTTTGGGTCAAAAAACCGACAAAATTGTTAATGTTGCCAATAGTTTTGTAGGTAAGTGTTATTTATTAAGAATTCAAAAATAGTTGAAAAAAATACGCAAGTTCCATTTGAGGAGGACGAAAGAGATCCTAAAGTTTGGTTTTTGGACCACAATTATATGGAATCCATGAATGAAATGTTTAAGAAGATTAATGGTATGTGAGAAAATATCTTCGTCGTTTTTCCTCTGAGATGGATTAGTCAGAGAAAAAATGATTGGATGGTACCATACAGGTCCAAAGTTGAGATCTTCAGATATTGAAATTAATGATCTTTTCAAAAAATATATTCCTAATCCTTTATTGGTGATTATTAATGTGAAACCGCGAACACTTGGTATTCCCACTGATGCATATTTTGTAGTAGAAGAAATTAGAGATGTATATATTTTTGGGTGTATTTTATTGTTTTTATACTTTTTTAGGATGGTACAATGACATCAAAAACATTTGTTCATGTTTCGTCAAGTATTGAAGCGGAAGAAGTTGAGGAAATTTGTGTAGAACACCTTCTTCGAGATATTAAGAATGCTGCTGTAGGTACACTTTCAACACGTATTACAAATCAGCTTCATTCACTTCGTGGACTGAGTCAAAGATTGAATGAGATCTCTCAATATCTTGGTAAAGTTCTTGACAAAAAACTTCCTGTTAATCATATGATTCTTGAAATTATGCAAGATATTTTCAATTTGATTCCGAATCTTTCTTCATTTTTCCCGGATACAAGAGTTTCTTCTATTCAAGGAAATAATGAAAAATATGATCCTAATAATGATTTAACTAAAGCATTCCGTGTGAAGACAAATGATCAGTTAATGTGCATATATTTAAGTAGTATTATACGATGCGTGATGTCATTACATGATGTAATATCTTGTATTTTTTGTAATAAACTAACATGTCTAGCTCATTGACAATAAAATTCAAAATAAAGAAAGGAATAATGACGATATAAATGATACTCTAGATAACAAAGTTAATGAAAAAAAACAAGACGAAGAAGAAAAGAAGTAAATAACTAGGTAATAATAAATAATATACATATTCAGCAATATTCTATATAAATATTATTTAATTGGTACTTGTATGATTTGTACTATTTTGAAAAATATTTTTAATATAATCTTTGTAAAGGTCTGAAAAGATTTCAAAATATGAAATATCGTTTAAAAACTTTTGAGAATACTTTTAGTTCAATGAGATTTAATTGTGTTGCATAATATTATATATATGTATATATATATCCATAAAAAATATTTCAAGTTTTTTTTTTGAATTTGTTGTTATTTGAATCTCTTAAATAATATATGTATTCATTGGAACGGGTTGCAGATTGGAAGTAAAATTTAAAATTTATATGATTTCGAATATTCTTTTAAATATTTGATTATTTATCTATTCAGCAAAAGCTAGCATTCTTGATAGTGAGAGTATTTGAAAAGGAGGAATTATTTAAAAAGAGTGTTAAAAATCGTTTTCTACGTCCTGACCATACCAAGAAAGATTAATACCTTCTTGTGTAACTTCTGGAGATTTAAAATAGCTTTGGATCCGCCTAGTATTTCTTGTCTCACTTTTTTCATTCCATTCGACATAAACTTTTGAATTATCTTTTTTTTGTGCATCTTTTTCGAGAATATCTTTAGCTGTTTGCCATGAATAACGTACAATTTCATAAGGCCATCCAAAAATCGGATCTACAGAATACCTCAACCATTCATGAGTCACTGGATCTAGATATATTAATGTAATAGAATTTTTAGTGAATGTATTACCTGATGGGTATCCACTTCCCCAGAGTTCCTGATGAATAGCTGCTTTAGCGAGCACTTTGTCTCTTGTAACCTTCGCACAAATGCTAGCTGTGCTAACAATCGGGTACATTGCGTCTGCTTTTTCTGCAACTTTCACATTGGCTTGTGGAAATAGTTGTTGAAGTTTAATTTGATAGGAAGAGGATGGACCTACTGTATCTACATAAATCTTATAAGTTAATATAGGCTGTTAAAGAGCTTCTAGTTACCTCTTTGATCTTGCTGTTGCGTTTGAACACTTCAGACAGAAGGTGTATTGTTGTATCATGTGCCTGTGCATTTAAATTATATGATTTATCAGGCCGTAGCATTCCTTCTGAAATTTCTCTGGCTGAAATGATACGTGTAGACCATCCTACGTTCTTTCTTAACTCATGATTTGTAGAAAGTGCTTGCATTAAACATTCTCGTCTTTCTGGTGTTAACGTTTTTGAATCTAAGATTATATTGATTTCTTTTAAAAAAAATCCAATATACCCAAAAAGCCATAGTCTTTTAGCCTGCTTTCATAGGTACGAGGACAATATACAACAGTATATACCATCGGCCCTATTTTAATTATTTTATTTGCAATATTTATATTAAAATAAACCTAAAACCTAATAGAAATAAATGATTTCAGTCATTTAATACGTAAAAAACAAGAATTTACCGGTCCTCTTCCAGCTTCATCTACTCCAGCAACCCATGAATCAGATTCACAAAGTTCTTCTTTTGAATGAATGATTTCTTCCGTAGATTCATAAAAGTTATTATGTACACTTGAAAAAACCATTTTTATTTCAAAAAAACGTCTTCTTTTCCATATATTTTTTAAATAAAATGTTGTCTATATTTTATGTTTTTCATATGTCAATGAGTTTAAAAGACGTTTGAGGTTGATACGGTTACTGGTGCAACGGTTGTCCATGGCAACGTATACATTTGCGCGTTCAGCGATCAACACCAACAAAAAAGACGAATTATTAAAGAGTGAATAGATCTGACAAAATATTGAGGTTTGAAGAATATGAATACTCGGTTTTGATTTTTTTGTGTATTTTTTAAAGTTTTTCGTTTTTGAATTGAGTTAAAAAGGCTATTTTTGAGGAAAATTATTAAATTGTAATTAAGAAATAAGCGTGAGAAGAAAATTTTGTTTTTGTTGTGATACGAGGTTTTAAGGTTGTTATTTTTCTGGAAAGCGGATATTTTTTTTTGCGTTTTTGAAGGCGATTATATAATCTTTTTCAGTGATAAGGAATATTAAAACACGATGGTTTGGGAATCTGGATCGGCTCGGCGGTTCGGTTCTTCTCGCTCTAATGGTCAATTTATGGAAATTGGTATTGTTGGACGGTATGTTATGCTGGGCAAAGTTGACATTTGTCTACTTTGGTGAAATAATTTGCATATGCTGATTTGTTTAGAAAAACTGGATTAAGGATTAATGAAGATATCCGCCGTGATTCTTTTGGGATGGAGGATATGGATGCGTTTTTTTCTCAGGTAACGCCTCCATCAGTACATGAACCTTCTATTCCTGCGAAAGAAATGTCTTATAAAAATGACCGGACTATTTCGTTAGAACAAAGTATGGATGTAGCAGACAGTATAGTGCAGATTTGGTGCATTCAATTTGCATTGATATGTATAGGTCCATCCCGTGATATATCGGATGTTATGGCTGCACGAAAACCCTTGAGTATATGGTCAGAACGTAACCCTTCGGATGCATTACCAAGTTGGAAAGTTTTGAAGGACGGATCGCCTTGGATTAGTCGATCTCCTGTTAAAACATATTTGAAATCACCTGCACTTCGTGTTCCTTCTACTCAGAAACGAGAACGTCTAGTATCACCAGGACAATTAGACTGGTCAGATGGTGTGGCTCGACGGCTTGATTTTTCTACTGCAGTTGAGCCTGAGGAAGAGCCCGAGAAGATTGTTAAGTCTGCTGTTCATGCTTCTAGGAGTACTAAGCGGGGTCAATTAATGCAACAAAAGACAAAACAGAAAACATTTAGTCTTGTGAATAATCCAGAAAATAGTGAATCTGATTTTCAAGATGATGCTCAAGATTTTTGCAATAATGATGCGCAAGATTGGGATGGATATTCTAAACACGAAACAGACGAGTCTACAGAAGACGTTGATAATAAAATGACTAAAAAACCTAAGAAAGAATTACTTTCTAAGAAAAAACAAACAAATACTAGTGTCGTACGCAAAAAACAAAAAAGTTCTGATGCACTATTGAAGTCTAAAAAAATTATATCAGAAGATTCTCCTGAAAAACAATTATTTTCATCTCATTCTTCAGCAGAATCGTTAGATACTTCTCCAAAAATGGTTGAAAAAAAAAAGCAGGCTAAAAGACATACTAAGCGTTCTGTCTCTCCAGAAAAATTGCCTTTGTCTACTCTCTCTCCTCGTGTAAATGGTACAAGACGATCTTCGAGAACAAAAGTTGCACCATTGGCTTATTGGAGAAATGAAAGAATTGTATATGAGCTTGGTGAACGAAGGAAATCTGGACTTGCAATGCCAAAAATTAAAGAGATTATTCGTGTTGATCCTATAAGTATACCGAATCGTTCTAAAGGAACTAGTCGAGCGAAAAATACTAGTTTTAAGAAAAAAGTGGTCAAACATGACAGTACCAGTGATGAAGAATGGGAAGAGAAAGTAGATGTTGAGTGTGAAGTGATTAATTGGCATGATAAAAAACCTATCGTTAAACGTAGGATTTTTTTAATAAATGTAAGTAACTAACATTAGGTTTAGGAATTGCATATCCTGCTTCTTCATATGCACCAAGAGATGTTGCAAATGCAATTATTAAGTTCCAAAAAACATTTGATGAAACACCTTTTTTTGCTACAGGTGTCATGGATTTACCGAGAGGTGGTGAAAAGACGACAAAGCCTTCGAAACACAACGTTATGACTTTTGTTATTCTTGAAGGCGCGGTGGAAGCTACCGTGCATCAGACATCGTTTCGACTGAAAAGAGGCTCACATTTTATTGTACCTAGAGGTACTTATTTAAATTTTATATTTTCGTTTTTAATGTACTTAGGTAATTATTATTCTATAAGAAATATTGCAAATAAAGTATCGAGACTGTTTTTTACTCAAGCGACTGATACACTGGAGAATGAAGAGCTACGTGTTTGATACTATATGTTCAATGATTTAATGTTTGTTTTTATGTACATACAGGATTTGAGTCTTGGTTTATATTTCTTCCTCTGAGTCTGTATTTATAGATGGTGAAGGTGAGCACATTTTGATTCTATCAGGACGAAGAAATGATCCATGATTTTCACTGGCGGTAAAATAGCGAATGCCTTGAAATGATCCATCATTTTTTCCAACAGGTGCGTCATATTCAACGCCGATCCAGATACCTTCTGGAAGTCCCTCGACTTGGCCAATAAATCGAACTCTACCATTGCGTGTTTCGTTTGAACCTTGAACAATACATTTTTCTCCGATACAAATACCTTTTTCATATATTTTTTGCCGAGCTCGGTTTGTTTTAGAAAGAGTGACGTTATTGTTAGTTTTTTCAAAATGAGTATCCCTCCATTTAGCAAATGTATTGGGGCGTGCTGCGTATGCTTCATCGCTTATCTGGAAATGCACTGAATTTTCATATGAATCGTCAATTTTGTTTGATTCTTCAATGGTCGTCTTATCTCTAGTGTCGGATACCTGATATAATAAGAGCTGTTTCATATCTGATTAAAACATACATAAAGGTGTGTACAGTTTGTCAAGTCAAATGTATCAAGTGTAGCTGTTACATTTTCTATTACTGTTCCAGTAGACAATGTCAATTGTTGTGCTGCTACAGGAATGCCTGTGATAAGTTCAAGCCGTTCTTTTAAATGTGCTACAGTCCAGTCTGGTTCGATATATTTTTCAATATTTCTCTCTGGCGAAATAATATTTATTAAAACTCCCATTTGGCGTATTTTTTAGATTTACTGTTGCAGTCGATGTTACATTTGAATGTTCCGATAATTGATGGGTTATAGTGAATGGGCTAGCAGTAATTCTGCAAAAATGGTATTGAATTGGGCACATTGGAATACTCAATTATAAGGAGTTTTAAATAGATATTGACGAGGTGTTTTTAATATATTTTAATATCTTTGTTCAATGTAGTTTTTAAGCATAATTTTCAGAATTGCTCTTTTTTAATCGTTAAGTTTCCTCTTCATTTTGAGGCCGTTGCATCTGTGCCCACCAATTATCACGTTCAAAGCCGCTTGCAACCACCGTGCCGCCAGCGGCACGGATACATTGTTCGAGCTCGCCTTGCCGGAATAAATGATAATAACGATTTGCAAGAGGCATATCAGTCGTTTGATTTGTTTTCCAAGGCACCAATACATCCTGAGGGTCATGAGCATCCCATCCTCGGCGAGAATCCGCTTGTTCTAACGCCCATACAACAATAAACGCCCTTCCTCCCGGCCGAAGAACATGAAGTAACGCACGCAGTGCTGCAATGCGGCGCGCATCCGTTGAAAAATGATGAATCACTGCAATTGACAAACAAAAATCAAAAACAGGACGCAGCGGCAGCTGCAGCCCATCTCCAATCAGCACGTCCGTGTTGTGCGCAGTCTGTGCGCACCGGAGAAGCACATCACATCTGCTTTCATTAGGCCTCCTATTTGCCAGGTACTTTTCCTCTTGTTTAGCAAAAAAACGAGGAAAACAGCGCCAATGCTACCTATCAAGACCAAAAAGAAGAATATCAGAGCGAAGACCCAGATGACGGCCATTGCCGCAGCCTATATCTAAGCCAAGTGCACCAGGAGGCTGCTGCATAATAAAATGTGTAACCGACGGCCATGGCTAAATAAATAAATATAACAGTAAAGTTAAGAAATTAGAAAACCTTGCGACGTGTCGCATCAAAATGGGGAGCAATGGAGCGGTAAACGCAGTGAACGTGCTGCTGTTCAAAGCGAATCGCTTGGGTTTGTTGAGAAACTGCGTTTTTTGTGTCTGTTGGTGCGTCCAGCATGCGTTCCGCAGGGGAAAGAAAAGGGAGAGGGTGGGTCGGAGAGGATCGGGACGACAAAAAAGAATAAAAGTGAGAAAAAGAGGGGAAAGGTTGTGATGAGCGCGAATTTTCTTGAAAGAAGCGTAATGGGAGGGTGTTGTTGGTAGGGGGCGCTTTTTTCCGGGTTGAAATTGGGCTATATAAACGTGAAAGATTGGATTTGAAGAGGATGGAGGAAAGGTGGATGATGACGGGCATGGCTGTGTCGTGGGATCTTAAGAAATTGCTGCAGAATCCGGTTCGTTTTGGTCCGCGCTTTGTGGAGCCGCAAAGTTGTTGGGAGACTTTTTATACGCCGGTTAATACGTTAGAGCCGGAGAATGGGAGGTTGCCTGAGACGCATCCTGTGCCGTCTGCGCAGACAAAAGGGGCGCTGTCTTCCTCTAATGAGTCGTCGGAAGCGGTTTCTTCTTGCAAGTTGCCTATGATTCGGCCTTCGACGGTGCTTTTTTCATCAGACCAATTACTGCTTCGCTGGACTAGTATTCGGCCGCCTGCTCCTGGATTAATCAACGTGGGGAACACGTGTTATCTTAATTCCGTTCTCCAGGTTCTTTCTCACGTGCCGCCGTTTGTACAATATCTTCTTAGCGGTCATCACTCGTCCCAATGTTGAGAATTTTGTTTGGAAAGCTGAAAAATTGACGCAAGACAGGTAGAATGGATGCCTGTGTGTTTTGCAGAATGGAACAGCATATGGCACAGTGCTATCCTGCCGATGGAAGTCGTTTTATACATGCTTTTAAACCGCTTCAGATTGTTAGTGCGTTAAAGTGGATATCTAAGCGATTTCAGCCGTACAGGCAAGAAGATGCGCATGAGTTTCTTCGCTGTCTTCTTGGAGAAATGCAGCGGTCATGTATTTATGTATACAAGTGAATCAAGTGTATTTGTCTATTGAGGTGATTAAAAGGTGTATAGGCATTTGGACTTTGCTAGTCAAGAAACAACGGTGATATACAAGATATTTGGTGGGTATTTGCGTCAGGAAGTAAAATGTCTCCGATGCGGCGATGTTTCTGACACGTATCCTGTGTATTTGGATCTTTCTTTAGATTTGATGGGTTCGTCTCTTGAAGAGGCCTTGGCGATGTATGTCCGTGCAGAGAAGCTGACCGATTCGAACCGATACAAGTGTGAAAAGTGCAATGTGCTGGTTGATTTTCAAAAACAGTCGACGATCTACAGGCTTCCGCCTGTTTTAACCCTGCATCTCAAGCGGTTTTCGTTCAACAAGGCGCTCAAAATGTCCAAGATCACACGCCATATTCGCTATGGAGCAACGCTGGACTTGGGGCCGTATATGTTTGAAAAGGTAACGGACAATAGACAGATGGTTTGTGTGTTGAGACGCTGCAAAGGAAAAGCGTGTGGTCTATGAGCTGATCGGCATTGTCGTTCACTCAGGCAGCGACACGCGCTGCGGGCACTATGATTCTTTCTGCAGGAGCAGCAATGGCACATGGGCACACTTTAACGACGAAGTGGTTTCGACGGTGAGTCTTCAGACGGTTCTTAAGCAGCAGGCCTATATGTTGTTTTACGCCGAGTCGTTTTCCTGCAGCGACGCTTCTAAACGGCCCGGCCCGCCGGGTTCGCCGGGTTCGCCAGGCCTGCTGGGCCTGCTGGTGAAGAAGAAGCGCAAGCCTGACGAGTCCTAACCCTAACCCTAACCCTGTCCCTTGTTGCCCTGGCCCTGGCCCTATCCCTTGTTGCCCTAACCCTCGTCCGCCTCGTCTATTTCCTCGCACCCACACGCCCGCCCCACCCGAAAACAAACGCTCTTCAAACACACACGAAAAACTCCACACAATCCTTCTTTGTTTGGAAAGAAAATGCTTTCGCCACCAGAAATGCATGCGCCGCCCGGCTCCAGCTGGGCGGCGCTGCCTGCACTGCCGGCGCTGCCGCTGCACTCAGAAAAAGACGCGTCTGGCCCGCCGCCTACCGGGTTGCCGGGGCTGCCAGGGCTGCCGGAGCCGCCGGGACTGTTGGGACCGCTGGGACCGCTGGGCGTTGCGGGCGGTGCAGGCGCAGGCGATGCGGGCGCTGCAGGCGCTGCGGGGGCCGAGGGAGACGAGGGGAGCGATGGCTCCCATGGGAACCTCGGTTCCCATGGGAACCGAGGGAGTCATGGCAACCACTGCGTCGGCGAGTCGCACGCAGCGCACGTGCGGCGGCGGCCGGGCGGGTTTCTGATTCCGTCGCCGCCGCCGTCGCCTGCGCGGGGGACGGTAGAGACGACGGAGGACCCGGCGGACCGAGTGGACCGAGTGGATCAAAAGGACCGAGGGGACTCGCTGGACCCGCGGGACCCGCGGGACCGATGGCCGCGCCGGCGGGGCTCGGCGACGTTTGTGGCGCGGGTGTTTGATTTGTATAAGCAGGATCCGCGCGCGATGCTGCGGAACGAGCGGCGCTGGCTGGCGCTGGGCGTGGGACGCAAGCGGGGCGTGCGGGGAGGGCGTCGGCGCGGGGGGCGCGCGGCAGGCAGCCTGGGAGGACTCGGAGGGCTGGGGAGTCTGGGGGGACAGGGTGCTGGTTCCCATGGCAACCACAATTCCCATGGGAACCATGGTTCCCATGGGAGCCATGGGGGGCAGAAGCTGAAGCAGAGTTCGCGGGAACATTACGCGCATACGCACTCGTTTGATGTGGCGAATACGCCGTATGAGCAGCTGCCGGACTTTTGTCCGCCGACGTCGACGCTGGACAAGATTAACCATCCGCGGCCGCTGCGGGCGGAGTGGAAGGGGATTCCGCTGGACCTGTCGAATGATCCGTATGTGGACCAGCTGCATCCGGCGGAGGTGTATTTGGCGTCGCAGTTGCGGCTGCCGGCGATGGTGTATTTGGATAATAAGCGGCGTATTTTTGCAGAGTACCATGCGAGGAAGGAGGCAGGGTTAGGGTTTCGGCGGACAGATGCGCAGCGGTGTGCCCGTATTGATGTGAACAAGGCGAGTCGGCTTTGGCAGGCGTTTGAGCGGGTGGGGTGGTTGGACTGATGGGGGCTGGGTTTTTTGTGCGTTTTTATTTTTGGCGAGAGGGGTTTTGTCATTTTTTGTTAGCGTTTTTTGGGTTTAGAATGAATCACTGAAGATGATGTATGGTATAAGGGAGCGAATGTTGTCATTCAATTCGTCCAGCTGTATGATTACATTATTATAACTGTTTTGGTATGGGTCAATATAGAATATTAGGGCTTGTAATTTTATTTTCTATAATAATAGAGTTCTTTGAATGTTTATGATTGATTGATTACGTTTGATGATACGTTTTTTGTATTGTTTTTATTTAATGAAACGGATAATATTATGTATGGAATATTGGCAATCTTATTTATAATGGAGGTTGGATTTTCAAAAGGGTAAAGTCATCATTGATTCGGTCTCGGACTTTTAGGTTAAAAATAAGGATTAGCGTGAATAGGTGGTTATATAAATGTTTTCAAACTTTTTGTGTATATTTCTGGTCGGCTTGTTTTAGTTTTATATAATCTTGTACTGCTCCTTTTCCCTAAAATATGCCTTTCTTGAATCTTTTTCTTCTTTTATGATTTTTTCCCTTTTTTTTTGTCGTCTTTTGTTAATTTCATGATCAAATTTCTGCAGAATTGATTCGTCAATGATGTTTGACCAATCGCATTCTAAAAATGAAATTTCACATCCATAAGGTAAATGAGAAAGATACTTTGTCCGTCTTCTCAATTCATCATCTACAATATGACCTGTAGATATATTTTCTACTCTAGCAATGATATTTAGAGGAAAAAGCGTATAGTCCCCAAAAGCAGTTTTAAGTATTTTTATATCCAATATAGATAAATAATAATGTGTGATTATTTGAGGTCGGTAAAACAAATATGAATTGTTTTTCTGTATATTATTATGAGATGATTCTGTTGAAGCTTCTAATACATCATCTTGTAAATGCAATTCCTTGAACATTTTTTGTAACGACTTTTCAGTATTGGTTTCAGGTTCAATTGATGTTCGTTCTGTATGGAAATTTTCATAATCATTTGAGATTTTTTCAAATGATAAAATAGACTGTTGAATATAATATATAGTTTTGTCGATTGAACCGTCTATTAATTCTATATCTGTCTTTTTGTCTTCTTTTATTCTTTGTAACTGTTTTATCTCGTCATTCATTTCTTTAATCATGTAATTTTCGGATGCCTTCATAATACGAGAATAATCTAAAACATCTGGTTCAAAATACCATGGAATATCTTCTTCATCCATGCTTTTAGAGACATTTTCGCACGGAAATGCTGAAAAATATCCATGTTTCCGTATAAATAAATGAAGACGTATTTCTTTCCCTTCAATAGGTAATTCTGGGGAAATGTTGTCATACCATCGTATAGGTTTTAAATCTGCAATATATACCGTATCAAAACATATCGGACATTTTATGTACTTTATATGTTTATCGCTTTCCTTGTTTTTACTTTCAAAGTATGATATAATACAATGCAAACAAAAAATATGCCCACATTTTGTCATTCGTGGAGCTATAGAATCTTCTTCTAAACATATTGAACATGTTGTATGTTGCATAAGTCGTGAAATGAGTATTTGAAATATGTTTTTCCAAGGTATAGGTACATCAGGATCTAGCATCTGTAAACGATAATTTTCGTATGGATTGACAATAAAACGATAGTTAGAATTTATGAAATGTTCTTTCCCTTTGGAGTGATAATTATGTTCAGACTTTTTTCGTTTTTTTGTATTTCTATAATTTGAATGCATTGATAATTGTGAATTATAAGTAGATTGAGGATATGAAAAATTGAATAAATGCGTTAATGATATTTTTTTCATATGATTCAAGGATTTGATGTTGTCTTTAAAAAAAATATTTTTTTTATTTTCTAATTTATTAGAAAATATTATTTGTTCTTTATGTTGTAGTTCATGTTGATTTTCATTTTTGTTTCTATCATTTATGTTTTTTTGAAAGAAAACTTGCTTATTTTTATTGTTCTCTTAATATTTCTTAAGAAATAAATCATTGTTAAAAATATTAGCCTACCTTTATCCCATTCTTTAATATGATTTTTTGCAATTTTATTGTTTTTGGTGTTATTCATATTGTTGAAATTATTGGGTATCTTTTATGTGTAGTTTGTATCTTCTGGAATTTTGTAATATATATAGTTCTTATTGTTATGAATTCAAAAATTTGTTTTTTATTTAAAAAGTTAAAATGTGATGGTTATTTAAGCTTTAAATCCCAAGTGTTTTAAAAACAATATATATAATACTCTTTTTGTCAAAAATGATGAATAAAACTGTTTTTGTAAATGAAAAAAGAACTTCTAATATGAATATTAAAAAGTAAGATGTTAAGCTCAATTTGATAATTTTTTTACTTAATTGAATACGACTTAATGATAATATATATATATATCCTTTTATTCTATGTATCTTTCTTGAATACTCTTGTTTGAAATACTTTTTATTAATACTTGTATAGATTTCTAATTTACACGCGCTAAATGACGTTGGAGATGGTAGATTAAATAATTTAGGCGAAAAAACGGACATATAAAAAAAAAAGACAAACGAGGTTTCTGCAGGAAATGGGCGAAGAAGATTTTAATGAGCCCTTAAATGGTATAAAAGAGGGAAACGGATATCTTCAAAGGCATCTTCCTGTGGTAAGTTCTTTTTTATATAAAAAAAAACTTTTTTATAGAAGATATTGATAAATGATTAGCTTCCATGGTATTCTGTACCGGATAAACCTTTTCCTCGTAGAAAACATAAATGCATGAAGTGTGAAGAGATTCAGAAGCAATCTATAAATAGCCAGGTTCAAGCTGTTTTTCCTGAAAAAAAACTTCAGGCTGAAACTCCGGTTGAATCAAATCAAATATCTTTGTTAAATCAGGAATCCTTAAGTGGCGGAAAAGCTGTAGAAAACAATGTTTCCGTTTCAGATTCACATCCTGTTTCTAGATCATGGTCAGATTTACTCAAAAGTTCAGGGACGTCTTCTGCCGTTGTACCTCCATGTAAATCTACATTACCTTCTGCTTGTGAAATAATATCAGATGATTTAAATAAAGTTCTTTCTTCGGTTAAGCTGAATTCTGAGAAAAAACATTCAGTCCTCCTTCAACCTCGTGGTCTTATTAATACAGGTAATGTTTGTTTTATGAATGTGGTATGTTTTTTAGTATATTGAATTTTCAATAATAATGTGATAAGATTCTTCAAGTTTTGGTTTTTTGTCCTCCTTTTTATAATTTATTGGATGAAATTGGCA
Organism: Pneumocystis oryctolagi; assembly: GCA_017311285.1. Classification (NCBI taxonomy): domain Eukaryota; kingdom Fungi; phylum Ascomycota; class Pneumocystomycetes; order Pneumocystales; family Pneumocystaceae; genus Pneumocystis; species Pneumocystis oryctolagi. The sequence continues at coordinate 267,047 of JABTEG010000008.1, forward strand.
AAAGAATGGCACATAGTTTTGTTAATGATACATCTTTGATAAATGCATTGTGAGATCCTTTAAAATCTAGTATCATCGTGCTGATAAGAATCATAGAATTTCTTTTATTCGTGAGTTTTCGGTTATAGATCAAGCTGTTTTAAACGGTAATTCTCAAATAAAAAAACAGAATATGGAAGAATTCGGTGCACCTTTTATTCCTGAATATGTTTATGTGGCAATGCGAGGAAATAAGCTTTTTGACTCTATGGGGGTTTGCTTGTTTATATTATTGTTTTATAAGCTAATATGCGGTTATTTGTAGAGAGGGCATCAAGAAGATGCAGAAGAATTTTTAGGGCTTTTACTTGATGCTCTTCATGAAGAGTTTATTGATAAAATGAAATCGAATCATTCTACGTCTGATGTTTACTTATCTAATCGTATGAATCGTACTGATTCGTCGGCAACAAATTCTTCTGAATATTCTCAAGATAAAAATGATAATGAATGGATCGAAGTAGGTCCGAAACAAAAAACTAGCATTATGAGATCGGTATTTATAAAGATTTTTTAAAGTTTTGTTTTTATGTGTTAATTGTATTTAGGCAAACGTATCTGAATCGCCATTAACATCTATTTTTACTGGAAATTTTCGCTCTATTTTACGTGTAGCTGGAATGAAACCATCAATTACTCTTGAGCCTTACCGATCTTTGCAGCTTGATATTGAACCTCTTCATATAGGTTCAATAGAGGAGGCACTTCAAAATATTACGCAATCGGAGGTTCTTAATGGAGATTGGCATTCATCTTTAGGTGAAAAATTAAAAGCTACGAAACAGGTCTTTATCGAAACATTACCTCAAGTTCTTATTCTTCATCTTAAACGTTTTGTTTATGACAATGTGGGTGGTACTCAGAAATCTTACAAAAATGTTCATTATCCTTTACAATTCGAGATTCCTCCTACTGTTATGAGTCCTCATCGTCGTTTTGAGAAAAATATAAAGTTCATTTTGTTTGCTGGTAAGCTTTATTTAGCTTTATTATTTATTTTGACTTTTGTTGCAGTCGTATATCATCATGGAATGTCTGCTTCAGGTGGTCATTATACAGTCGATCTTCTTCGTCAAGATATGCAATCATGGATTCGTGTAGATGATACGCATATTTCTCATATTCTTTCAGAGCATGTTGTCCCGTCATCTGTTGAGTCTCCTAGTCGATTTGCTTACCTCCTTTTTTATCTTCGTTCATGATTTATGGTTTTTTAATCTCTATTATTAGTAATTAAATTTCTGTCATAATTTTGGTTTTTGTTTTGGTGTTTATCTTTGAGTTATTTAACTTTTTATAATTATTGATTTTTTGTATGTAATTTTTTGATTTTGGGTTTTTTGATTTAAATTATTTTTTCTGGAAAATGTTAATTTGTTTTGTATATTTTCTTGTAGTATGGATATTTTTTGATAATGTATTATAGTATATTATTTTTATTGTTTGTTAAAAAATAATTTTTGAGTTACATTGTTTTTATAAAATGCTTTTTTATTTTAGTTTGATATGGTCTATATCTTTGATGACTTTGTGGAAGCTTTGAAAAAAAAATTAAATATATTGAAACAATTCTCAAGCATTTATATTGATTACTAGAATAGAGATGTTTTAGAGAAATTTTTAACAGATTATGTAATATTTTTATTAAGTCTTTTGACAAGCAAGCTTGATGGACGGGTCTTCTAAACCTAATCAGATACCCTAACCCTACCTTATAGAGGAGGCTGATCGATGGTATTGACAAAGTTTAAAGGCGGATTGTTTTTGTGCAGTTCGTTTAAAAGGGCGTAGGAGAGTGCATACAGGACGCATATAACTCGCATATAGTTCGGTGCATTTGCGCATATAGTGTGCATTGAGTATACATATTCTTGCATTGAGTGCATATCTAAGCATTAATAGACCGTATTATGTATGTTATGTATCAACTTTGTGTTAACTGTATATTAACTCTGTATTAGTTGCGTAGAAATGGTTGAAACACGTTCTCAAAGTTCAAAAACACCAGTGAAAACGCGTTCTTCAGCATCTTTGAGAACACAAAGTCCAAGAACTTCACGATCAAGACGAATTCTCAAAACGGATGCAGAAACGCCGCGTATAACTCGGTCTAGGTCTCGTGCACGTCAGCGTAATGTGGAAATGGATATGTTTCAGTACTATGAATTTGGTGGTCCTGTTGGTGTAACAATTATAATGCTTTTTTCACCGTGTTTGATGTATTATTTGTGGATATGTTCAGCATTTTACAACAGTCAATTAGTGTGGCGCGCGGCGGGTGAATCGTATTGGGGGTTTTTATGTCGACTTGCAGGGCATGTTGTAGAAGGAGCATTTCCGCATGTTCGTGCGTGGATTATTTACTGGGTTTTTTTGTTGGTGCAAGGGGTATTAGCGGTGACGTTGCCGGGTGTGTATTCTAAGGGATTGCCTCTGCCGCACAAAAATTATGAGAGATTGACATATTTTTGTAATGCAGCATGGTCATTTTATATTTCAATGATAGGAGCGATAGTGCTGCATATTTCAGGTATATTTAATATGTATACATTAGTGACTGAATTTGGGCCTCTCTTATCTGTTGCTATATTGTCTGGGATTTTCGTTTCTATTGTTGCTTATTTTTATGGAATCTATACTGGAAATCAGCACCGTATGTCGGGCTGTTTTGTTTATGATCTGTTTATGGGTGTTATTCTCAATCCACGTATAGGAAAATATCTTGATCTTAAAATGTTTTTTGAAGTTCGTATACCCTGGTTTATCCTTTTTTTCATTTCTCTCGCAGTCGGTATAAAACAATATGAAGTTTATGGATATATTTCTCCACAGGTTTGCTTTGTCATTTTTGCTCATTATTTATATGCGAATGCGTGTGCAAAAGGTGAGGAATTGATTGTTACAACATGGTATGATAATGTTTTTTTTTGTTTTATTGTTTTATTTTTTTAGGGATATGGCTTATGAAAAATGGGGATTCATGCTTATTTTCTGGAATATGGCAGGGGTCCCGTTTACATATTGTCATTGTGCTTTGTTTTTGTCAAATCATTCTCCATATTTGTATCAATGGTCTACGGCTTACAATATTTTTTGTTTCGTGATCTTGATAGGTTCCTATTATATTTTTGATACATGTAATAGGTAGGGCTTTCATATATGATTTGTGTAGTTTTTTTATTTTTTAGTCAAAAAAACCGTTTTCGTCAACAGCAACAAGGTATGCTGATGGCGCGTAAAACGTTTCCTCAGTTACCTTGGCAAACATTGAAAAATCCTACTTATATTAAATGTGCAAATGGGGGAACATTGTTAACATCGGGTTGGTGTATGTTATATTACATATATATATATATATATATATACTGATGTTCTAAAGATCGATTTGCTAGAAAGATTCATTATACCGTTGGTTTTTTGCTCAAATTCTAACTATAGACTAAAATGTGTAGGCTGATTTTATCCAGGCCCTTTCTTGGGGCTTGATTACAGGGTTTCAGAGTCCGTTGCCATATTTTTATCCTCTTTTTTTCTTTTTTGTTCTCGTTCATCGTGTAACTCGGGATTTACAGCGTTGCAAAGCTAAGTATGGCAAGGATTGGGATGAATATTGTAGACAATGTCCTTATCTATTCATTCCTGTGAGTTTTTGTGCTTTTTATTGGTTTTTATTAAATAAGTTGTAGTATATTTTTTGACAAATTTTGTCTGATGTTTATTTTTATATGTAAACTTCCAAAATGTAGTGAAATTTCCCGTTCGCATTTTTTGTATTGTTTTTTGATTTTTTATTGTTGTATATTTCTTTTTTCCCTTCTGACACGTTTAATCGTTACCGTGCACAAGCGGTAGCGCACGAGGATGTCAGAGATTCGGTTGGATGCTAAAACCTTTGATCGGAGGATTCGTTTATTACTTTCTTTTTGGAAGGTTTGAATATAGTGTGGCTGATATAGCCACTATTGTTTTTTGTATTTTTTTAATTTTTATTTAGGATCATCAGTATACTAAGGATCATGTGTTTTTTGAAGTTTCTTCCTTGTTAGTACTTCAGGGAAACCTGGATGAAGATAATCCCTATTCTAAGACGTCTTCTTTGCATGTATTATCTATTTTTTTGTCTTTGTATTTTTACGTTATTAGAATTGGCTTCTTGGTTATGAATTTCCAGATATGTTGATGCTATTGACTCAAGAAATGGTTTATTTTTTAACAAGTGATAAAAAAGGTTTGAAATAGCGTTATAAATGTTTTATGTTTAGTAATTGTTTGTGTAGCAACGATTTTAGAAACATTAAAAGAGGGGATAGAAAGTTTTCCTATGACTGTTCTACGACGTTCAAAACAGGTATCTGAGAACGAAGAAGCTCTAAAGTATATTGTTAATGTCATGGAAAAATCGGGGGTTGGTTTATTATAATAATGTTGCTTTATATTGATTTTTTTTAGAAACGTCTAGGTGTGTTAACAAAAGATGTTTTTAAAGGCAAGTTTGCAGATGAATGGCGCTCTGTTTATAGATCGGAGACTTTTGAAGAAGTTGATGTATCTTCCGGTGTAGCTATGGCAATGTCTGTGAAAGAGGAAGAAGAATTGGTTTAGTGAATAATGTAGATATTATGATTTACTAAATGGAGGATAGAGGTGTATACGTATGGCATGTAAAGCAAGTGTTGTTTTAATTTCTACTTATTTTGTTGATAAAATGTCTACAATTATTGATGAAGAAGATAAAGTGTCTCATTCACGTCTTGCTGAAATGGTTGAACGCAAGCTTGAAGATGACGTGTTTTTGCGATCTAAGGAAATGAAAATAAGTCCAGATGTATATAGGAATTTATATGTTGGCTTATTATTAATTGTGTTAGTTTGACCCAGAGCAACTTGAATGGTGTTATACGCCGATTATTCAAAGTTGTGGAAATTATGATCTGAGACCATCAGCTGTTTCTGATGATAATTTGCTCCAAGGTGACGTAATTTTGTGTTCACTTGGTCTGCGTTATAAATCTTATTGTTCAAATATTGGAAGAACATATATGATTGACCCAAATAAGGTAGTTTTTTTATGTTTATTTTTGTTTTTAAAAAAAATGGTGTTAGTCTCAAGAAAATTATTATGATTTTTTGCTGCTTCTTCAGAAAAAGGTTTTAGAGAGTATTAAGGATGGTGTGGTTATTAAAGATGTATATAATAAAGCTGTTGGATTGATTCGGATGAAATATCCTGAGCTTGAATCCAAATTTGTTCGTAATATTGGTTTTGGAATCGGAATTGAGTTCCAAGATAGAAATTTGATGTTAAATTCAAAGAATAATAGAGTTTTGAAAGATGGTATGACTTTGAATCTTAGTATTGGGTTTAATGATATTGAAAATCCCAACCCTCAACATGCCAGGAATAAGACATACAGCTTGTTGCTAATTGATACAATAAGAGTTACAAAAGATGCTCCTATTGTTTATACTGATAATCCGAAATCTTATAATGATATATCTTATTATAATGTAAGTTTATGTTGGGTGTTTTTGGCATTGTTTAAACATTATAGGATGATGAAGTATCTGAAAAAGAATCAGTATCTAAGAAAAGGCCTGAGCGTAAAGCGTCTGCTATCAATTCTGCTATTTTAAAAAGAAAAACTAGAGGGGAAAATAAAGATGTATATGAATATGTTTTTTTGTTTTTTTCTTATTATAGAAGGTTGATGATTCTGCTGAGCAGAAGCGCAGACAACATCAGAAAGAATTGGCTCAGAAAAAACAAGAAGAAGGTTTAAATAGGTTTTCAAATGGAAATGGGATTCAGAATGGAATAGAGAAACCCAGTCTTAAAAAATTTGAATCTTATAAACGAGATTCTCAGATGCCTTCGTCTATAAGTAACCTTAAAATTGTTGTTGATACAAAAAATAGTAGCATTATTGTTCCAATTTATGGCCGGCCTGTTCCTTTTCATATATTGACGTTAAAAAATGCAAGTAAAAACGATGAGGGTGAATATGTTTATTTACGACTTAATTTTCTTACACCTGGTCAAGGTGTTGGAAAAAAAGATGATATGGTATTTTGTTTATTTTAAATTGTTTTTTTTTTTTATTTTTGATAGCCATTTGATGATATTACAGCGAGTTTTATAAGAAGTTTGACTTTTAGAAGTTCTGATACTCGGCATATATCTGAAGTTTTTGCATCAATTCAAGAAATGAAGAAGAATGTTGCCAAACGTGAAGCTGAACGCAAAGAAATGGCTGATGTTATCGAACAGGATAATTTAATAGAAATTAAAAGTATATCTTTTAATGTTTTTCTAATATATTGATAAGAATAGATCGTCGTCCTTTGAAACTAGCTGAAGTATTTGTACGACCTGCTTTAGATGGGAAGCGTGTTTCTGGAGAATTGGAAATTCATCAGAATGGATTGCGTTATCAATCTCCGTTACGATCTGATCATAAGATTGATCTTCTTTTTAGTAATATTAAACATCTTTTTTTTCAGCCTTGTGACCATGAATTGATTGCTTTGATTCATGTTCATTTAAAAAATCCTATTATGGTTGGCAAAAGAAGAGCAAGAGATATTCAATTTTATCGTGAAGCTTCAGATATGCAATTTGATGAGACCGGAAATAAAAAAAGAAAGTATAGATATGGTGATGATGATGAGTTAGAATTAGAACAAGAAGAAAGGAGAAGAAGGATTGCATTGAATAGGGAATTTAAAATGTTTAGTGAGAAAATATCTGAATCTGTAATATAATTATAGTGTTTTTTATGTTGTTAATTTCTTTTTAGAATGAAGGAAGAATAGATGTTGATATTCCTGTACGTGAACTTGGATTTACTGGGGTTCCGTTTCGAAGCAATGTTCTTTTACAGCCTACAACTGAGTGCTTGGTTCATCTTACTGATCCTCCCTTTTTGGTGATAACACTTTCAGATATAGAAATTGCTCATTTAGAAAGAGTCCAGTTTGGTCTTAAGGTAAGAAAATGTTAAAAATGGCATATTGACTGATAGTAATTCAAGAATTTTGATCTTGTAATTTTTTGTAATTTATTTGGAATTAGACTTAGCTAGTTTTTAGGTTTTTGTTTTTAAGGATTTTCGTCGTCCTCCTGCACATATCAATACTATTCCAATGAGTCATTTGGATAATGTGAAAGATTGGTTAGAGTAAGTTATTTCCTCTTCATAATTTTTCGACTTATTGCTAGTTCTGTTGATATTGCATATACAGAAGGTGTTTTGAATCTTAATTGGGCAACAATTATGAAGACTATTAATGATGACCCATTAGCATTTTTTGAAGAAGGTGGATGGGCATTTTGTAAGTTTCTGATTAATTGTATTTGCTTTTTATAATGTAAATCAGTAAATAATGAGTCTGACGAGGAAAGCGCTGAGAGTGAAGAAGAGGGTAGTGAATTTACTGCTTCAGAAGATGAAGAAAGTGAAGAAGAGTCGGAATATGATGAGAATGCGTCAGAGGATGAGTCTGATTTTGAAGAAGAAGATGTTAGCGATGTTGAGGATTGGGATGAGCTTGAGAAGAAGGCTGCTCGAGGTAATTTATTTGTTTATTTTTTCTTTTTATTAACAATTTTCATAGATGATACTAAGCGATCACGCAAGTAGTATTTTTTCTATATTTTTAATAAGGGGTTTTTAATTTTTATTTATATGATGCTATGCTTGTTTGCTTTTTTGTATAATTATATTAAATATGCAAACATCTTATTTTACCGTTCATTTCGTTTAACGTTTAGCGTTATTTCTGTTTATGAGACGATCTGCTTCTTTGTTGGCTGGTGATTCTCCAGGTTTCCAGCAGAATGCAGTATCACCGCAGCCTGTAGATAATGTTTTGTTTTCTGAACTGAATATGAAACATATTGATTGCAATCCAATGGTGGTTTTAGAAAGTTCTGAGGAATTACTTCCGCATAATGAAAAAAAGAATGATGTAGAATATGTATGTTGTTTTTTTTTTTGTTTTCTAAGTTAATGTTGTGATTTTAGATTCAAAGTGAAGGGCAAAGTTGTGTTTTGTCTTCTTTGAAAAAAGACAAATCGTGTGGTATATTTTTTATTGTATAAATTGATTAGACTAATGATTTCAGTATATGAGGTGAACTGGGTTTTGAACACAACTGCTCCGCTTGCAAGACAGGTTGTTGTATCTTGGGGTGCTGCTCCTCTTGTTTCTCTTGAAGAGGTTCCTTTGAATTTGCAAGAAGTGTATATTATGGATGATATGTTATCTGTTTTGATGGTTTTGGTTATAAAAAGCATAGATACAAGGTTAATAATGTAGGGTGTGGAAGGGAGATTTATACGGTATCAAAGTGATGACGACCGGTGTGATCAGAATAGTCGGCTGATGGGTGTGAAATTTAAGATAGCGAATGGAATTGGTAAGCAGTTTATGTAAAATATTCTAGTTTTTTTTAACATTTTGAGACCCTAGTCTTTTAGATTTGACAAAAATGATTTTAAAGAATGCAACATGTTATATTAGCATTGATGCTTTCATCGAGATATATAGTAGGCCTGAATTTGGATTAGTTAATCATGCTTTGTGTGCAGTTATGAGGGAGTTGTTGAAGGTATGTTTATGAAGAAGATTATATATGTTTTGTATCATTTATAAATAAAGGGCTATTTTACTTTAATTGCTCAGCTAGAACATCAATTTAACACCAATCCGTCTTTTACTATACACACTTTTCATCTCCATATGCACTCTACTTCTCAATCTTTATTTCAAATGCAAGCTTTGATTCATGATATACTGAAAAAAAGTCGTATACTTGAGGAAGAGAATAGTGAAGATAGCATTGAAGATGTTGAATTGTTTTTGCAATCTATTCAAGATAAAAGTCTTAGTAATGTTGTTGGTTCAAGGATATGTAAAGGTGGAACAATTCTTGAAGTAATAACAAGTCGTCTTTTGTCTTTATCAGGGGATCCTCATGCAAAAAAACTTTTAGAATATGTCTTAAAAGAATCATCTAAACCGTATATGAAAATGCTTAATGCATGGTTGCATCGTGGCGAGATTAGTGATCCTCAATCTGAGTTTATGGTTAAAGAACAGAAAAGTATAAAGAAAGATAGACTTGATGATGATTATATTGATGAATATTGGGAAAAAAGATATACTATTAAGGATAATGAAGTACCATCCCAACTAGAATCAGTGAAAATGAAAGTTTTGATTGCTGGGAAATATTTAAATGTTGTTAGAGAGTGTGGTGGCATAAATATATCTAAAGAGCTTGCTAATAATATTCCCTCTACATTTGATGATATAGGGTTATTTGTGATTAATGATTTTTTGAATAAAAACTTATTAATATTAGGTTTCTGGACAATGTTAATTCTGCATATGACCATGCAGATGCATTTTTACTTGAGTTATTGCTTGCGACATATAACTTGTCTAGTCGTTTTCAGTCTTTAAAACATTATTTTTTTCTTGATCGTTCTGATTTTTTCACTCATTTCCTTGATTTAGCATCTCATGAGTTAAAGAAACCTGTTAAAGATATTTCTTTAACAAAACTTCAAAGTTTGTTGGAAATTTCTATTAGAATCCCTGGAAGTGTAGCGGCTAATGATCCTTTTAAAGAAGATATTAAGATTCAAATGAGTGACATTGGTTTGGTTGATTGGCTTATGAAAATTGTAAGTGTTAGTGGTATAGATGAAGACGTGATTGTAAGTGGAACAATATCTATAGATGAGCATCAAAGTCAATCATACAGTGCAGAAAAGAAGGATAAAGATTTTATTGGTAAGTTCTTTTGAATATTGAATGATAAAGTTTGTTTAATTATAGGCTTTAATGGACTTCAGTTTGATTATACTGTACCTTTTCCTTTATCCCTTGTTATTTCTCGAAAGGCTGTTTTGCGTTATCAGCTTATTTTTAGACATATATTAAGTTTAAAGCATATTGAACAATTATTGTGTTTGGCTTGGCTTGATCATTCTAAAAATGTGTCTTGGAAAAAACATTCTTTTCATGAACAAATTGAGAATTGGAAAAGTCGAGTTTGGGTTTTACGTTCAAAGATGCTGAATTTTGTTCAACAGCTTTTTTATTATTGCACAAATGAAGTTATAGAACCTAATTGGCTAATTTTTCAAGAAAGACTTTCAAAAATATCAACTGTTGATCAACTTATGCAAGATCATATTGATTTTCTTGATGCATGTTTAAAAGAATGTATGTTAACGAATTCTAAGTTACTTCGTGTAAGTGATTTCCTTGGTATATATGACAGACTCTTATTTATAAATAGGTTCAGGCGAAATTAATGACAACATGTACTATGTTTGCATCTAATACAAAATATTTGACTCGATCATTGGCTTCTATAGAGGATGATAGCTCTGGTAATTCACAAATTGATCTTACAAAAATGAAAAAACTTTATGATATATTGTATAAATATGAAGAGAATTTTTCTCATCATTTAAAAATTCTTTTGGATACTTGTAATTATTTTGCAAAAACAGAAACTGTTTCTTTATTATCTTTGGTAATACGATTGGATTGGAAAGGGCATATATTTTTCGATTCTTTATAGATATTAAGAATTTAAATGTTTTTTTTTTCGTGATCGGTCTAAATATTAAAAATTTGGTAAATATTATTGATATTTATTGGACGTTCCAGTAGAGCTTATATAAATATTATATGTCTTGAATGTCTCTGTTATTATGAGAACTCTCATATATTTATTATATACATTATTAGTTTTATTCATGACAGGATGGTGTATACAGGAAAGAAGTTTAGCAGGAACTTGGACATCAAAGAGTAGGAGTGTGTTTACTGGGCCTGTATGAATTAAAAGGACTTTGATTTGTTTGTAATATTGTCAGGGATTTTATGATCCTGTCGAAGATAAAATGTTTCCTCCGAAATTGACTGGTATTTCGTATAGTTTTACGGAAGACGGGTTTTTTGAAGAATCTCTTTATCGTGTCAATAGCAATCGTAATAAGTTATTCTTTGTTCTTGGTTGTGTTTATATGCGTTTTAGCTACGGTTCCTGAGTGTTCTGTTTCTGTTTTACAATGGCAACATGGGACGTTTCAAATACTTGAGAATGGTTCTCTTTTGTTAGATCCTTTTCCGAGTGATGGTCGTCAGATATATTCTAATCCATGTCTAAGTATGACATCTCGTTATACTAGGTTTAGTATTAGAGAATTAATGATTGTAAGTGTAATATTGTAATTTAGATTTTTTAAAAAAATTATAGAAATTTGATATAACAATTGATCAGTATTATAAGGAATACAAACTTCAGCTTTATCAGTTCGATGGTACACCTTTACCGCCATTGTATCTCGCTTATTTTCCTCCTCAAATGCTTCCTACTGTTGTATTGAATCCTGTCTCTCGAAAAAATTATAAACGATCTTTTCAAAATCATCTTTCTTTTCTTAAGGTTCTGGAGCCGAATCATGTATGGTGGGTTGGTGTTTTTATGATTTTATTAGGAAGTGTTGGCTATTTTATAATTTAAAAGTAAATTCAAATTTGGTATAATTTTGTAATTTCAGTATTATTTATGTATGGAGAATAATTTATGATATAACTTGATAGTGTAGTATATATAATACGATTTGCTAATGTAATTTCTATTAATTTTAAATTTTCTTGTTTTTTTAATCTTGTTTTTCGGCCTTAAAAAAGTGTGAATTAGATTTGAGAATCTTAAAAGAGTTCTGAAAGTTTTTTAGCATTTTCCGTAAGTTCTCAGCGTATGTATACGCATTTTTGTGTATACGTTTTGTATAGGACTTGTTTTTAAGTTGTATTAGTGTATTATATTTTAGAATAGATTCAAGGGTGGATCAAGAAAGGACATCATCTTCGATATTCACCGGCTTAGGCGTGGAAAGCGTCTATACCGGTGAAATGAATAGACATGGTGGAGTCTTTATGAGGTGATTTAATATGTATTGACTTTTTGAAGGCATTAGTCAACAAATTCGACCGTCTTTAGGATATCCTTCAAATTCGAATATTTCAAGGAAAGTAACACCTCTTTCTGTGAATAATTCTGGAAGAATGACTAAGGGGAGAGTTTCTTCGGGTCATATGTTTTTTTTTTTCTTCCAATGCTAATATTGTTTTAGGGTCTTCATGGGCACTTAGTTCGGCGGCTACGTTTCAAGTATTACCATCACAGTCTTCATCTCCTAAGTTTGTGGATACATCTCAATCATCACGTTCTCCTGTTGTTATTTCTCAACCTTTGTCTTCAGGAAATTTGACTGGTCAGGTATCACCCTTAGATCCTTCTGATTTCCCTGCATTGGGTGCGTCTTCAAATGCTTCGTTAGCACATACGTCTAATCAATATTCTGAATATGCATTTTCTGCTGTTAATGAGCATCAAAAATCTCAAACATTGTTGAATCGTCCTTTGTTAAAAATAAATACGAATGGGTTTTCTAATAATCAAGATGATTTTTCGTCCATTACTTCTGGAATTGATATGATGAAGTTAGGGCAACAAATAAGTAACTCGAATATTGAGAATTCGTATTCTGATGCGTATTCTATTTTATCACCTATACTTAAACAGAATACAAGTCAATCTGTATTATCTCCAAATAGATCCTCTCTTTCGTCAATTATAACAGGGAATTCTGGGTTGTTACAGAAGACAAGGAAGAATCCTATTAGACCGAATGTTGTTTCTTCGGATATTCTTAAAGGTTGGTTCTGATTTTATGATTTTTTTAACATATTTAAAGATAATTTTATTTCAATTTTAAAGCCTGGTATTCAAACATATAGTCTTTCTTCAGAACAAGAAAAAGCGGTTTTAAGATTCTTATTTTATATAATAAAAACTTATTTTTTTATATAGAATACGCAAAAAGTAAATTCGGATTTATTATCTCTTCCTGAATGTCATTCTTCTGCTAATTCTGTAGCTGATGTGTTGCTTTCGTCTTCATCATCATCTGATGCTCCTGCAGTTGCATCTGTTGTGGATTCAAAAGAGTTGTCGACTGGGCAGATTTCTACTTCATTGACACCTGTTGAGAAATTTTCTTTAAAAGGCCTTTTGAGTATTTTTAGAATGGAAAATCCGGATTTAAATACATTGGCATTAGGAAGTGATTTGACGACATTGGGATTGAATCTTAATCAATCTGAGTAAATATAATAAATAGATTAATGGTTATATTTATTTGTTTAGTGATCGGCCTTTATATATGTCGTTTTTTTCTCCTTGGATGGATGTTAATACAACAAATGTGTGGGCTGAACGGAAATTTCATCTTCCTGCATGTTATAATGTTCAACTTGCTCCTCCTGCTTTATCTAAAATTCGAAATTTTTCAGATGAAACTCTTTTTTATATATTTTACGGTATGCCTAGAGATGCAATGCAAGAAGCTGCTGCTCAGGAACTGTAAGGTTTTTGTTTCTGGAGAAGGTTTAACGATTATAGTACAAATCGAAATTGGAGATACCATAAAGAGTTAAAGTTATGGCTTACAAAAGAGCCTGGTGTAGAACCTATTCAAAGAACACCTCAATATGAAAGAGGTCAATATATATTTTTTGATTATATGTTATGGGAGAAACTAAAGGTATATTTTAATTTTTTTATATTTTCTGATTTCTTTTAGAAAGAATTTCTCTTAATTTATGATGCTTTAGAAGATCGGTTTACACCTTTTACTTCTAATATTGGTGGAGAAATAGGACTTGGTTCGAGAATTTTAAATGGTATTTAGTATTTTAAAAAACAAGATGTATTATTATCGTTGTATTATTACTAAATGAATTTTATTTAATCTGCCTTTTTGTATCGAAATGTTGATCACTTTTTTAATAATGCTCTATTCAGTTATGTAAAAAAGGAATGTTGTTAGTGAAAAAGCGTACAGAAAAATCTAGATTTTTGGACCATTCTAAGAATAATTTTGGATTATTGCAACTTGAGTCTATTTTTCCTGATGCAGATCCATTATATTTAGCTGAATGTCTTTCTTATTATGATGAAGATGCTGTTCAAAAATCTACATTGAAAATTATGTTTCATTGTTATGAACAATATCCTAAGGTATTTTGTGTTTTTTTTTTTTTATGTTAAAAGTATTTTAGAAAAATTTGTGGATGTATACACGTGAAGATGAAAGGAGAAATGCGAAACTGGATATTTTGAATCAAATATTTCCTAACGTTGATGTTGAGTTTCTTAGGAATGAAATAGTTAAGAAAGAAAATACATATTTGTTAAAATGTGTCGAATCATTGTTGAATATAGATATTGAATCAAATGGTATGTCTCGTTTAGTAATTGGAAAGATAGAGCCTTGGCAAAGGTTTCGTTCTCATGAGTACATTTCTTCTGTTAAGTTACAACTTATTTCTGAGTTTCCTGGTTTACTTTCTTCTACTATTAAATCAGTAATGGCAGAAAATAATAATGATTATTATAGAAGTAAAATGGCCTTGTCTAGAATACAAAAAGATAGTTTTTGGAAGTCATTGAATTTTTTTATTAAAAAAAAACCTTCAAAAGGAAATTATATGATTTGTGATGAATTAGCTCAAGAAATCTTTGATTTGCAAAAAAAACAAAGAAATGAGTTAATAAAAAAGGATTTTGAGCTCGCTGTTCAGTTGAATTGGAAAGAGAATTATGAAATGGGAATTTTAATAGAATGTGGTTGTTGTTTTTTTGAATATGCATGGGAAACATTAGCATATTGTTCTGAAGGGCACATTGTTTGTAGAAAATGTCTTGAAAGAAGTGTTCAAGAAAGTGTTTACGGCCAAGGGAATTTTAAAGGACAGACTCGAATAAGATGTATTTCTTCACAGTTTGAATCGTTGTGTACAGGATTTTATTCCAAAGAAACTTTAGAAATTTCTTTATCTCCTGATTTACTTAAAGCTTATGATGATTTTATGATACGTAGATGTGTTCGTGATACTTCTGATGAAAGTTTCGTTGCTTGTCCGTTTTGTGGATATCTCGAATTTATTGAAGGTTGGAAAATTAAGTCTTGTTGGAAAAAATTTTTTGTTATTTGTACAATAGGATTGTTTATAGTGCAAATCATATTTCAATTACTTTTTACAAATATTTCTAGTCTTATTGTTGGTACTTCGATTTGTTTAGGAGGATTCTTTTATATTTTTAATAATTCATCGGTATTTTTGAAGAAATGGATTGATAAAATTGCATATCGTGTATTGCGTAAAAAAAGCGGCTCTTTATTTAAATGCAAGAATGTCAGTTATTGTGGAAAATGTAGCTGTTATCAATGTGGAGAAGAATGGTTACCTTTACATAAATGTTTCGAAAAAGAATTGGATGGGCTTCGTCTTTATGTTGAAAGAGAAATGGCTAATGCTGTAAAAAGGACGGTAATAATTTATAAAATTTAATTGATATTTTTTTTTGATATTTCAAGTGTCCTGAATGTAATTTGAGTTTTGTAAAGTCAGATGGATGTAATAAGTTAATTTGTCAATGTGGCTATGTGATGTGGTAATTATAAGAATAGTGTTAAAATGTTTTCTTATTTTTTCTAGTTATATTTGTAGAAAAAATATTAAAAAGGAATCTTATGCGCATTTTTGCGATCACTTTCGATCTATTCCTGGGGAAAAATGTACTGAATGTACGAAATGTGACTTGTATAAAGTTAACGACGATATTGCGGCTATTGCCGAAAAAGCTACTAAAGAATATTTATTACAGTGTGAAAAATCGGTAAAATGTTCAAGTTTTGCACGTGTTTCAGGACAATTAAAAAAGAGTTCATGTATTTATTGTAATAATGATAATTATTTTAGTAACTTTTCTAGTATTTCAAAGAATTCTCGACACTGTTGATAATATATTGGAATTGTTTTTAGAATGAATATTAGTTAATTATGCAAGATTTTTTTATTTTCTATGTTTAAATTATAATATTGATTATTAATGGGATAATGAAAATAAATTTTTTTATTCAAAATAATTAAATTTATTCTGATCGATATGGTTTGTATTATTAGAGAAATCTTGAGTGTAATCATTATATTTATTTCGGTTTGTAATTTTTGTTTTGATTTTAGATTCAATTTAATTATAATTATTTAATGTAATATTTGAGTTATTTGTTATATCAAAAATACCTTTATCCTTAATTATTTTTAGTAGGAATTTTATATTTTTAATAGAATTTTACAGTAATGATAAATGGTATCAAAGCATCATTTGAATTCATTGTAACACCGTCAAGTTTTTGAATAGAAATATAGCGTATTTGGGTACTGTTCCATGTATTGATTTCTCCTTTGAAAATATGAACGTTTTTGCGTAATAATAATATTTTATTTGGACAATTTTGAGACCATACTGGGCCTTAAAATAGATTTAGTTGTTAAAAATAAAAAAAAAAAACAAATTACTTAAAGGTGATGATAAGATAGGATATTCTTTTCCGTTTAAATTGTTTATTTTTATAACCATTTTGGATAAAACTAGTATCTAAAATGGTATTAGTTATGTAATAGTTAGAAATAGAATATTTACACAAGCGTTATTTTTTGCAGCTATTCTGTTAAATGATAATAAAAGATTTGCCAAAATTTGTGATTTTTTTAATTGAGCTAAATCATACGTTGTGTTTCGAGATTGGTTTTCAATATTATCAGTAGGAAATGCAGTAATTATAGGTGTGGTTATATCGTCTATGATGATTAATTTTTTTTGTTGAATTAAATTTTTTGAAGTTGTTTTGTAACTATGTAAAAAGAGTGCTACAAGATTGTTAAGAGATGGTGCATGAAGGATAGTTAAATAATTGAATGGATCGATATTGTTATTTGCATTATTAGCTGATGCAGTTTTTTGTTCTTTTTTATTTAACATTATGATTCTTTCTAAAGAATGCATTGGAAATGGCTGAAAAGTTTCTTGATTTAGTGAGATTAAATTAATTGTATGATAAAAAAAATTATACCTATCCATAGTATGTTTTCTTTTTTTTTAAGACAGTTGATAGTTGCCTGTAATCTAAATGTATTAAATCTTTGAAATATTATAAAAAAAGAAGATTAAACGCTATTGCCGTTTTTCCTGAACCTGGTGGTCCTGATATTTCTGTGATTTGTCCCGTTTTAAATCCATTTCCTCCAAAAACTTTGTCTAATTCTGGTATTGAAGAACTGATAAATGATAGAGAATGAGTTGATGCTAGTGCATCAAACGCTGATGTAGTTGGTAATCTATCTGTATAATATAATACTTTTGGTTATTTTTAACTAAGAAAATGGGATGGCTTACGGTATAAAGAAGAAAGATATATTTGGGATGAAGACATTTTGTATATTTTTTGAATTCTTGTATTTGTGTTGATAGAAAAAAATATATTAAACAAAGTTTTGAAAAAAATAATTTTTATGAAAACATTAAAAATAGTATTTGTTGTTGTATATTTTTATAATATATTTATTTCAATAAGGCGATAGTTTAGAAAGTAAAATAGCAGCTTTCGTTTGCTGAGAAGACTAAGAAACATTGTAAATGCACGCTATGTTAATAGTCGTTATTTTTAACATGTTCATAATGTGAATACGTTATAGACAAGTTTCCATCTAGTAAAAAAACATGAAAATGAAATACTCATGTGATTTTTTTTATGTAGAAAATATATGTTTTATTTCATTTTTATTTTTGATAGGATCTGTATAAGAAGTAAGTATGAACAAATAGTGAAATATATGCTGTTATGTATCTTTAAAGATTTTTAATTTGGAAGAATAAAATATAAAAATAATTAGAAATATTTAAAAAAAAATTATATATTTAAAATAGATTTAGAAAAACGTTTTGAATATTTTTCTTCTGAAGATATTTTTTGTTTGACTTGTTAATAAATAAACCAGAAACTGTAAATGGTGGTTATAATAAAAAAGAGCGATTTTTTAAAGTATGTTTTGGTTGCAAAAAATGGTTTGTTTGATTAAACGTTGTTTAGTTAGATGTTTTTATACTGAGTGAGGGATGGCATGTAAATATTGATAGAAACGCTTGTTTCATGCTTCACTTTCCCCACAGTGAAATGGGCGTTTTCTCCGTTGGTGTTTTGCCTGATAAAATTTCTGTTATTTACACGTTTAAACTTTTTATACCGTATAAAGTTGTAGAATTAGTTAGTTTTCCCCTTGATTTGACCTGTTTTGTTTGTACTCAAAATCTGGTTTCCGTTGGTAGACATTAGTCCTAGACTGTATTAGGCCGTATCGTTAACGGTTTTAAGAGATAGACAGTTTGTGCTAATTAAAACAATTACCAGATGTTGGATAGAATTTTAGCTAAGATGGATATATATCTAACACGGCATCCAGCACGTAATAGATTGCTTATATTAAAAGAAGGTGTATTGAGCTTTGTCTGCCTTGTGTTTTTGTTATTTTTTTTTTGACTGGAACACTTTTTGCAGTTAGTTCAATATACGGAAAGTTTGAGTTTGTTGCATAAGTATGGATAGAGCAGTATCTTGGATTCATTAGATACATTTTGAATTTTTTTACTTTAGTGAATTCAGTGGCTGGTTATAAGACTTTGAATTGGTTGTTTGGAATATTTATTGTATATCCGGATATTTGTCTCTATAGTGGTGGTCCTGCTGGATTGCATGTATTGTTGATTCTTTGTGATTGGTTTTTATTATAACTATTGTTTTTGTGCACGAACAACGGTTTTCATTATCTTTTGACGGTGGTTTATCTTTTCGCCGTTAATCATCTGTGGTTTATTTACAGCAGTATACGATTGATATATTGCGTGATTTTTTTTCTATTTTTCTGATTTTTTATCCTCTTCATTTTATAGTCATTTAATTTTTGAGTCTACTTTTGCCTCTGTCTGTATTTGCATGATTTTGGCATTGATTTGACTCAAATTGTGAGCTTATTCGTAGGTGTGTTTACTGTGAAGGATTTTAAGTGTATTAACTAGCCTGTTTACGGATAGTTTATTGTTAATTTTACCAATATTTTGTTGGTGTCTACTCGTTTGAATATTGAGTTAAGTTGGGTGAGATTGTAGGGTTATAGGTTTGTTGTTGTAAGGGTTTTTTCAGCTATAAGGCAGTGTGTGCTTAGTGTTGAAGTGGTTTTATATTCTACGGTTAAAGGTCACAAATTTGGATTTTTATTTGCTAAAATTGGGTTTGGTGGTGAACGTGTGCTTTTTAGTTTGAAATATGACTGTTAAGGATTTGCACGCGAAAAGCACTGCAAAATCATCTGGGAAGGAGAATACTTCAAAGACGCTTCGTCCGTATGGATGTCCTTTTTGTCCTAAAGCATTTTATCGTTTAGAACATCAAACTCGACATATTCGAACGCATACTGGAGAAAAACCTCATGCGTGTACATTCCCTGGATGTGTTAAGAGATTTAGTAGATCGGATGAATTGACTCGACATGCAAGAATTCATTCTAATCTTCATGCTAAAAGGGAGCATATACAGTTTCTACATAATAATTCTTCTGCATTCGGAATTCAGAGGCCTATTGTTTCGCATGCAGAAGGATTTCAACCATATACTTTTCCAGGATTGCCTCTTTCTAATGTTATGTCATCTGCACACATGTCGACATGTTCTGCTGGATGTGTTTATGGGTCTAATCCCCCTCAAAAAGTGCCTGTGGTTCATTCTCAATTAATGCCTGTACCACTTGATGATATGCATGTTTTGGCTGCTGCTGCTTTTCAGCAACTTGAAAAAAGAAAGTCATCTGAGATCCATGCTCTGAACGAAAGTGTTTCGTCTCATTCTTGTTTGCAGCGTAATTCTTTAGATGAGCCTCAAAATGGATCAGTATGTTCTCGAGCTATAGGTAATGAGTTTTAATTGTATTAATCTCTTTTATATGATGATTCTTTGAAATTTCGCTATTCAAAGCGATTAAGATTAAATTCATCAACATGTTCAGCTATTTCTCCATTATATTTTTATAAAACATTATTTTCCAGCTCCTGGTTATGTTTGTTTGATACCATTAATGCATTCACCAGAGTTTTATTTGGGTGAAATGGAAGTGTTTTATGGTGCTCATTTTCCGTTGATTTATTTTTTTTTCAAATTGATGCCGTCTACTTTTTAGTGCTTTTTGAGACTGGTTATAATGTTTTTGGGTCTTACCATTTTTTGAATCTAATTATTTGTGACTTGAATGTGTTTCAATTCTTTGATGTATTGGAAAAATGGAATGGCTTGAAAAGGTTGCCTTGTTTTGAATTGCTTAACAAAGTATGTAAACTTTGTTTTGCAAGTACTCTGAAGAAAAAGCATCTGTTTATAGAAGATTATTCTAGTTGAAAAGGGTTTAGATGGAAATGTTTTGGAAGTGTCGATATGAATTTTGCTATTATTTGATCATTGGCGATAATTGATTTATATTTTATACAAACTTCGTATAATATGATGGTGTTGGTGTTCTATTTTTTATTTAGAGGTTGTTTATCCATTATTGTTTTGGAACTAGTAGTTTGTTGAGCGTTATGCTTTTTATGTATTAACTTTATATACATATTTATGGTTTTGTTTGAAGGATTGTTTAAAAAAAAGATAATTAGATAATTGGGTAAGATTTTTATTATTTTTTAAGAAATTATCAAATGATATTTTATGTAAGTGGTTTGGATTATAAAATGAAAATTCTAAATTTCTGTATTTTGAGTTTATAAGTAATGGTAATTTGAAATAAATAATTTGATGTTTTATAAAAGAGTATTTTAAAATATATAATTATTTTTTATATATAATAAATATGTGTTATTAGGTTTCTCTAATTATTTTTTTAAAATATGATTTAGTGAGAAAATGATTTGAAGTTTTTGTTATTTTGCAAGATTATTTGTTTAAATGTTTTAGAATAAAAAAATTATATTAATGATTTGCTTTAAATATTTGAAGTATAAAATATATGAATATGCTTTTATCTATATATATATATATATATATATGAATATGCTTTTATCTATATATCTATATATATATATTGTATATGTGTCATATAATTATCTTGTATAGATTTGTTTAAATACTTTTTAATCTTCTAGTTTTTGAAATATATTACATTGGATGTCAAGAATAAATAAAGGAAAAAATGTAAAGAGAAATAGAAATACGTTTTTAAATAACAAAAAGCGTATAATAAGTGTTACAGGTGTTTATATTATCTGTTGTCTTTATTTTTTTATTTTTATTAGATAAAAAAAATAAGCAAAAAGATGTTTATGATCAGACTAGTAAATATTTTGATTCTTCTAAGGAATCTCTGGATAACGATAAAAATGGTGTTAATTCTTTAGATCAGTATTCTCAATATTCTAGTGAAGTCTCTGAGGATTGGGAAGACATAGAGATTTGTCAAGGTAATTATATTTAAATAAATTCTTGATTTTTTAGATGTATCAATAGAAGATAAAGGTTTTTTGAAAGATTCTGATAAAGATTTGAATATTACTTTGGATATATCAAAGTGTTTAAAACCTAAAAGGTATTTTCTTATTTTATATTTTATATATTAAATAGATGAATATAGAAAAATTTCTGGAACATATTCTTTACAAAGAAACATAAAAATTCATATACATTTACTTCACTTAACATGCTTGGTTTTTCATGGATTCGTTAGAAATAAATGGATTAATGATAAAGAAATACAAGATGTTTTACGGAATAAGTTAGAGGAAGAATGCCCTTTGCTTTTTAAGCAAATTGAAGAATATAGAAAAGGAACTTTTGATCAGCAGTCAAATAACTGTGATTTAAAAAGTATATTATTATTAATCTTGCGATGGTTTAGACAGAAGTTTGAAATAATTGCTTTGGGAATAGGAAAAAAGATATGTTCTCATGTAAAATCTTGTCTTAATCTCGATGATGTATTCTATGATTTCCTTTTTTGTATTATAATTTATGACTTGATTAGAAAGGGTCTTTATATGAAATTATTAGTTCGATTTATGAATTTCGTAAGATTGCTTTATTTTTCAAAGGAAGTAGGGATTCTGGTGCTCAATTATTTACGTCTTTACTCAGATCTTTTGGTTTCAATGCTAGACTTGTTTTTTCTTTACAACCTTTGAATTTGAACTTTGATTTAGAAGACTGTGAAAAGTATGAACTTTGTGAATCTAAATTTTATGATTTAAATAGTAAACTTGTGAACTTTGAAAGATTATATAATGAGTATATATTTTTGTTTATTTAATAGATAAGTAATTTTTTTTAGAAATTCTATGAATAAATTAGATAATATATGTAAATTTGAAGCTGATTATCTTGTTGATAGAACTAGATTAAGTAAATTTTGAATTACGATAATACTGTTTTCTAATAATTGAAATAGTTTCTGAACTTAGTTTTTCGTATCCTGTTTTTTGGACTGAAGTTTATGATAGTAATCTAGGCATATGGTATTCTGCCGAATGTATGGTTTTAAATTGTGTTGTGGAGTCTTCAGATAGAAGTGCTTTTATACCTAAAGGAAAAACGTTTTCTAGAACTAAAATGAATGCAAGTTATATTCTGGCTTTCGAAGTCGATGGATATGTAAAAGATGTTACGTTCAGATATGTAAATAACGTTTCTATGCTTAATAGAGTGAAGCTTCCTGCTTCTGAGAGAAGTAGATATTGTTCATTCGAAAAGCTAGTCAATATGTTTAAAAGGCCATTTTTATCGGTAATAATATTTTTTTTTAGTAAATTTGTAATTTCTTTTATAGGATATAGATTTTAAGGAAAATAATGATTTACAACCAAAAATACTATTTAAAAAAATAGAAGATATTACTATAAATGAATATAAGATACATCCATAGTATAAAATATTGTTTTATAATATTTATATTTATTTTTTTAGTTATGTTCTTGAACGTCATCTTAAAAGGGAAGAAACTGTTCACCCTGAAGCATTTCCTGTACATGTGTTTACACTTAAAAAGGGGAATAAGTTAAAGGAAGAAAGGGTTTTTAATAGATCTGATATTTTGTTGTGTAAATCTGTGGAATATTATTATAGAAATGGTAGACAGATAAAATTAGGTGAATTGCCTCTTAAAATTGTTAAACCAAGAAGTACTACTTTAACTCGAAGGCGAGAAAATGAGCTTATAACGTCTGAAACTAATGAAGTTGCTATTCAGCCATTGTATGCTGAATTCCAAACAGAGTTATATATTCCTCCCCCTGTAGTTAATGGAATTGTTCCAAAGAATAGTTATGGGAATACTGACTTGTTTGTTGATTCTATGATACCTAAAGGTGCTACATATTTACCTTATCACGGAATTGGAAAAATTGCAAAGAAACTGGGTTTCGATTATTCCGATGCTGTTATAGGATTCGAATTTAAAAATCAACGAGCTATTCCTATTATAAAAGGTATTTTAATTGCTACAGAGAATTGCGATGCTTGCTTTGAAGCTTGGATATTTGATAGACAAAAAAAAAATGAAAAGGACGTACAAAAGCGTAAAAAAGAAATTCTTAATAGATGGAGAAGATTTTTTCGAGGGCTAAGAATACGAGATCATATTAAAAGTCTATATGGTGATTATAATTCTTTGTCCTCAAATTATATTTATAAAGAAGAATTATAGATTTTAAAAAATATAACTTAAAGTATAAACAGTAATGTGTTTTGTTTTAGCTTTCTTGAGTGTTTATTGACAAAAGTATTGAGTTATTTTTATAAATTCTGAGATTTTAAATATAATTTCAAGATAATTTGATCTTAGTAATATTTTTAAAGGATACTTTAAAATATTATAAAGATGCTAAAATATATCTTAATATTTTAAATATATATTATTAAATATGTTTTTTGAAAATTAAAATATATGTAAATGAAATTCTGCTTTTTATGACGAAATATTAGATGTACAAATGATCATAAAGTTTCTTAAAAAATAAACTATTTAAAATTATGTATTCCAAGGTAATTGTTTTTTCTAATATATAGTTTACAAATAAACTTAATTGTACCAATCTAATAATAACAATATGGATGATGAAATAAGAAGAAGACATATGATAAATCGTGCTGATGTTTTGTTTCTTTTTTTGGTATATATTAATTGAGTACTCCCATTTTTTATTAATTCCGATGTAGATAAGACCTCCTCGTGTAGCTTATTAGTTATATATGATTGTTCTTCTATATGAGATGCTAACTCTGATTGTATTTTTGAAATTTCTGATAAAGATTTTTGCACTGTTCTAGAATTCATTAAAAAATATATTTCAAAAGTCTAAAATATGATATACCTTACTTGATCAAGAGTTGATTCGAAATATTCAAGTATTTGACTATTTTCGGTTTCGAGAATTTCAATTTGTTCTTTTGATAAGTTTGTATTTGAGTTTACTAAAGCATCTTCAGTTTGTTTATTTGTTTGAATAAAAAGTATGTTTGTTGAATTTATAATCCTTCTGTATGTCAGAATATTTGACTATAAGTTAAAAACTACCTTTTATTTTTCTCGATTTGACGTAGTAATCTAGTTCGTTGTTGTTCTTCTTGTATAAAAGAGACATCTTTTAACTTTTTATTAAGAAACCATGTTATGCAATTTCTATGTTCTGAAATTAATTCTTCTTTGGTCTTTTCTGAATAATTTTGAATGAATAAAGCAAAGAATCCTAACTTTTTATGCGTTTTTCTATCTGTTTTTAATAAATTTATGATTTAAATCTAATATATAAATATTATTACTTTTTTCAAATTGTTCAAGCTTTAAGATTCTTTCTCTACTCTGCTTGATAATTGCCTTCGATTTTGCATCAATCTCTTCCCTTTGTTTGTCTGATAGTGTCTTGAAACTTTTATAAGAAAAAATAGAAATTTGTTGTTTGTTAAATGATTGAAGATCTGAAGACTCTCTAGACTCAATGTTAAGATATGCATGCCGTATGTTTGTCAAGAATTTTTTTAATCCGTTGATATGTTTAAACTATACATTTATTATTTTTTTTCTTTAAAGTACATTTTTACAATTTGATATGCTTCCTTAATATATGGGTCCTCAACGTTTTTTTTTCGTAATTCTCTCTCTATCTTGGTTTTTGAGATGTTAACATTATGCTTATTTGAATATTCAAAGAATATTTTTGTTAAATCTGACATTTAAAAATATTAGATTCTAAACGTTATGAACTGAATTTTGTAAAAATTATAAATTATTTTTTTAAAATGTACAATGAACAATTATATTTTATTCTAGATTAATATTGATTAAAAAAGGACTTAAAAAATAGTTGAAAATGAAATTATGAATAAACTTAAAATACTTGTAAAAATTATAAATTATTTTTTTAAAATGTACAATGAACAATTATATTTTATTCTAGATTAATATTGATTAAAAAAGGACTTAAAAAATAGTTGAAAATGAAATTATGAATAAACTTAAAATACCTAAAACTATATTACAAAAAGAATGATATTATAAATCATATAATTATTTTAAAAATTATTAAAATAATATCAAAAGCTAGTTGTCAATTATTGTATTTCCCCCTGCTTGCAAAGCTTGGTTAATTGTATCTGCATGAGTGACATTTATAACATCATTCTCTAATTTCTTTACTAAATTAGAGCTTTCTTTAAGTATTTTGGATATATCTTGTTTTTGAGAACTTCCATCTGATTGTTGAGGTAAAGAATTAATTGTATGACTAAAAACTTCGCTATTATCGTCCATAGGAAAATTCTGAGAGTCTTGTAATTCAGGTGGGAGTTTTAATCCTTGATGATGTGGAAGCGTACCCTGAATATGCATTAGGTAATGTAAATAGATAATGTTTAGATAAAATACTAATTGTAATTGGTTTTCTGAAAATGAAATGGATGATGCTACGTTGATTGGTGAATTTTTATTTATAGATTCATGTAATTGTTGAGACAGTTTGGAACTGAATGCCTTTATTTAATGAGATAAAGCAAAAAAATGTTAATTTATTACAAGTTTTCCATTGTAATTTGTATTTAAGAAGTAATTTGATCCATCTTTTTGAAGTTTTCCTTTTTTTACCGCTTTTTGCAAAGCCTGAGATGCTGAAGCTCTAAATCTTGGGTTTAAGGTTGGATAATTACTAGTAAGTGTATAAGTAATTTATGGAAATAAATTAATGATTTACCTTTCCATCCATTCATATATAATTCTAGGAGGAACACCTTTCGATTCGTGAATAGCTGTTAATGCCTCTATAATCATGTTTTCATAACTTGGAAGATCCCTAAGATTGTCTGCATCTGCATTTGAATCAGCAGCATCACTTAACTCTGAATCGTCATCTAATATTGATTCTGGATCAAAATGTTCTCCGTTTTGTTGCTCTGTAATAGAATTTTCATTCATAATTGCTTCTTCTTTTGCACGTCGGATTTCTATCAAAATTTCACGAGTATTAGGTGCGTAAAACGGTATACTTGGGCACATTTTCTCACAAAAAAATAGAAGCTCAACTAGATGAGATAAAGGAAGAGAAGCAAGATATGTTTTTTTCTAAATAAAAAGTTAAAAATGAATTTTATGTTAACTTAAAAAACCTCTTCTTCTGTTAAATTTGCGCCAGTAGCACCAGTTAACAATGTTCTTTTAGCACGTTTTTTATTGCAAGTATAGCACAGCCATTCTGAATCAGATAAACTAATAACCAGATCATCTATAACAGGTATATGACATAATTGATGGTATGGAAAATTACATCCATCACAAAATACGATTCTATTAGAACTTGGACTATGACCACGTTGACAAACAATACAGAAGTGCGAGTCTTGAGCTGATCTTCTACCAGGCCCGCGCCTTTTACCTAAGTATTCTTCAATAATTATTAATGAAGAAGAACTGTAAAACTACTAGGGGTTTTTGCAGCTGGATTAAATTGAGTGGGACGATGTATTTTTCTACCAGATTTTGTTTTAGTTCCTTCCATATTATAGTCTTCATCCTCATCATCCTGGATATTATATTAGATGAAATGCAAATAAAAAAATAAATGAAGATACACTGTCTTGTTTTCGACTTCGTGGTGTGTTTTTTAGCCCTTGAGATAATTTGTTTTTTGAATATTTTTGTTTTCGTGCTACAAATAATATGAATTACAATTTTTTGAAGGTTTGATGATAATTAAAGTACTAAAAATATCATACCTTTATGTTTTGTTATCCCCGTAGTATTAATTGAAGTAGACGGTGTTTCTTCATCGCATTTTAGTTCTACGTTTAATTCCTTGTTGTTTAGCTCTACTTCTGGGTGTGTTTCTGTTTTTTGCTGATCTCGTATGAATTCATTGTCTGCTTGTGCCTATTCAAAATTATTTAATTAGTATAATGTATAAATTTAAAAAATATAATTTTTATCCTTCTGTGACTTAATACTTACCCAAAATGTCTGAATTTGAGTATCTTCTTTTGACATTTTTATTTCATGTTGATATATAGGTAATGAGTTTTGTTGAAATGATTGTTTTGTTTCTGAATTATATCTTGAGTTTTTTACATCTGATTCTTGATTGTTATATTGTCCTGTAATATATTCATTTGATATTTGCTGGTTTTCTTCATAATACTGATTAGACATTTTATTGATGTATTATAAGATTATTTTTTCAATAAAATGTCACTGTTTAAATTTGAGGAATCTTAGATAAGAGTTTTTTTTTCATTCGAACACATTTCACAATGTAATTCGGTTTTTATAATTTAATGAATGTTTTGATAAGGTTTTTACTCATTTAAGGGTTTCTAAATATGCACAACTAATAATTTCTATTAATATGAATATAATATTGGGATTTATTAGTTTTAAAGGTTTTTTAATGTGCTAATTGTAAGTTGATAAATAAAAAAATAGATAATTTGCAAATATTTTGAAATAGGTATTCTATTTCTTGTTTTAGTAGAATATGTATTTTGTACTATTATTCTAAATGCGTTTATAATGTGTTGTTGATTTTAAATGTATTTATAATGTTATTGATTTTAAATGCTGAGTGATTTTTAATGTATGAGTTTGATGTTTTGATAAAAATATTAAATGTAAAGGTATTTAGGAGTAGGTTAAAAGTAATTTTGTGTTTTTATGAGAAATGATATATAAAATTAATTGCAATAGTAATATTTGTTTTATATTTGGTTTTAGAAAATAATTTCAAAAAAAAATAATATTGAAAAATAGAGCAATTTTTAGATGATTAAGTGCATATATAAATATTTTTTGTAAATCGCTCATTTAAAATTTATGTTTTATATACATTGATTTTAATTATTGCATTTAATAATTTTAGGGATAAAACGTAAGTACATAAAAAAAGATAAATGATTTATATGATATGTGGACTGTATAATTATTTACAGTTCGTATTTAAAATTGTTTTTTTAAAATGTTTATTACATGATATCTTTGAAAATTACTTTATTATAAAACCTGAAGAACTTTTTTGAATTTTTTAATAATTTTTTTGCTAATGGGTATTTTTATCCGTATAAAAATTAAAAAAATGTTAATATTATATAAGAATAATAAAATATATTAACATTAAATAAATGATTTTGGAGATATATATTTTTTTATTGCTAAATTGTTTTGTATTTTTTAGAATTATAATTATTTTTAAGATTTTGAATATGTCTTAAGTATTTATTTTTGCAAGATTTTTATATTTTTTTAGAATTGAAAATTGTAGAGAAATATTGAATTAAAATGATTTTTTATTTTATAAAATTATTTTAATTGTTGCAAAAAATATAGTAAATTTTATATACTTATTTTTAAGGATTTATATGATATTTTTGAATTAAAAATTTAATTACTAGTTATTTATGTTTGAAATGATGCATTAATATGATTTTAAATATGAATTAAATTATATTCTATGGTCATAAAAATTACGATTTTGTTAATAACGATTTTTTATTAAATTATCATTTGCATTTCATATATTTTACATATTTTTAAAATAACGATATTTTTAGATATGAATTTTTCATAAATGTTTGACTTTAAAAGAATAAAACATATTTGTATTTAATCTATATTAATTTAGAATTATTTTTTTTATTATTAATACTAAATTATTATAATTGAATTAACGTGTAAAGTTTTACGATATTTTAGTAATTTTATACATTTAAACAAAATTATTAAAATTATTGTATTTTTGCATAATTATACTTCTAAATATAAATAATTAATGTGTTATTTAAAATAAAATGGTTTATTTTATAAAATTTTAAAAATTTCGAAGATTAAAAAGAATCGAGATTTTTAGGTGATAAATTATTTTATAAAGATTTATAATTTTAAAGAATATACAAAAGTTTTTCTAATATTTCAAGACTTTCGAAGATTTTTTTTCTTTTTTATATAAAAGTTTATTGAATAGTGTTTCAAAATAGTTTTCTAAAAATACGTTTAAATTTATGAATACTATGCATAATGATCTATGTTCTCCCGGTGGTTCGGAATACGATGGTGACCATGGTGATGAAATATCTGCTGTGTCTAGTCGCAGAGGTAGAAAAAGGACTATTAAACATATGAGTTCAGGTCTTTCTGATGATGATTATGTCGCTTCAATAAAAAATAAAAATGTTAATCGTAGAGGTAGACCTCCAAAGCCAAAGGGTCTTTCATTACATATTTCAGAAACTCCAAAAGATATATCTTGGAATGAAAAAGAAATTGTGAATGATGAAGTCGTATTAGATGAAATTGATCCTTCTGGAGAAAAAAAAGTTGACCAGTTTGGTATTTTATCAGATGGAAGAGAATATCGATGCAGAACATTTACTCTTCTTGGGCGTGGTAAACGTTTATACATGCTTTCTACAGAACCAGCTCATGCTATGGGATATCGTGATCCTTATCTTTTTTTTTTAAGACATACATCCTTATACAATGTCATAATTAATGAAGAGGAAAAGTTAGACCTTATAGAAAGGAATATTATTCCAGAATCATATAAAGGACGCGCTATTGGTGTAGTTACAGCAAGATCTATTTTTCGTGAATTCGGTGCTCGTATTATAATCAAAGGAAAATGGATTGTAGATGATTATTGGGAAACTTCTAGTATTTCTAAGGGTCGCGATTGTTCTGACATTGCAAATCCTAATGATAAAATGTTGTTTGAAGGGATAGAATATGATAAAAATCAACATGTAGCTTGGCTTGGTGCAAGTTCTATTTATCAATATCATCCAGAATTTGAATCTGAAATATATAGAAAAAAAAAAAAAGTTATTATTACTGATGAAAATTGGATGTTAGAACATGCTCGATCTGCTAGGTTATTCTTATTTTTTTAATCTATAATTTTTAATTATGTTTTAGTCGATATAATAGTTTTTTGACAATTCAAAGAAGGGAGAAGTGGGCATTTGGTGTTTATGAACCTCATACGAATACCCATCTTCGATTTGCTACTTCTCAACCTACTTCAGTAAAATGGCAAAGTGGAATAGAAAATGAAAAAGTTGATTCAGGTTCAAAAGTAGTTCTTGAAACTTTGATGGAAATAAAACCTATTTCTGGCTCATGTGTACATTTGAGTGATATTCCGAAAGATGTATATAAAGTTTGTTCTTCTGAAATATTACGAGCGATTAAAGAAAGACAAGAAGAAGAAAAAATCTGTGAACATTGGAAAATTGGTGAATGTGTTTGAGAGCTTTATTCGAGTTTTTACTAGAATTATAAATTCCGGTATTTGAATTATGATGCTTTTATTGATAATTTTTATTTAGAAAATTGAACTTATGATTTAATATTATATTTAAAAAAAAAGAAATTTTATTTTACTTTAGACACAAGTTTTTATTTTTAGAAGCTAAAATTATTAATTTTTAAAGAAACTTATTGAGATTAATAGTATAGTTTTTTATATTTTTATAAATTTTAGTTTTAAATGATAAAGTCGATAATTTTAAATAAATTTATAAAATTTATTTTTATAAGTATTTTATTTTGTATTTTGAATTGTTTTTGTAATTTGAATATTTTTGAATAAATTTAATTAATACTATGATATTTACTATGATAATGAAAAAACATGTTTATTTAATATTAATAAAGAATATTGTAAGTTTAAAAACTATGAATTTTAATTATAAAATACAAGATATGTTCTGTAAATATAAGATTATTTATTTATTTGTTTTAATTTTAGATTATTTTAAATCGTTATAGTTTAAAACATTGTTATATATTATTTTTTAAAAAGAACATTCATAAACTAAAACATCAATATGAACAATAAAATTATGCATAGAAATTGCTTATAGTTTTTTTTCTCATCATAACTTCATTAACTGCATCTGCAAAATTCTCATGGCTTATTTTAGTTTCTCCTTGTCTTAAAGCTATCATTCCTTAAATATTATAAATATTTAAATACGAAAAGAATATAATATTATACCAGCTTCAACGCATACACTTTTTAACATGGCTCCATTATATTCGTCTGTACTTCGTGCAAGTTCATTCCAGTTAATTTGATTATCAATTGTCATTTTTCTTGAATGAATTTGTAAAATCCCTGCCCTAAATTAAATTAGAAAAGAATTGTATAAATGTCCAAAATTCTTAATACCTTGCTTCTTCATTTGGTAAAGGAAATTCTATCTTCCTGTCTAATCTTCCGCTTCGTAATAATGCCGGATCAAGAGTATCAACTCGATTAGTTGCCGCTAAAACTTTGACTCTTTCGTCACTACTAAATCCATCTAACTGATTTAACAGTTCGAGCATAGTTCTCTGGACTTCTCTATCTCCAGATTTATCTGAATCAAACCTTTTCGTTCCAATAGCGTCTAATTCATCTATAAAAATAATAGCAGGCGCCTTTTCTTTCGCTAAAGAAAAGGCATCTCTTACCAATTTTGCTCCATCGCCAATGAACATCTAAAAATTATTTGTAAATATCTAAAACGAATATATTAAAAAAGAATGATTATTACTTGAACAAGTTGAGGAGCTGCAAGTTTTAAAAACGTTGCATTTGTTTGAGCAGCACATGCTCTAGCTAACAAGGTTTTTCCTGTCCCTGGAGGACCATACATTAATGCCCCTTGATTAGTAAGAATATTGTTATTAGTATTACAAAAACAATTATATTTACCTTTTGGTGGCCGAATACCCAAAGACTTAAATTTATCTGCTTGTTTCATAGGTAAAACAACAGCTTCAACAAGCTCTTCTATTTGTTTATCTAACCCTCCGATATCTGAATAAGTTTCCATAGGTTTTTCATCAACTTCCATAGCTTTAACTCTACTATCATATTCGGTAGGTAATGTATCGAGAATTAGATATGAATCTTTGTTAACACCAATGAGGTCACCCGGTTTAAGTTTTTCTGATTCAACAAGTCCTATAAGAGGCAAAAATATAGTTTGACGTGTTGATGTTTTAATAACTGCTGATTTCCCTTTCCTTGCTGCATCTAAATCAACATTTGCACCTTCTTCCATTTCAGTCATGGGATCCATATCCAAAATTTCAACTATATTCCCTACAAGATACGGTAGTTGCTTGTTATTTTTAATTTTCTCTTCGTTATCTTTGATTTTTTCTTCCATCGTTTTTTGTTCATGAATGAGTCTTTGATATTCAGAACGCATAACCTAAAAAAGTATTATTAATAATATACGCATTTTTTGAAATGTTCCTTTATATCGTTTTCAATTAATTTTGTTCTATTGATTAATTCTTCTGTAGATGCATTTAAGATTTCTATGTCTACATCATTATCTGTTGATGGAAAATTTTCTTCTACAGAATTAGATGTTTGATTATTTTTTTCAATTTCTTCAAGATCCTCTAAAAGTTTTATATTAACACTATATATTAAGATACATTTTAGTACCTAAAGTAGTCATTATGTTAATTTACAACAATTTAAAATTTGTCGTAAAAAACAGAAACTACGAATTTATAAATTAGGTTACATTTATAGTTTTAGAAATATTTAAAAAATATATTAATTTTATAATTTTTAGCGACATTATATTCATAGGCATACAATATTAATGTTTAAAATAGCTATTTCGAGTTGTTTATAGTTCTGTATTTTTTTAGCTTTTTTCTCTTGCTATTTTTTAATATTTTTTTCAAAATTCACTTCATCTAATATTTTATGAATACTTTTATGAAACAAAATTTTTCCTGCTGAAATTCCTTCTGTTATTTTATATAAATCAAGTTGTAATCTAGGACCAAGTTCAATTAGTTCCACAATTTTTTTTTGGACCTTTTCTTCTGGATTATTTTCTGAATTGTTTTTTTCTTTTATTTCAACGATCATATTGTCATCTATTTCCAGATCACTCTCATAAGATATAGATTCTATATTATGAAGTATATATTCTGATATATCCTTAATATGTCCTAAATTAGGTAAAGGCCTTTTTTCAGAGTACAAATTGGTTGAAACTTTCCTAATTGATTGAGAAACGCTTATATTTTTTGTTACAATAGCATAATGACGTAAATTAATATAATCTTTAGATGAATCTCGATGTAAAAGTAAAACCCTTTTAATACACGACACTCGAGTTTTCTGAACTGATAATTCAGGAAACATGTTACAAAATGTTGATGTTAAAAGAGCTTCATGAGGCAAGTCTTTTTTCTCTGAAACAAAATTATTTAAAATAAGCTTAAAAAATAAATATTATTTTTGAATTAAAAAAATATTACCAAAGGTGGGACCAAAAACTCAGACCCAGGAGATTTAGGACGTTTCTGTGTTTTTATAATATCTTTGCAAAGTGAATATGTTTTTATCCTAAAATGTAGCGTCGGTCCATGGGGAGTTCTAACAATTCTCATATTAGGTCCTGATTTCGTTTTTGATAATAACAAAAGATGAGTAACACCCAGAGGACCTGTCATTGCAATATAGTCACGAAGCTTATTAGATTTTCGTTCCTTTAATATATTAATTTGCTATATTACATTCTCGTAATATTAAAACTTTTAACCGGATAGCAGTGTGTGGCTCCATCATACGTCTGATATCTCGTGTAAGCTGGGATATGCTGGATCCAACATTTGATGCTTCTGTACGTATAACCATCTAAGATTATAAGAAATATATTTTACAAAGACTTAGACAGTACTGATTTTGGTATATGATCATCTGATAATTTTTTACTTGTCTTTAAATGCGTTCTTTTCTTTTTCTACGTTTTTTAGTAATTACTTTTATTAATTTATATTGTTACTCTTGCTTTTGCCATTTGTATTTAAAATTTTTAGAATCTCGGTAAACTATTAGAACTAAAAATTATGTTAGATGACTATATCAGAGATAATCTGTAATGATAGAAAAACAATTAATGATGATGTTTCTTCTAACAAAAGTTTCAAAGATCTTGTATAGGTACTTTTTATTTAGTTATTTTTCTAAAAATATTATAGGGA
This sequence comes from Pneumocystis oryctolagi, assembly GCA_017311285.1. Taxonomy (NCBI): domain Eukaryota; kingdom Fungi; phylum Ascomycota; class Pneumocystomycetes; order Pneumocystales; family Pneumocystaceae; genus Pneumocystis; species Pneumocystis oryctolagi. Next base: position 301,592 of record JABTEG010000008.1, read on the forward strand.
TTAATTGATGAACTTTGTAATGTATGTAAAACTCTTAAATTTGAAGTGCCTACTCCTATTCAAAAGGAGGCTATTCCATGGGCTATACAAGGACGAGATATTATTGGTTTAGCTCAAACAGGTTCTGGAAAAACAGCTGCTTTTGCACTTCCTATTATTCAAGCTTTATGGATAAAGCCAAGTCCCTTATTTGCTTGTATAATAGCCCCTACAAGAGAACTCGCTTACCAGGTATGTTTTCTACTAGCTATATATTTTTAATTTTAATAGATTTCTGAGCAATTTTCTGCTCTTGGCGGTGACCTTGGTTTGAAAAGTGTAGTTATTGTTGGTGGCATGGATATGGTTTCTCAAGCAATAGCATTAAATAAAAGGCCTCATGTTATAGTTTGTACTCCTGGGCGTTTGCAAGATCATTTAGAAAATACTAAAGGTTTTTCTCTCAGAACAATAAAATATTTAGTATAATGTTATATTTATTTGGTTTCTTTTTTAATTGATTTAGGTTCTTGACGAAGCTGATAAACTTCTTGATATGAATTTTGGCCCTATTATTGAAAAAATACTGAAAGTTGTTCCTAGAGAAAGGACTACTTATTTATTTTCTGCAACTATGACTTCTAAAGTAGAGAAGCTTCAACGAGCATCTCTTTCAAATCCCGTGCGCATAGCAGTATCTGCTAAATATTCAACAGTATCAACTTTACTTCAATCTTATCTTTTTTTTCCTTTTAAATACAAAGATACATATTTTGTGTTTCTTATAAATGAATTTATTGGTCAATCAATTATAACATTTACTCGTACATGTAATGATACACAGAGGTTGGCAATACTATTACGTCACTTAGGGTTTCCTGCTATATGTTTACATGGTCAAATGAGTCAATCCTCAAGACTTGGTGCACTAAATAAGTTTAAATCTGGATCATTTAACATTCTTTTAGCTACCGATGTTGCATCTAGGGGGTTAGATATGTAAGGGTTTTTTTTTGTTATATTAAATATTGATTAATTAAGCCCTTTCGTCGATTGTGTTATAAATTATGATATACCAACTGATTCAAAAACATATATTCATCGAGTTGGTAGGACTGCTAGAGCTGGAAGGTCAGGAAAAAGTATTTCTTTAGTTACTCAGTATGATTTGGAATTATTTTTACGAATTGAAAAAGCACTTGGTAATAAGATGAATGAGTTTTCTACAGATAAAGAGATGGTAATGTTGTTAAATGAAAGAGTTAATGAGGCTCAGAGGTATTTATATACAATGTAAATGCTTAAAAGCTAATATTTGAGTTAGAGAAGCAATTATAGAAATGAAAGATATATGTAATACGCGAATGAAAAAAAAGAATCGTAAATATGAGAAACAATCTTTGAAATTTATGAATATATTAGAAAAAAGAAAGCGTGATGATATGGATCTTGGAGAAAATTATTAATATAATAATTATTAGAAAATATTGTATAATATTAGCATGTAAAACTATTTATATTTAATTTATAAAATTTGATTTATGGGTTAAGCTTTTTTTATATATTCTTTTAATAGTTTTTCTATATATTTTCCCATTTGATCTACTTCTATATTCACTGTATCTCCTACTATTTTAGAAGATGTAGCTGTTTTTTTTTGAGTATAAGGAATTAGCATTGTACTGAATGTAATATTGTTAACTTGTGTAATAGTTAAACTAGAAGATTTAGCTATATTTCAAACAGAAATTCTAATGCAACCTAATGCCATCTATAGCTATATATCCTTTTTCTATAATGTATTTTAAGATATTTTTATCATTAGGTTCAAACGTAAATATAATTGTTTCGTTATTGAATATTTTTTGAACTATAATTGCTGTAGTATCTATATGCCCCTATAATTGTTAATACAATTATAGACTGTAAATTAAATTACTTGAACAAAATGTCCTCCAAAACGTTTATATGTTATCATAGCTCTTTCTAAATTGACTCTTTCACCTTCGATCATACTTCCAAAATTTGTTCTTTTTAAAGTTTCAGGACTTATATTAACTTTAAATAAATTGTTATTGATTTCAATGACTGTAAGACATACTCCATTTATAGAAATACTATCGCCAAGTTGTATATCAGATATTATATCATATGTATCAGAAATAGTCCAAGAAATTCCATTAAGATCTTCAATTTTAGAAAGAAGCCCGATAGCTTCAATAATACCTGTAAACATTTTATATTTTACTTAAATTTTATAAAACGCAAGGAAAATTTTATAAAATATAAATATATAAAAATGTATTAAGAATAGTGAATTAATTTACAATTAGAAATAAAAGAAATGTAAATTATATTTAGAAAAAAAACACACTTTTTTAATCAAAGTTTCCCTGAAAGATTTCATCTTCTGTTTGTATAATATCTATTTTATCACTTTTTTGACTATCGTTCATATTGTCGCAGTTTTTATAGTAATTTTCATTATCGTCTATACTAAGATGGTCTGAGTTTTGATCATCAACTATAATAGATTGTTCATAGAATTTCCTATTTTCAAAATGATCGTTAAAAGAACTTTCATCCACGCTAAAAAAAATCAGAAAATAAAATTATTATATGAAATTATACAATGTAAATCCTTTAAAATTAGCTTGCATGGTAGAACTCAATGGAGTAGATGAATGTATATTGCTTCCAAGTTTTTGTATCGGAACCGATGTGAATTCTAAATCAAAATTACTAACATCATGTTCTCCTGATATTGTAGGTTTGAATGGAGGCGGGATTTTTTTTTTTAATAATGCATCCCAATCTATATCATGGAAAAAACAATGTTCTCGAAGTTCTAATGTATCTCTAATAGCACCGAGTCTAAGTTTAGGGTTTCTAATTAAAAGCTATTTTGATTAATAATCTATAATGTATCAAAATAATATATATTTCTACCTCCTTTACAAAATTTCTCCCCTCAAGACTTAAGGTATCTTTGGGAAAACGAATTTTTCCAAATGCAATATTTTTATACATTTGTTGTGTATCTTCCGCATAAAATGGGCTCCATCCGCAGCACATTTCGAATACAAGGACACCAAGAGACCAAAAGTCTACTGATTTAGTATATCCTGAGTCATCTAAAAGAACTTCTGGAGCCAAATATTCAGTAGTCCCGCAGAATGTGTTTGTTGTAGAATTAGAGGACAAATTCGCTTTTGATAATCCAAAATCACATAAAGAGATATGACCATTAGCATCAAGTAGAATATTTTCTGGTTTAAGATCTCTGATAATTTGTAAATAAAATATAAATAACAAAAATATTTTGACCTATATACTATGTCATGATTATGTAAATGTTCTAACGCGAGAATTAATTCTGCTATATAAAACTTGGCCCTAGGTTCTGAAAACCTCCCTTCTTTCTGAAGATGCCAAAAAAGTTCCCCTCCACTCATATAATTAGTAACCAAATATAAGTCTGTAGGTGTTTGAAATGAAAATTTAAGACCAACTATGAATGGAGAATCTGAAATAGTAGTACGTACTAATATATCTCGCTCACCAATTGTATGAGTGATTTCTTTTTTTTGAACTATTACCTTTTTAGATAGAATTTTCATAGCATAAATTCTGTTATTGTCTATTTTTCTTACTTGATAAACTTGACCAAAAGTACCTCAATCTCTCTTAGAACACCTATTAGACTAATAATTATAATTTCTTTACCTTTCCCAATAAGTTTTAATATTTCAAAATCATCTGGACCATATTGTCGTTTATTAATTTGTTCATAGATTATTTCTAAATGAATCTCTGCAGTATTTTCGTCCTCTTTCTGTGGAACTTCTAATCTTTTATTGTAAGATGGTTTATTTATTATTACTACTGCTGAATTTCTTACTTGTACCAATCCTTTGTTACTTTTTTATGTATAAAATTGGGTTTAATTTGTACATGTCCTAGAAAATTCTCTTGGTTTTTTCTATCATAAATATTTATATCAATATTACTTTTCAAATCAATAACATCACTATACTTGTAAGAAAACAGTGAATATGTTTAAATACTTACAATACAACTTGGTGCATCCAAAAGGGATTATTAATAGTATGTGGAATATTTAGAAAAACATTTTTGTCAATTATGTTATTTTTATATATACTATCAAGAGATGCTGATGATAAATTATTAGATTTTGGAATAGCTATTCCACGCATTGATTCACTATTTTCTATGGTAGGTCCTTGAGATATAAATTCATTCCTTTCAAAAGTACAAACAACATAAGGTTCAGCCTAAGACAATTAACGATTATATATTTGAATAATTTTTTATACATTTATATTTTTAACTTTTAAATTTTTTGCTTGAATTATTTTTACAATTAATTTACCTTTAGGAGGGCCTGTAGGTAAAATTAATGAAGATTCTGGAGAAGTATATGAATTTGAAAGCTGTGATGATAATGTCACGTTCTTTGAAGTTAGTTTTGGGTTTTTTAAAATTTTGGATTAATTTACTTGAGTGTTTTTTAAAGTAATATGCTGGTTATTGTAAGAATCTAATTCAAATGTTTCAATATTTTTATTAAATGATTCTCTGATTTTCTTGTATGTAAGATCGGTAGGTGTTTGAGAAGATAGTTGAGAACTAGACGAGTTATGGACTATATGATTTGATTTTATTTGATTTATGCAGGGTGTTTTATTGTTAAATTTCGAAGAGAAAAACGATTTAGCAAACTGATGCATTTTCTTGACATATTAAATGTACAAAATTCTAGTTATTCGATTAGTAATAAGATTTTTTTTATTTTTAAAAATTTAAGTATTAAAAAGCTGATAAAAAGTATTAAAATTGTAAAAAAAAATGACAATATTTACCTTTTATTTTTATTTTATTTGTTTTATTTATTTTATTTGTTTTTTTTTTTTTTGTTATAAAGAATATGTTTAATTGGAAAAAGGTAATGATTATTATCTAATATTAATGTTATAAATTTATTATCAAAAAATGACGAATGAAAATATATTTCGATGCTATTTTTGATTTAAAAATATAACTACATTATAATAAAACTACATATATATATATATATATATATATTATGTGTGCGTGTATGTGCGTGTGTGTGTGTGTGATGCGTAGATAGCGTTTTGAAATCGATATATTGGTGAAATAATGAAATATTATATTTACAAGTTTAAGAATCTTCAATTCTTTGAGTATATTTTTTAATGAAATTTTTATATCAAGAGAAATATTAAATGGGTTATATCAAGGAATATGTATGGCTAGTCCACAATATTCTGTTTTTTGTATTTTTCATATTTTTTATTGTTTCTGTTTCATGTAGTAGAGGTGATCGACTTTTAGAGTTCAAAGATTGTGTGTCTGTTTGCGTTTCTTCAAATTGCAGAAAAGATGCTCCTTCTCAATTGATACACGGAAATTTACCTATTGTTTTAAGAATAGGAATGTGGGATTGTCAAAGTGAATGTGATTATTCATGTCAGAAGACTGTAACCTTGCGTAGAAAAAGCAAAGGATTACAAGAAGAACAGTTTTGGGGAAAATGGTATTTTGTTAGAATACTTGGTATGCAAGAGCCGGCAAGTGTTTTTTTTTCTATATTGAATGGATATGTTCATTATATTGGTTTCTATTGGGTAAAATTTTTAATTCCTTCTGGTTATACGTTTAGAAAATTTTATATTATATATGCAATTTTAGGATTAAATGCATGGTTTTGGAGTACTATCTTCCATATGAGAGATTTTAAGTTTACTGAAAGAGCTGACTATTTTTCTGCGGGCGCATTAACTTTGTGGGGTTTGTTTTTTACTCCACTTAGGATTTTTCGGTTAGATCGCTACAAAAATTATAATTTTCTTGTTTACATATGGGCATTTATTTGTATTTTAGTATTTTTGACTCACATTATATATATGTCTTTTGTGAAATTTAACTATTCATATAATATGGCTGCTAATGTATTCATTGGATTTCTTCAGAATATTTTATGGATATATTATTCTTTATCTAATTATGGTTCTCGACCTTTTGCTTTATGGCCTTTGTATATTGTATGTTCTATTGCAGTTGCTATGTGTTTAGAATTTTTTGATTTTCCTCCTGTTTTGCATTTGTTTGATGCACATAGTTTATGGCATATGGTATGTATTATGTTTTCTTTTTTTTTTGTTAAATAATTGAACGTATTAGGCGACTATTCCTATTATGTATTATTGGTATAAATTTTTAGTTTTAGATAGTAATTTTGAGTTTAAAAATTTTAAAAATAAATGTATATTTAAATGATTGATATTATATGTAACAAGTCCTATTATATGACTATACTATTGGATATATATTGTCTTTTAAATTGTTTTAAACAAAACATTCTATATAATAGTTTTATAATATTATAAACGATAAGATTTTAATATTAATAGATTAAGTGTGAGATTTCGGATGCAAGTTCATTTGCATCTTTTTCCGTAAATGCTTCAGCATATACTCTAACTAGATTTATGTTAATTGAATTATATATATATGTTAGATACTTGCCTATATCTTCTGTTCCTGATGCTCTAACAAATGCTCTTCCTTCTTTATATTTTGCAGATAGTATATTAATTTTTTCTTGCATTCCTTCTGGTTTAATAAGTTTGTAGCTAGAATCCTAGAATGTTTAAATTTAACAAAATCGTCTAAAATACTTACTATAGTTTTATAAAGTTCCTTATTTTTAGTTACAACATTTATTATTTTGCTTGGTAAACTTATATAAATATTATCCCAGTCCTGTATATTCCAGTTTTTATGTACAAGAATAACTTCTATTAATAGCATATTGGATAGCGCATCTCCAACAGTTTGATTTACTAAGTTAATTAATTCTTTAAGACAGTTTATAGCATGTAGTTGTTTAGGTGATTTTTGTCTATATGATGACAAAATAGATTTCATCTTTTGAGAAAATAAAATAGTTCCATGACCATTGGCTTCAAAGTATATTCCACAGTCATATTGCATTGCAGCACGATGAAGATGTTTAACCCCTGTTAATACACAGTTCACCGGTATTTTCTATTAAAGATATCTTTTAGAATTCAAAATTAGCATAAGAAATATATACCAGTGTTTTTGAAATGAAGTCTGTAGAGCTTTTATTAGAGTATGCCGTCTGTATGACACCAATATTTACGTCAATAGATGCTGTATCGATGAGGTCTGAAATAAACATAGCAGTTAATGATGCTATTTTATCTCCATCTAATAATCTGAATTTTCCGCCTAGAATTGTTTTTTATAGCTGAAATTATAAAAAAAAAAATACCTGAATCTATAAAATAATATACAATACGATCAGCATCTCCATCAAAGCTTATACATCTGCCTTTTGTATTTGTTTTAATCCCTAATGGTAGTTTATTATGTATTTTAACGAAATCTGCTCCACACTAGTTTTATTTAAAAAGGGCGAATTAATTAATTATTTAAACTTCTCTATTAAGTTTTTCAGGGTCTTTTGTATTATTGTTAACTATTGTAACTTCTAAAATATTTCTGTTTATAAAATGGCAGAGATTTTCCAATTTCAATGCGCCAATTCCATTCGCACAATCAACAAAAAGAGGTGTTTGACATGTTTTACTTTTCATTAAATATTGATATGCTTTTGAAAGTTTATCGTAATAACCATGTTCTGTTGGTTCTCCGTAGGCTTCAGGTGTATTTTTTGTATTAATACTATGTACAAGATAATGTAACTGAGGAGTAGTTAATAATTCATAATTTGTCCATGATGCTTCAAAACAAGATAAACCATCTATAAGAGAACTTATCAAAGATAATCTCGATTGCCTATATAATCATTTTTTGACTATAAATTGATTTTTTTTACCTCGTATCTGCTGCATAAATAACGTTTGATTTTATGTTGAGATCTATTTTTTCAGAAAGAATAATTTGTTTAATTGACAGAATTAAAGAATCTGTATTTTCAGCATTAGAAATATTATTGAAATATTGTTCCCATGAAATTTCTAGCATTTCCCCATTAGGATCTATAAGTTTTATTCCATTATCTTGAGGAGGGTTATGAGATGCTGTTATCATGATTCCTATTGTTTTTCCTAGTACTTTTTTAGATCTTAAAGCTGAAAATATTCCCGATCTGAATACAACAGAATCTAAAAGTTCATGACTACTTTTGTGAATATAAAATAGCTATTAATAATGTTATTTACTGCATACGAAAGCCTGATGTTCCATATGAATATAAAACATTTTTTGACTTAGGATGTTTTTCTGAAAATTTTCTAATAAGATTAAGTGTATTTTCTGTTAATTGCATAGATAAAAATTTCAATGTAAAATAATAAATATTTCAAGTTTATTATAGACTTTAAAGCTTTATGTAAATTAATAAAATCATAATATTTATTTAAAATTGTTCTAAATAATATAAACGATAATATTTACAATTTTAAAAGAATTAAAGTTTATGATTTAAATAAGTATTAACACTTAAAAAGTATTAATTATAAAAGAAATTAAAATAACCATGTTTTAAAACTGAAATATTAATATCTATTTATTATAAATATAATATTATAAATTAGAAGATTATTTTTATATTACAAATAGTTTTCGATTTTTACGTATTATACATTTTAGAATTAAAAATAGCATAAAATAATTAAAATAATGTTTTAATTATTCTTATTTTTAAATATATATATATATATATAATTTATAGATAATATTTGAATATCTTATTTTTATCATAAAACGATGTGAAAGTGATTTTTCGGAATTTGATTTAATTTTTAATTTTTATCGATACAGGATTATTTTAAATGTCAACTTGTTCAAGTTGTGGAAGCTCTAATCTTGAAGCAGATTCATCTTCGGGTATTACATATTGTGTTTCTTGTGGGAATGTAATTGAAGAAAATGTAATTGTTTCTGAAATTACGTTTGGAGAGGCATCTTCAGGTGCAGCTATTGTTCAAGGATCTTTTATTGGCGCTGATCAAAGTACTTTTTTTAATTTTCTTTATGTTTCTAAAATATTAAGGTCATGCACGCACCAATGGTCCTTATCGTAAACAGAGTTCTTTGGAATCTAGAGAACAAACTATAGCTAATGGTAGTTATTATTATTATTATTATTGAATCGGTTGATTTTTAGGACGTCGTAGAATTAATGCATTAGCAGCTGCGCTGCATTTATCAGAAAGGCATTCTGAAACAGCAGTTCGTTATTTTACTCTTGCTGTAACACACAACTTCATTCAAGGTCGTCGATCGCAATATGTTATTGCATCATGTCTATATATAGTGTGCAGATTAGAGAGAACATCTCATATGCTTATTGATTTTTCCGATATTCTTCAGGTAAATTCCATTTTAAAAAAAAAGTTCTTTAATTGTAAATAAGATTAATGTGTTTACTCTTGGCTCAACATTTCTTAAGCTAGTCCAAATTCTCCATATTACTCTTCCGTTTGCTGATCCGTCTCTTTATATAACACGATTTGCTTCTCTTTTGGAGTTTGGAGCAGAAACTCATAAAGTTGCTACGGATGCTATTAGATTGGTTCAAAGAATGAATAGGGATTGGATGCAAACTGGTAGAAGACCAGCTGGCATATGCGGTGCATGTTAATATTATGTTTTATTTGTATGAATTTATTTATTTATTTTAGGCCTCTTAATAGCTGCACGTATGAATAATTTTCGTCGAAGTGTAGAAGAAATTGTACATATAGTTAAAGTTGGTGATCTTACTGTTAGAAAAAGATTGGAAGAATTCAAGACAACTGCGTCTGGTGATTTAACAGTTCAGGATTTTAGAACTATATGGCTTGAACAAACTCATGATCCACCTTCATATCTTCAGGGAAAAAAAAAAGAACGAAAACAAAGGGATATTGAAACTGTTGAACTTTTAGATGGTAATAAAGAGTATGGAGCAAATGTATCGAATGTAGTTGCAAGAAATTATTATTATAGTAAAAAAAAGAGACTTCCGCTAAAATTAGTAGAAACTGATGATTTTTCTACTGAATTAGATGATAATTTTTTGAAAGGTGAAATGGAATCTGTATTACAAGATAAAAATGTTCAAAAAATGTCCATGACTATTCAAGGTAAACTAATATATGATTTCTTTAAGATAATTATTTTTATTAGAGGTTAAAAAATCTGAGAAATGTTGTGAGACTCTTTCTGATATGGATGATGATGAAATTGATCAAATTATTTTAAGTGAATCAGAAGTTTTGGCGAAGACTCAGGTTTGGATGGAGCTCAATAGAGAATATCTTGCTGCACAGGAAGGTGATATTATATGTTTAGTAATTTATTGTTTTTAAACGATAATAGCGAAACGTTTAAAGTTAGAGTCTGATCTTAAGGCTGGAATTAATCGTCAAACAAAAAAGGTACAATTTATAATATGGTTTAATAAAGAAATAATACTTATGTTTAGCGTAAAAAACACAAACCGAAAGATTCTAGTAGTGTGAATTTGCCGTCTACTCCTGTAGAATCTGCAAAAAAAATGTTACAACAAAGAACATTTTCTAAAAAGATTAATTACGAAGCTTTAAATTATTTATTTGAAGAATAAATAATTCTATATATTATTATATTGTTGGATTGTTTGGTGTATAATTCTTTTTTGAAAGTTTGGTTTTTATTTTTCATTTATATATAATTTGAAATTGTATATATATGAGTGATTTAATGTTGAAATTTAGAGCTATAAATATTAGGAGTAAAAATAATTGGCAGTTCTGGTTGTAATATTGATATAGATGATTTTTAGATGCATAAATAGGGCATTTTAATAAAAAAAATGGTATTTAGTAAACATATAAAGTGATTTAAAATGTGGAAAAAAATATATGTATTTTAAATAAATGTAATAAAATATGTTTTTTTATAAACATTAATGAATTCTAAACCATAATATAATGATGTTTAGTAATTAGTGTATTAATGTGTTATTGTACGTGATTGAAACAACAGATTTTATTTCTTTATGCGTATTTTTTAATATATTATGAATTATTGAAATACTTTGTATATCTTTGAAGATAATGAATAAGATATATTTTTTCTACCATAATTTGTGCATTTTTTTGCAATCATAATTTCTCGTTGATATTCTGATGTTTCTTTAGAATATGATGTTAATAGATCATTTAAAGTTGGAAAATGTTTTTGTATTTCGATTGCTTTTTCAGGACTTACTCCTTTAATTGTTAATAACATTTTAAGAAATAAATCACTTAATGTTAATGATGCTGTTTTTGATAAAAAATCCGAAAAGATATTGTATTCAATAACATAAGAGCGCTCTGGGTAAAGTGAATTTATTTTATTTTTTTGAAGTGTATATGTTTTTGAATCAATAGAGTCAGGAATAATGTATAAATCCCGGGTCTAATAATAATAAATAAATAAATAAATAATATCTTTTAATACTTTATATATATATGATATATATCTTGTTAGCCTTGCTATGTATTTAATTGTTTCTGTTAATCCAGAAACCCTTTTTACAAAAAAACCATTAATAACTTGAGTACTTGAAATAGCAGATTGTATAGCTCCTACATGTAAATCGGTAGAATCATAATTATAATTTTCAATAATATATATGATATGTTTTAGTCCTGATTTAGATAAACGAAACTAAAATGTTATTTTTTTTTTTCTAATATATATATATATCATACTTTTTGTTCATGAAATCTTCCATCTTTGATACTACTTGCAAGATCATTTAATTTTTTTCTTTCTACAATAAAGTCTAAAATGTAATCCTTTTTAGTTATATTACATCTTGCAATCCATAAAATGTCTCCTAGTTCTAATGTTTTGAATTCAAAATTAACAGATTCTTTTTTTAAATGATCTTGAATAAATTCTTTATCTTTTTCTGTTTTTACTTCCCGTAAATCTAATAACAATATAATAGAATAAGAGTTTTGTTGAATTATTTCTGGGTTTATGGTTATATTCGGTATATACACGTTTGATGTACTTTCTAATAATTTTTCTTTAATTTTTATATGACTTTCTTGATTTTTTGATATATAAGTTTGATTAATGATGTTTTCATTATATAATAAAGAACTTTTTGTTGTATTATCTTTATTTGGAAATGCAAGATTAGCAATAGTATTAGCAATTTCTCTTCCAGAATCTGTAAGATAGTATTTTGTTGGATTAATAGTTTTATATACATATTCTTTTTCTAATAAAATTTTCATTCCATCCCATATTGAATATATATTCTTATCATTACTTGTATCATGATAATGTTTCGCAATATTCAATATTTCTTCCTTTGAAACGGAAGTACTTTCATCAAAGTTTAAAAGAGCAATAAGTATTGAAAAAGGTTTAGATTTATAACTAGGTATATATGTTTTTCGTGTTTTTGTTTTGTTTGTTTTTTGGGACTTTTGAATGATTTTTTGATTTGATTGTGACTCTGAATCAATACTGATTTTTTCGGTATTAACTTCTGGTTTTAGCTTAAATTAATAAAAATAAATAATTGTACTTTGCTTTTCAAGATCTTCATTTACACAAGATTGTTGATATTCTTTTAATCTCTTTTCTATACGTGAACATATAATGTCTCCTATTCCTTTTAATTTTTTTGCTTCTCTTGGTTCTGAAAATGTTATAGGACATGTTAATAATGAATTATATGCCTAAATTATATTTTAGAAATTGTTTTAAGTATTATCATATCTAACAGTTTTAAAAATATTATAGGATTTATGATTCTTTTCTTTTGCTTCTTGCATCCATTCGCTTACCCATTGAAGATACAAGGGGTTTCCACATGATTGCATATTTTAAATTTATATAATTAAAAAATACGTTTTAGATAAAATAAGGTTTATTATATATCGAAACATGTCGAGATTTTAAAATTTATTTGTATATGAAAAATTATATGAAATAATGGATTAAATTTAAATATTTGCTATTGATAATCTAGATTTTTTTTATTCATGTTAGAAATGTTAAATTATAATTTTAAATTAGAATTTAATATTGATATAATTACTCATATTTTATTGTTAAATAAACACTAATATATATAATACTTGTAATTATATTTGATTATATTGTGTTTAATGTAAAATAGTTTTATATTTTTTCTGAATAAATAATATAAAATTATATATACATACATATTAAATTTTAAACATATTACAATATGTTATACTTGTATATTTATATATTTATTAATATTTATTACTTGTATAAAAAAACAATGACATATAAGTATTAAGTAGTATACACGTTATATATACAATTACTAATTACTTTAAAAAAAACTACACAAAAATTATATTTTATAATTCATATCTTGAAAACAAAAAATATTTGATGTTCCAAAATTTGTAAAATATCTAAAACTCCAAATTAACTATTTTTATTGATATTTGATATAATTATTATCATTATTATATTTTAAAATTACAAAATTTAATTGCAATTTATAAAATAAATAATTTTAAATAATATTTAAACTATATATTATAAATTATTATTAAACTTATAACTTCAAAAAAAAAACATCATTTTAATTATGCTATTTTTATATTTATATAAATATTAAATATTTCATAATAATTACCTGTTTAGTTACTTTATAAAAAAAAGAAAGACGCGAAAGAACATCCTTTCGAGAAACTAAAACCATATTATCATTATGTAACTTATTCAAATTATTAATTGCATTATCAACAGATATATTTATATCATTTTTATTAGAATAGCTATCACTGTTATCTGCATTATTCAAAATATTTTGCCTTTTATTTAGTATATTGTTTAGATCAATCAATGAATTATTTAATATATCAATTTCTTTAGAAAAAGATAAATACATATTAAAATACATATCTATCAGAAATTGATCAATTATTTCAACATCATAGAGACCTCCATTTATCTTTTTCAGTTCCAATACATCTCGAATATCATCAATATCATATCTATCTAGAGTTGTATTATCCAAAAACTGTTCAAATTTTGTAGCAATCAAATTAAAAAATACTAAAGGAATATTCCAAACCGTATCAGGACATTCAGGAATAGATGCATTTCTTCGTAATAACTAAAAAAATAAGCGTTTAAAATAATATTAAAATACAAGATACATTCAAATAAATATTGCAAAGCTTATCCCATACATACCGATGATGATATATAGAAGAAGAAGCCTTACGAAGCCTTTTAAGCAAAATTTTAAGACCATCTCTATCGTTAGTTTCTTCCAAAAGTTTTATAAGATACAAAGTATATTTCTTAGCATAATAAAAGTGTCGCCCTGGGCTTTAAAATAAGTCAAAAAGTCAAAATATATAAATCAAAAATTAACAAACCGTTCAAAATCAGGACGCCAAATATTAATAACTGCTTTTCCAAATGTTCTAATAGAAAAAAGAGTCTCCAATTCATCTTTAGCAGATTGAATTTTGGATTGACTTTCAAGAATTTTTGCACACTAAGCTATATATAAATAAAAAATAAACTTGATACATAACAAACCCTAAAAACAGGTCTATGATGCCAATGCTTTTTATCAGCAAACCGTATTCGTTTTAAAACAGACAAACACATTTCGATTATATCATCTTTCGTCATGGAAATTTCATATTCAGAAATATTATCATTATAAACAGTCTCTTGAAGGTACGTAATAGCAGTTTTCAACTATATTTTTTTAGAAATAATAACAATAAAATAATATAAAAACATCAATAAACCCGGCATTAATATATTTTAAAATGGATGATACTAATTTATAATCAGGTTCAATAATAATAGCTTGCCCAGAAGCAATATTTTTTCGAGGTACTAATTTGATAGCACGAACATATTGATCAAGAACTTTCTAAAAACTAAGAGATTTTTATAAAGTCAAACAATATAATATACCTTAGGATCACATTTTAATTTTCTTAATGTTTTCCCTAACATATAAAAACATCTAAAAAATATTAACTACTAAAAATATATTTACTTAAATGTTAATCATTACTTCCAGTCATTACTCTTTTTTTTTGAAGCAAATGAAAAACATTTCATTGATAATTCAATAATTCGACAATAAGAAATCTCACTTGTAAACTCGCGTTTTGAAAGTCCATCAGACCCTTTATAAAATTGTAAATGTTTCGAAACAAAAGGTTCCATATCAAGAGGAGGATGAACAGACGTGTATAACTGCATTCCAAAATCATATTGTAAATTTGAAAAAAAATGAACAAGATTATCATTCATATCATTATTAGAAGAAATAAAAAGACTAAACGCCATCATATATGCCTTGAGAGACTTCTTAATAAGAAATTTAGCCAATAATCCATTCAATTCTCAAAATCCGAACTTACTTTTCTTAACTCTGAAATAGATTTTCGTTCATTATATATATATTCAGCACTCCATGTTAACCCATCATCTGATAACCAACCAAAAGTCAATCCAAGAGCATGCCATGATGCTACTCTCCAAGGATTTAAAGATAAATCCGCCTTCTATTTTAATATTTACTAAATATTAATAAAATCATTACCATTAAATATTTCAATGCTAATTCGAGATCATTCGTACCTCTAGTAGAAGTTGTTTTTCCTCTTGAACGAAACATACTAATATGAATTTCAGCCTGCACAAAGTTGACATCAGACAATGCTAAAACAAAAGCCTCTAAAAGAAATAAAAACACTATCTAGTTACAAAAAAAAGATACCACAATCATTATTATTACTCCTAGTTCCTATAGTATTAATCTTTAATAAACCGCGTTGACATGCAACAATGTCCTTTAAACAAATATCTTCAGATAAATATGCTCCAATAAGTGAAAAATTAAATGTATTTAAAACTATATTTCTTAATAATCAGAGCCTAACATATAACAACAATACCTTTAGAATCAAATGCGTTTTCCAATACATTATATATCTTATCTAAAGCAATTTTTATATCAGTTCTAGGAAGAGTAAGACCAGAACGCCTTCGGTTTATAAGAGACAAAATAAACGGCAAAATCTGCTCAGCAGAAAAACAATCAATATCAGAAGGCTCAGTATAATGGTCAAAAGGATAGAAATTATCTGTCTTAATTTTATTAATAAAATAACCAATTATATTAAACAATATACCCCAAATGACAAACCAAATCGACAATGAAGACACTGAATAATGCTTGTAAAGTATCAAACGATATATCATATGCAAACATTAAATCAGCAACAAGTAATTTCCATCGACATATTCTTTGTTTTTGAAAGATTAAATCATTACTTTCAATCTTTCTACTAACATTAATATAAAAAACACACAAGACTAAAAAATACTCAAAATAATCGTTACGTTCATTCTTAATGTAATAATTTAAAAATAATTCTAAAATAGTTTGTGCCCACTATAAAAATTAAAAGAAGAGAAAAGAATAACATCATATACCCCTAAAATTTGAAAAATATCTACGTCTACTTGCATTGAAGTATCATTTTCAGAATTATTGCTAAAAATTCTCTTTTTAAAAACATTTGCAAAAAAATACAAACATTCTATTTCTACATTGATTGCAATCTCAATAATTGCATTACTAAGTTTTGGGGACCATTTTTTTTGAAAATACAAAGTACCTAGATTAGAATAAGAATAAAAAGTAAACTTTTTAAACCATTCTAAAGAAATCTCTTCCAACAAATATTTATCAGCATCAATAAAAGATTCAAATTCATCGATAACTTCTAAATTTTCTTTTCCATCAACGTTAACTGAAATATCTAAATGTTTAGAAAGATCTAAATAAAAAACTCTGGGTAACTCGGAAAGATTCCTAATTTTCTTTTAAAAAACAAACTAGTAAACAACAACAATACTTTTCTTGAATGACATCATTTATAACGTCCTCAGTTAAAAAACCAGAATATAAAATTTGCCTAAGTTCGTCGATTACATCATTTTCAGAAAAAACAATCTCAGAAACAGGAGAAGTAAACTTGGAATATTCTCCAAAGAACATTCCAACTTTACCAAAAATCTCATTTAAAGAATTAACAAAACAAATATCTTTTTTTTCATGATCCGAATTTATGCCATCTTTACTACGTATGCGTTTGCTAACTCTAAGAGACTAAAAATACTTTATATACAGTCAAAATTTAAATCATTTTTACCTTTTCGTAAGCTTCATTGTCTAATAGCCTTTTTCCGAAATTCTTCAATGATTCAATATTATCACCTTCAGTTTGAGATTCTAAAGACGTTACTATCAAATTACTAGATTCTTCTAAATTTTTTTGGGACATTTCAGAGAATTCAGAGTCGTTTCGAAAATTTATAATAGCTTGTGATTTATGGACTCCTACATCATTCGTTTCTAATGAGCATTTATCATTTCGTTTAAGATTTTCTATAAATTCTATATGAGAATAAAACTCAAAATCATTTCTTTCATATCTTAAAACGAATTAAAGATAGCCTTTTTCAAAATACAAACGGACCTATTTAAAAGAAAAGAAACCAATGTTACGCTAATAGAATCAAAATTCCTTTCTGGAACCTTCAATATAACAGAAGAAATATTTTGAAGAAAGTCTCTTACAAAGCTTTATTAACATAGAACATAAGTATAAATATATTATACCTTTTCATTAAATTACAATTTCTATTCTCTTGAAAATCCATTTCTATATCAACACAAGGAATCTGTAATCGACCATTTCTCTTACAATACAAAAATATCCTCTCAATTCTTAATAAACTAGTAAAATCTTTGATAAAATGTAATAACTATTATTCATAAGCATTAAAAAAAATAAAACAAAAAATACAGAATTCAAATTTATAAGAGATTTATAGACTTCAGGAAACAAGATATTTCCACATGAAATATCTTCAAAAGAATATTCACTATCTATTAACGAATCCATCCCGCTATATATAATACTTTCCAATGAAAAACGAAGAATTCTATTCAAACCTAAACTTTCAGATACTTCTGAAACTCTCATCCATAACTCTATATCATTATGATCATATTTTAAAGCCTAAAAATGCTTAAAAAAATAAAAAGATTTAAAACTATTATACAACTGAATAATTCTTCAAACAAGTATATAATGTTAATGATTCATGATTGCTTTTAAAACCAGACGTCATAGTATCAAAAATAAAAGACCCATAGTTTTTATACACAAGATAAATCAAACGTATCATTCTTTCACTTGTAACATTACATAGTTTCTTATTATATTTTATTATTTTCAAATATTATGTAAAAACCAAACCTCAATAGAATTAAGATTTAATATATCTAAATTCAAAAGCTCTTCATAAACTTTAGCAGCAGACGACCAATCTTTTACATATTGAAATGAAAGAGCACGTTGATATAATTTCAATCCAGTTTCAATCTACATTTTTTTTTAAAAAAAAACAAGATGAAATATTCAAATTCACCTGAACCTCTTTAGTATGATTCTCAATATCAATATCTGTTTCAGGAGGTGCATTAAGTGCCACAAAATTGACCTATAATATTTAAAAAAAAAAAAAAAAAATCAAAATCTACCATTAGACTATTTCCTCTATTCTTTTTTTATAAAGACAATAAACTACAAAATAATAACATCATATTAACTAAAATTATTCTGTACTTTTTTTTAAATGATTTTAAACGATCAAAAAAACCTAAGCTTTTAAAAAAAATACAATGACAGAATTTTTAAAAAATGTTCCAGAGTATATTATTTACTTTTCTTTTGTAAAAGTACTAAAATATAAACAAGGTTTATGGAATCAGAGTTGGGCGAATCTATAGCTTCTAGGACAGAATCTTTAATAAATTTCAGAGAACTTGGACCTCCAAATTTAGTACATCTTATAAAACATCAACCACAATCAAAAAACAAAGATGTAATTATTTAATGTATTTGTTTTTAAAAGAATTACTAAATAGGTCAATTAGATTAGTACATATCATTATGTTTTAGGTGTAGATGCATCATCATCTGCATCTTTAGCAGCATACCTTAATAACTTAACATATTCTATTGATAAGGAGCAGGCATGGTTTCGTAAAGATCAACCATGGGAGATACATACTGGTCTTTTTTGGTGGTTTTTATATATCTTTATGTATATATTAATTAAAAAATAGTATATATAATGCTTTTTCACGAGTTGATATTCATGTCAAAATGAAAATTCCGGGAGGAATAGAAAGCACTGCTATTGATGAGCATGGAAATATGTACTTTCATTGGTAGCAACTATATGTTTTATTTTACTTAAATATTATTAGAAGAGATATAACACCTGAAATGTGGACTGAAACATTTCTTTGTGAAATATTACGGTGGCTTCAATTTTCAGACGATTATACATACCAACTTCCTGGACTTCGTAAATTGAATCCAATAACATCTATAGAACTTGAAGAAAAATTTCTAAACGCTTGCTCTCAATTATTTTCAAAAGGTAAATATTCTTTAGATTTTTTGATTATTGACTGTTTTGGAAGGTTGGAAGTTAGGATGTGGTCCTGAAATACAAATCCCAGATCTCATTAATAATAATCTTACAAATGGTATATTAAAATATCTTGATATAACTGGACGTTATGCAATTGGAATTAATCTTTTTGAAAAACTTCGTCTCAAAAACTCTGGAATTGTACCCTTTTTAGCAAAGTTATATTTTCTAATGGGTAATTATATATATATATATAGCAATATATGCTAAAATATTTTCAAGATGAAGAATTTATTGCAATTGATCTTCTAAATGAGAGTTTAAAACTGAATCCTGTTAATTATTCATCCCTTATTCTCCAAGCGGAGTACCTTATGAGAAAAAAGTGTTATGATTTAGCTCTTCAATGTGCTAAGAAAGCGGTTAACTATGCACCTTCTGAATTTATTACATGGGAAGTTCTGACCCAAGTATATATAGTACTTGAAGATTATAAAATGGTTAGTTAGGAATCTTAACTGGAAATATTACTTAAATTGTGAAGGCCTTACTAACTTTAAATTCATGCCCCATATATACTTATTATGAAAAAGATAGCTGTAGAATGCCAGAACCTGTTAAGGCTCATTTCCCAACACCTATAGACGTAGATGACTATCAATTAACTCCAAACGAAATGTATAGGAATAATAATTCAGTAAGAGTTTCAAATCTATTTGTATTTCTCATTTAAATATTATAGATTGATCCAGCTTTATTAAGATTACCAGCTCCATCTCTCAAAGGAAACTTTTTACGTGCATATGATCTTCTTGTAAAAATAGTAACAAAAATTGGATGGGATCAACTTTTAAAATTTCGATCATCAGTATTTATTATGAAAGAAGAATATAAATCACATAAAGAAAATTACAATAATGTAACATCAAATCAACCTGAGTCTTCAATTGTTTTCAATGATTATAAAACTAACAATTCTGAAAAGAGTAAAACTGATATATCAGAATTTAAAGATATATATATAGATACCGAAAAATCAAACGCAGAAACTAAATTTTTAACACAAAAGAAAAATTCTTTAGACAGTAATATCTCTGAAGAAAAATGTTTTAAAAATAAGAAGAATAACGATCTTTTGTTCTGTGGAAAAAGACTTTGTGAACGTTGGCTAGATAACCTTTTTATGGTCTTATATGAAGTAATCCCCATTTTTTATATACTTATCTATATTTTCTGAAACATGTAGGATTTACGGGTATATACGATATGGAGAGCAGAGGTTTCTCATTTTAACTCTCAAAAATTACAGTACAAAAAAACTTCAGAAGAATGGGAAATTTTAGGCAATCTTGCATGGAGGCTACAATATAAAGTATTTATTTAGCATTTATCTGTATGCTTCTGATATTTTTGTCAGGAAGAATCATTAGAGGCTTTCAAAAATTGCCTTAAATTAAGATTTTCTGTTAAAGCATGGAATAAGAACTTGTTATTCTATAAAGAACAGGGAAATTATACAGAAGTGTTATTAGCAATTGTAAAATTAAATGCATGGAACTATAGATGGTATTCTGAAGTAATAATATGTTATTACATTAAAATCATTTGAATAATTTTTTTTAGTTTTCACCCGATTTATTAAAACATCTACAAAATATGGTTGCATGTGATGGTGTTACAAAAATTCGAAATATACTTTCTTCTATAGCTATTCCAGAAGCATATATTAAACTTATGGATCGCTATTTTATATTTATAGAAAAATTTGAACTTCTTGGATGCTCCGAATAGTTTTATATAATTAATTCTAAATATTTAAACTATATATATATATATATTCACGTTTTTTTTATTATTATAATTCATAAACAAATCTTTAAATCCTAAAAGGACGTTTAAACGTAATAATATTTACAAGTTTCAATTATAAATAATTTCAATTGAAATTTTTTTAAAAAAGAAATCATCTTAAGTAAATTACGTATTAATTAAACATATTAAGAATACACTTAATATATATCTCTTTTACAATTTATAGAACTTCTAAATATTTCTCCTTTTTAATATTTAAAACTTAAATACATTTTAAAAACTTCCACATTCAAAAATAAAATTGGTTTTGTAAAACATAAACCAAAAAATATCAATATTTTTATTAAAACAAAAACACTTAATCTTTGAAATACAAACTATATAATTCATTCCAAAAACGAAACAATTATTTCACAAAACTAAAACAAATAAAACATATAAATAATTAAATTCATTTTAATACTTAATTTTAATCCCTTTAAATCACAAAATATCACCTAAAATTAGTCAAAATAATAATTACATTTAAAAAAGATTAACTTTAAAATTTTAAATCTAAAAACAAAATACAAACATTAATAAGTCCATTATCATTCTAAAACATTATATCCTAAAATAATCAAACGCATTATTCAGCATATAGGACTAATTTTGAATTTTTATTTATTGCATTTCGCAAATCATTATCACATTTTATTAAATATAAATGATCATTCGTTTCTTTACATCGTAAAGATTTTATTTTAGTGCCTAAACGGCCCTGAAGTTTCTCCATAAGCTGAATAAATGTAATTTGCCGTGGTACACGAATTGCAATAAGATCATCCAAGAAATATATTTTTATTTTAACGTAGGAAGAATCCGAATATATTCCACTTTGTAACGTATTATCCTGTGAAAAACTTCGGCTTATCTGAATTTGACACTCTTTTAAAGTTCGGGAAATAGGTGAATAAGCAGACTCATCTTTCTGAATTGATGAACTTTGAAACGTTTCTGTTAATTTAGACAACTCATAATCATATTGCGACTCAGTAGACACTGATCTAGAACTAATTCCAAAATTCTTAGAAGATAGAGGCAAAAAAGACAGATTAGATGACAATTGACTTTCAGAAACAGATTTCTTATAATTATTAGGTGACGAAGGTAAATCATTGCAATCTAAAATAGAATCTTTTGATCCAGGATATTCAACTATTTCATCGGAAAGCTCTGTACAGGACGGTTGAATCATTGTTATAGGAGTATTAGATTCAATATCACATTCTCTTAAAGAAAAAAAATTCGTTACCAATGAACTTTTCCTAATATAAGACGGTAATCTACAAAGATCTCTCAAATAAGTATCCAAATCAATACACCTTCTTTGAGAAATTTGATCATCAACATAAGACAAGGGTATTGGCATATACGGTAAAATACGCCTCTTACCTGTTCTACCAGCTTCTACTGGGAACTCATCAAGTAACATCACCTGCAAATTGTAAAAATCCTCATAATATCTAAATAAATTACGATAACAAGAATTTTCCATTTCAGCATAAACAAGATATTGGTATCTTTCATTACTATAAACATGTTTAATAACTCGAGAGGAAACAACACAAACTTCCTCATTATTATGATAAAAAGGTTCATGAATTATTTTAGTATTATGTATACATTTTTTTGAAGAATCAATATTTTGATTGTTTTGAGAAATAGAAGCAGAGTTACTTTTATTAGAAGAATCCTCATCAAAATTAAATTTACCAAGAGAAATGCTATTTTTTTTATATTCAGCAGCCATTTTTTTCCATTCTTCAACTCTTGGAATTGCCATGCTATTTACAAGTTCTTGAACATTAGTAACTGCTTTTCCAGTAGAAAAATCTCTAATTTCTATAAAAGAAACAGGAATAAGACCAGGACCACCTAATCTTCCTATAGGTTTTGCTACAAACCATTCATGATTTGAGTGCGCAATTACTATAATAGCTTCACCAGCTTGTGCTTCAAGCTCATCGGGCCTTTCTGCATGAAAATCATATTGAACAATCCCATATAAAGATTGAGTCTTGGAAGAAACTTGATTGGTATGATTTTTTTCACTTGATTTCTCAAGATTCTTAGTATTTAAGACATCTCTTTCAGTTTTCCCTAAAACTTGAAAATACGATACAGGAACAAGACCACGCACATTTGTTGTAGGATTACATGCTTCATACCAATTTTCATCGTTTTCATTACCTATCACATAAAAAAAATCACCCTTAGAAAATGCAAGTTCAACTGATGACTGAGAAACATAATCATAAAGTGCCTTAATAACCTTTTTTGGAGGTTCAATAGAAGTTGCTGATTTCGGTGCAATATTTGCTACTAAATCTTTACGATTAGTGCTCTTTTGCGATTTACGTGACTTAATAATATTAGATAGAAATAATAATTAATGTTTATAAAAATACCCCAACCATTAATATACACTACAAAACTAAAGTATTCCCACAAAAATATTCAATAAAGACTTTGTTTTCCCTCTTACAATATTTTATTATATATTAATAAAATTTCAAAAAAAAGTTCGTAAAATATAAAAATTACAAAGTATATAAAAAAATAAATTATAAAAAAAATATAAATGTTTACTATTATTATTGAAAAATAGGAATTAAACTCAAAATATTTATAATTTTCACAACTAAAATAAAAACACTAATTTGTTTTAACTTTTATAATTGTCCTTTAATATCAATAACTTTATCTTTCAATTTAGCTTGTTCAAAGTATTCGAGAGCATCCTTAGTGTTAATATATATAGATTTACTTTGTTCATCACGTGTAAAAATATCCTTATTACTACGTACTAATAAAAACTCAAAACATTCGGATTCATTTTCAAATGACAATTCTTTGCATAAAAATTTCAAACTTAGACTTGGTCGATACCTTTCATTATCAAACAGTGATAATAAGTTCTAAGAGAAAAAACTTACGCTTTAAACATCTTACATAAAGCAATAACCCTTTCTCTTTCTACAAAACAATCCATCAAATAACCTCCCATATTCGGTGCATCCAAATACAATCTAAATAGAGAATGATAATTAGACATACCAAATGCTGCCCTAACATCCAAAGCATGTTTTACAGCATGATTTTTTTTCTCTTCTTCAGTAAGTTTCAAAAGTATTTCATGAATATCTAATAAAATAAACAAAGATATATAAAAAAACAGACTAATAAACCTGATTTGTTCCGCGTATGTAAAAGATAAAGAATACGGTAAGCTAAAAATTCATCTGGATGACCAGGAAGATTATAAGAATATAATGAAAAAAGCTATATATAATTCAACATATTAAAATGCTTCCCTTAAAATATACCTGTGTTTGACACTGATTATATTCACCCAAATCACCCTAAATATTAATATATATTTGTATGTAATAATAACAAACCTTTTCAAGAGCTATTCGAGCATGAATTTCATATACCATTACAGTAAAATCATTTTTAATTCTTTGAACAGTAAGATCCTGTCTCAACGATTTAAATTGATCACATATATAAAGATAATTATTTTCTTCTTTCCATTTAGCTTTTAAAAATTCCAACGTTTTTTTCAATACAGGTAAAGGTCTAACTGTTTCA
This sequence comes from Pneumocystis oryctolagi, assembly GCA_017311285.1. Taxonomy (NCBI): domain Eukaryota; kingdom Fungi; phylum Ascomycota; class Pneumocystomycetes; order Pneumocystales; family Pneumocystaceae; genus Pneumocystis; species Pneumocystis oryctolagi. Next base: position 326,564 of record JABTEG010000008.1, read on the forward strand.
GGATCAGGTGCTGAAGTTAAACGTAAATATTTTTTTTCTAACTGCTGAGATTTTCCAACAATAGTATGTTCATCCCAATCAATCACATCCTAATAAAATAAGAATAGCTAAAATATATATAAAACATACAGAGCGATGAGAAGATGTATCAACATCTAATATTTCATTAGAGGTTTTAATTTTATCTTTTTGTTCAAATCTCTTGATCCTTTTTTCTTTTTGATGTTCAGTTTCTGATATACTAAAAGTATTAAGATTAGATGGTTCAGTTTTTACTCTAAATTTCCCCAACTTAAAACATATATTTAATACAATTAAGACATACTTATTTACTTTATTACTCTGAATATGTCCATTAAATTGTTTTTTTTGTTTTTTAAGTGTTTTTAACTCAATTTTATCCCAATCAATAGAAAAAACGGTATCATCCTCAAAAGCTTTAGTAATAATTTCTTTAAGTTCTTTTTCTATAAAAGGTCTATCTTTATCTGAACAATTCTCAAAACACCTTCCAACAAATTCCTTCAAAGAATCTGGCCACTGAATCTTTTTTCTTACAACTTGAGAGTTTGCTTCTTCTGTAGACCCAAAAACATTTCCTGGTTTTAATTTACTTAAAGGTTTTTTTATACTAACAGAAGTGTACTCTAAAAATTCTTAATATACAATAAAGTTTAATTTTTTTTAAAGTAAATACTTAACATTCCATTTGACATAGCAATATATTATTGTAAAAAAACATACATACGAATTCTGTTTGAAAAAAAAAAAACATATATAATAATTGAAACTATATTATCTTTTAATAAAATTATAATAATATATCAATACTTCAATATAATCAATTTAACATAAAAATCAACAAATATGTTTATAAATTTAACTCACAAAATTGTATTTTTAAATTTCAAAAGACTAAAAAAACAAATACTTTTTATTATAAACTAATCAACATTCTTCAATAAGTACCATTTAACTATAAACCATATAATTATAATAAACTAATATATTTATATCCATAATCTGATAATAAATAATAATAATAATAAACAATTCAATAAATCCCTTTCCAAATAGCATCTGAAATCCTTGAAACTTTACACATTTCAAAAACATCATGAACCCGTATAATATCACATCCTCCTAAAATAGATGCAGTAACAGCAGCAGCCGTACCCCAAATTCTATCTCTTGGAACAATATCCCCTGTAACACATCCTGTAAATCTTTTTCGACTTGGACCGAGCAACCAGGGTAAACCACTGAAGCAACTCTGAGATTTTAATTCATTAAACCTTCTTAATAACTCTATATTCTGATATGAAGTTTTAGCAAATCCTAACCCAGGATCTAAAATAATATTCCAACGAGGAATACCCGAATTTTCGGCACAAATAAGCAATTCTTCTAACTCCACAGTGATTTGCTTTACAATATCAGTACCATAATCTGTTAAATTATCCATGGTTAAAAAATCGCCTCTCATATGCATTATACATATCGGAACTTGAAATTTAGCGACAGTTTTAAACATTTTCGGATCATATTTCCCTCCCGTTACATCATTAACAAGACAAGCACCGGCTCTAATTGCTTCTTCTGCAACTTCAGAACGAAATGTATCTATACTTACTAAAATATCGGGATATGTTTTTAAAAGTCGTTTTATAGCAGGAACAACCCGAGAAATTTCTTCCTCTATAGAAATAATATGAGAACCAGGCCTTGTAGACTGTCCACCAATATCAATTATTGTTGCACCAGCTTTTACAAACTTCTCTGCATCTATCAATATAGAATCATATGAATGAATGCCACCATCAAAAAAAGAGTCAGGAGTGAGATTCAAAATAGCCATAATATGTGTAGGTGATTTATAAGATCCAAAACTGAAATTTATACTTTTATTCTTATATAAAAATGGCAAAACTGGTTTAATATTAAGACTATCTGTTTTTTTAAGATACGAAACTATAGATAATCCAGTAACAGGATGAATAATATCATTCGATATACTAATTTATAATTAGAAAAACAATTATCTTATCTATACTACTATTTACTCAGAAAGTGGTTTTAGAACAAATGGACGTTCAAGTATCCTAGGATGAGGGACAAATAGTGATTCAGAGTTAATTATTTGTCTACCAAAAAAAATAATATCTAAATCAATGCATCGAGGACCTTTATCAATAGTCTTAATACGTCCAAGCTCCTTCTCAATTGTTTGCAACTCAATAAGAAGCTGTTGAGGATTTAAAGAAGTCTCAACCTTAAACAATAAATAAAATTATCAATTAAAATGAAAAATACTATATACCTTACATACAGCATTATAAAATAGTGGTTGATTTTCAAAATACATAGGCTCCGATTCATATAACATAGATGTTTTTAAAACACGTATTCCTCTCATAGACATTTTTTCCATAGCATCCAGAATAAATTTAACTCTATTTCCAAGATTACTGCCCAATGCTATATAAACGGCATCATTATCAATAAACCCTTTGGGTTTAACGTAATTATCAGAAAAAAAACAAGATCGAGACCTGACAATTTCAATTCCAGCAGATTTAGCAAAAGCCAATGCACTAGGTTTCTCTACATTCACTTTTATTTTCTCAATATTATATGACATACACGAAATTCTTGCTATTGATAATGCAAGAGATTCTATAGTCTTAAAAGAAGACCTTTCTATATGCTTAACTCATTAGTATTGTTATTGACACAAAAAACACCAAACTTTAACAATTTCTTCTAACATTTTCTCAATATTGTAAATATTTGTAGAAACATCATTTTGACCTTTTAAGTCCATAGGTGACTTATATAATACTAAACTAATAACAATATTTTGTTTATTAACAATTTCTTCTGGATTCACACCTATAATTGTAAAGAGACTTAATTTTTTTACAAAAAATTGATCATCGGCTTCTATAATACCATCTTTTCTTCTTATAACTTGTAATCCAGTTTCCGCAAATAAATGTCCTTTAGGTGTTTCTATTTTAACTTTAACCCAGTTACCTTTACATTTATGGTCAAAAACCAATTTAGAAATTTTTTCAGCTAAGTCTAGCAAATTTTCAAATTCAGAACTTTCAACTAATTTATACACTTCATTATAAACTGTTGTATAATCTATAGAGTAAGACAAATCATCCATATTCCCCGAAAAAGTAGCATCTATTCTAAGACTAAGGGTAAGCACAACTGGTTGAAGCAACTTTTGAGCCCATGAATTTTTTCCTACAATAGATTTTAAAACCAGTGAATGAATATGAATTAAATCATAATCCTTATTTAGTTTTAATGAATGCATATTTTTCCTAAATGTTGTCCATATTATTGGTTTAGGGGCAAAAAATTGATAAAAAGAAAATAATTTCGGATTTATTTGTTTAAATCTCATTTTTACACTATATAATTACTTAACCGTAATAGAAAAAATGACATTTAAGAAAAATATATGATATTTAAATAATGTCTATTCAAGACCGTACAAAAGAATTTCATGCTTGTGTACTAACACTAAAAAGAAAATTAAAAGAAACAAAAAAATTTCATTCTCAATATAAAGAAAATATATCAAATATAGATGAATCAAGAAAACAAATTAAAAATAATTTTGGAAACATAGCAAATAAAATAGCTAAAGATATCAATAAGACCGGAAACAAATTACAAAGACTAGCACAGTGTAAATATTTTATTCTTTATTGTTGTTCTTTAAAAAACTAAATTTTAGTGGCTAAAAGGAAAACATTATTTGACGATAAACCTAATGAAATTTCTGAACTGATATATATTATCAAGCAAGATATTGAAAATCTGAATTCAGATATTTCAAATCTTCGTGAATATCTTTATAAACAAAAATCAAAAAATGATAAAAATAAAGAACTAGAACATTCTGAAAATGTAGTAACTCTTTTACAAAACAAACTAGCAAATGTAAGCATAGCATTCAAAGATATATTAGAAATACGAACAAAGGTAATAATTTGTTTTATTAAATTAACGAAATCCTAATTATATACTTCTAAGAATATGAAAGCAAATAAAAAAAGAAGCGAGCAATTTATGGCAACCACAACACATTCTGACTCTCCTGAAAAAGAATATCAGTCTCCTCTTTACATGACATATAATTACAAAGATAAAGGTGCACATCTTATAAAATCTAACCCAGAATGTCTAGTTTTAAACATGAATGATGATAATTTTGATACTAAAATATCTCCTCATGATTCATTTCAACAAATGCAATTGTTAGAAGAACAAAAATCTTATATAAATTCTCGTTCATCGGCGATTCAAAATATAGAATCAACGATTCATGAGTTAGGATCTGTTTTTTCTCAACTTGCTCAAATGGTGGCTGAACAAAGAGAAACTGTTCAAAGAATTAGTGTTAATACAGATGATGTTGTCAATAATGTAAGTTCATCACAGCAAGAACTTTTAAAATATTATCAAAGAATTAGTAATAACAGATGGCTTATGTTAAAAGTTAGTTTTCCTTCATTGATTCTTTAGAATTCATTAAAGTTTAGGTACTCGGAATATTAACTATTTTTTTTTTACTTTTTGTTGTAATCAGCTAATTAATTTACAAAAAATAATAAAATTCAATGAGTTGTACTTTACACAATATACATTTTAATAACATATTGGTGTTGACACCATTTTAAATGTTTCGAAAATATTTTTTAGTCTTAAACAATAATAATCCAGAATCAAAATACTATATTTTCAACAATAATTTTATTTTTAAAATGCATTTTTTTGCATAATTCATTAGGCATCAATTACAAATAATCAAAATATTTTAAATTTATTATAAAATTACTGAACATTCACTTATTCACATTCTTTTAAAACACCGGATTATACTATTTTTTTTTTTAATTATTAATATTAATCATTATTTGAATTGTTTTTTTATTTAGATTTCTATGAAAATCTTTAATATTTTTTTCTTTAAATTATCTAATATAATAACAATAAAATAATTATAAAAAATATTCAAACCTTTTGATCAAATATATATGTAAAACATTAAAGAAATTTCATAACTGCTGAAACAAGAATATAACTTTTTGAAAACTTAGATAAATATTTTAAGAATTAACAAAATTCTAAAATTATAATATTTAAATTACTAAATGTACATTTTTACTCTCAAAAATAAAAACAATTAATACATTTCTCCATTTTAAAACTAAATTAAAACGAAAAACAAGATAATTTATATTAAATGTAAAAACAAACTTCCATCATATATACAATCAAAAAAATCTTATATCTTTTAAAAATAATAGATATTTTTGTAAACCTATTTTAAAAAACAATTATTAAAAAACATATTAATTCCATTAAGCCATATATAATACATATATACAACAATGTTCGTTTTAATATTATACATTCAAATATCCGTTTATTATATATAATGTCAAAATAATTTTAAAATGCATTTATAAAATATTAAACTTATTCTAAAAAAAGAAAAAAATAAACATATACACACACACATATATATATATATATATATTATATTTTTCAGAAAAATATGTTGTTAACATTTAGATATATATATATATATATATATATATATAATTTTGATAATATATATTACCTATGACTAAAAAATATTATTAAACGAATTAAAGCTATTCAAAAAACTTTCAAATCAAAAAAAAGACATTTTTTCGACTTTATATTATTTCTAAAAATTATGATTTTTTTCTATACAATTCATAAAAAAATAAATATTAATTTTATACTCTAAAAAGTCAATTAAAAAGTCAATTACTTTAATTATACTATTCTCATTAATCTAATGCTTTTAATGTTAAAATCAAAACATTTTAAATACATATCCACTTAAATAGAATTTACCGATTTAAATATAGAAATTTAAATGTCCGAAAACATACAACAAAAAAAAACAATATATTCCTTTTCCTTTTTATCTTTATTAAGTTTTTATATATAAAGCAAAAAGACAAATTAAATATGCACCATGTATCTAGACAAGAAAGCCAGAAATTTTTTTCAAATTTAAGAGCTCAACAATATAATCAGGTAAAAATATTTGAAAAAAATATTTCAAAAGCCATATATATGTTATTAGTTTCATCTATTTACACTTTTTTAGAACTGTTTTGACTGTGGGGCAAATGGTGCTACGTGGGCAGCAACAACTTTTGGAATTTATATTTGTTTAGATTGCAGCTCAATTCATAGAAATTTAGGTGTCCATATATCATTTGTTAGGTAAATCGTTGTACTCTTTTGAATATAACATATTTTTACAATAAAAAGATCAACAGTTTTAGATTCTTGGACATGGGAACAGCTTCGTATAATGAAAGTAGGAGGAAATTTATCTGCATTAGAGTATTTTACTAAACATGGAGGATCTTCAATTTTAAACTCAAAAGATGTAAAAGCAAAGTATACTAGTAAGATAGCTTTTGATGAAATAGAAAAAAAAATAAAGCAAGAAAGTGATACTAGTTTAGAACATATTATTAAAAAAGAACATCAAACAAAAATAGAAGAAAAAAATCCAAATTTTAATAAATCTCATCACTCAACTTTGAAATTACATCAAAAAACAAATTGTTCTGAAGAAAATTCAAGACCTCAAAAATTATGTTTTGGACAAACAGAAAGTTTATCTAAATCATTCGAAGCAAACAATAACTTGTACAAAAAAACATCATCTACTGATAATTCTTGTGATGGGATAATTTTATATTATTTACTATTATCAATACTAATGACTTTAGATTGTGTCACTTATGCTCGTGATAATTTTTTTGGACAAAAATCTATTTCTTCTGATCAGTTATTTAATTTTTATATTGTTTATTGATGATTGATAGAAATAGGTATTTTGAGCGAAATTCATACGATTCTCTTCTTCAAGAAGAAACAAAATCGCGTCTATATGCATTTAATGGCGCTCAGTCAATTTCATCAGATGAATACTTTGGACGTGAAAATGAAGATGATATAAATACGAGGGATTATAGAAATTTCGAAGAATCGGCTAAAGAATTTCTCCAAAAATTTGCAGGAACAAATAGTGATATTGAGAATATTAAGTTGTTACTCATAAAACCATATTTAAATATAACTAATATTTTTTAAGAGAAATATTAAGTCATGGTGCACAGAAACTGTCAAATATATTGTATGGATTTAGTTCAAAATACAATTTTTGAATATACAAAACCAATAATTGTCATTGATTTGAATAATTAATTATAACAATTTAAATTCATTAAAAATTCAAGCATTTTAATTACTAAAATTCAAATGTTTTCATGTATTTGGAAAATCCTTTTCATAAAACTTATATTTTATAATTTATTTAAAATCAAATTTCTAAAGTCTACGAAAGTCGTTTAAATATTTGATCATAAACTTTTTTAATTTTAAACATTTTAACAACTAGTATATATTAGTATTCTATCTATCTATATAAATTCTTGTTAAATAAAGGTATTTTATATAAACTATTTCTCACTTTTTGATCATATAATTTTAAATTATTTCAAAAAAATCTTTAAACTTTTATTAAAAAATTACATATTATAAAAAAAAAATAAATTAAAATCAACCTTTTAAATTTAATATTATAAATACATCATAAAATTTTATACATATATTAAAAATAGACAAAAACAATACCATATAAATAAAATCACTTTTTTTTTCAAAATATATAAGAATATAATAATAAAATTTTTACATTCAATGTAACTATAATAATATTAATATAAATTTCACATAAAAATATTCCATTTAAAATGAAAATATTATCAAATTTATATCACCATCTAAAATATCAGTACATAACATTTTCTAGAACATTAAATTTATATATACATATATTAATATACAAAATACAACACAATATTAAAAAACTACATTTCCTAAATACTAAATACATTTTATACCATGAAAATTTCAAAAACTCATTAAAAAAACATCAATGCAGCTTCAAACACTGTCTATCACTACTTTCTATGCGTATGAAAAAAAAAAGACGAACAATCTGCAATATTATTTATCCAAACTCTAAAACTATCTACAATAATACCAAAAATTTGTCGATACCACCACCATTGATACTTTCTCATCTTTAACTTAGAACTTTGTAAATATCCTTTATAAAACACAAGCATATCTTCATCTGTAACTAATCCCTTTTTTTTAATAATATCATCGCGAAATGCATTTAGCCTTTTAAAATAAATAATATTATTCTTTTCCCAAAAAATTTGACCTTTCTTTAAAATATCTTTTCTCCGTTTCTAATAAAAATCACAAAAAACTCTAAAAACTGTGTAAGTTTATAATACATGCAAATTAACAGACAATGGTGATGCTATATTATAGGGATATTCTATATATCTAAGATTAGATATTGGATGAACCTTACTAACATATGAAACAAGCTTCGGTCTACTGAAAAACCGTGAAATCTTTTCACAAATCTTCATTATTTTAAAGCATTATCCGGTCTAAATATAAAACATTTTCATTATAAAATTTAAACGAACGTTATTTCGATTTAAATCCAATTGCTAATAATTATCTAACATATATATATACAAAATACAAAAACCATAAAAAACTAAGTAAAGCACTCATAATTATATAAATCAATCTTTCTTCTGTAAAGCACTTGATAATCTCCAATTGAACATAGCAGCTTGATCTTTTTCAAATATAATTTCATCTGTAAGATAATCCGGTAAATAACTTAAAAGAACAGCATCTCGTTCCTCATTAAAAAGAGGGGTATATGAGAACTTCTCTTGTGACTGACAAGAAGGATCAACAAAAAGAGAAAGCTTAAAATGAAGAGCTATATATATTAAAAGACAATACTACTACTAATAATAACCTACTTCCATTACGGCCTGTCTGTAAACAATCAAAAACAGTTTTCTTGGAATCCGATTTAACATCACGAATAAGTAATCCTGTTAAATCACTATAAAGTTCCTCTTTTAATTGAACAAGAGATGCATTAGAGCGAGAAGAAAATCTCCCGTTTAGATATGAAATCTGGGAATTTGCACGACTAAGAGCTTGCTCTGTAGACTTTACTGAAAAAATTAACACGAACAATTACACTTAAAATAACATACATTTTTCAGATATTTTTTCAAATTCTTGCTTTTCTACTTTCAGATCACTAGTATAAGACAAAAGATCATTTATCTTCTTCTCTTTTACATCTATATCTTTTGTAAGACTATCAATAAGTGTTTGAGAAACTAATCATATCAAATACAAAAAAAACATTCTATAAAACAACTTACCTTTAAACCGTGACTCCGCCATTTCCCGATAAGCAGAAAAATTCGACTCAACTTCTGTTTGACGAAGGTCTTTCAAACATTTGTACTTTTTTTCAAATTCATTCATCCTTCGGATTGCCTAGAAATATTAATTTATATTAAGCTTATAAAAAGGTACTTTACCTCTTCTAATCTCTTATCTGCAGGAATACTATCATCATATATATCTATAAATTTACGTTTTGAACTATTTAACTGGACTTGCAACATTTGTAAAGACTCTTTTTGATCACCCTTAAAACCTTTTTCAACAAAAGTATTTTTTTCAGAACATCCTTTACGATGGATATTTTCAGCAATATCAAAATTTCTTAAAGATTGATTTTCCTTTTCAGATGAATACAATTTTTTCACATTTGATATTTTTTGCAATGGAGTTTTTTTAATTGTACTATTTCTTTTTGATTTTACAGATGATGTTAATTCATCGATACTATCCTCTTGCTCAGAGATAAAATCATGATTAACTTTACGAGGTTCTATTTTTTTAGATGTAATAGCTTGTTTTCTACCCATATTAAAATTGTCATCCAAGAACTTCTTTTCAAAAAAAAAAAAAGACAATTCAGACTAATTACATATCCACAATGCCAAAATCCTAACCTAGTTAAATAAAAACAACACTATTATTTATAACATTGTTTACTTTTCTTTTACATCTAACTCGATCGTAAAAATCCAAAAAAAACATAAACTAATTATTTTTTAATAGAGCTTATTACAATAAAAAATTCTTTTATTTCAAAAATTATAAAATCAATTAGTTAAACATATATAAAATTTTATTTATTTTTCTATATATTCGAAGTATGGTAAATGTAGAAGAACAACAATATCTTGACTTGATACAACATATTATTGATCATGGAGAAGATCGCTCTGACAGAACAGGGACAGGAACTCTATCTATTTTTGCGCCTCCTCCATTGAGGTTTTCCCTTCGGAATAAAAAATTGCCTCTTTTAACAACCAAGCGAATTTTTCTACGAGGAATAATTGAAGAATTGCTTTGTAAATATAATTCAAAACACAGACAGGTTCTTATAATAATACAGGGTTTGTTCGTGGAAGAACGAACTCTTTAGAACTTAAAGAAAAAAATGTTCATATATGGAATGCAAATGGCTCACGAGAATATCTTGACTCAATTGGATTGACAGAACGCCAGGAAGGGGACCTTGGGCCTATTTATGGTTTTCAATGGAGACATTTCGGCGCTGAATATATTGATTGTAAAACTGATTATACAGGTCAAGGTGTTGATCAGCTAGCCAATATTATTCATAAAATTCAAACATCTCCATATGATCGTCGACTAATTCTTATGTCCTGGAACCCAACAGGTATTTTCTATTAACTGAAAGAAATCTTCATAATGTAATTTAGACTTAAAAAAAATGGCGTTGCCTCCATGCCATATGTTCTGGTAACATTTGCCCAGTTTTATAGAGAAATACTTATAATTACGTACAGTCAATTTTACGTTCATGTACCATCGGATGGTCGTCAACGTGAACTCTCATGCCAATTATATCAGCGTTCTTGTGACATGGGTCTTGGTGTTCCATTCAATATTGCATCATACGCTTTACTAACATGTATGATTGCTCATGTTTGTAATATTAATCCGGGCGATCTTATTCACGTTATGGGTAAGCAGCGTTATGCTTAAAATGCATTAATTTCTTTTAGGAGATTGTCATATATACAAAGATCATATCAAAGCTTTACAACAACAACTTACCCGTTCACCACATCCCTTTCCTACCCTTTCCTTAAACCGTCCAATTTCTCGCATAGAAGACTTTACAGTAGAAGATTTTGTCATTCAGAATTATCATCCTCATGAAACCATCAAAATGAAAATGTCTATTTGAGAACATTCATTTATCTAATCTTTACACGTATATAGTATCTTCTATATTCACTTAATCTTTTTTAAAGATATAACATATAATTTATTAACAAACTTTACAGAGTATAACTATAAAAACATAATAGTTCATTTATAAATACTATTAACATATTCTAAAAGCATTTTCATTTACTTGAAATTTTAGCATCTAAATATTGCCTTACATTTAACATATAGTACTATATAAATTTACACGTTAAAAAATGTAACTGTAAAATTATCAAACACTTAAGCCTTACTATATTAAAATTTAATTCAATATTGAAAAACAAGGTCATCCACTGCGGGACTCGAACCCGCAACCTTTCCTTCTAACTCATAGGAGAGGAATGCGCTACCATTGCGCCAAATGGACATATAAACTAAACTATTTTTTTTATAATATATCAATATATTAGAAATTAAACGCAACAATATTTTCATGAAATGAATTATTAATTATTATGCCTTCTAAATCTCTAACTTTTGATATTGTAAAAGAGTGTTCTACATCAAAAGCAAGAGCAGGTCTTCTTACATTACCTCATGGATGTGTTGAAACTCCTGTTTTTATGCCAGTTGGTAAATTTTATTCTTTGCTTTAAAATACTTAGTAGTTTTAGGCACACAGGTTATTTACTTTAGTAATAATAAAATCAATTAAGTCTTACAGGCAACACTAAAAGGTATCACATCCCAGCAATTAGAACGTCTTGGTTGTCGACTCATGCTTAATAATACATATCATCTTGGTCTTCGACCAGGACAATCAGTTCTTGATATGATAGGCGGCGCCCATTTATTTCAGGGCTGGCCTCATAATCTATTAACAGATAGTGGAGGGTAATGTTTATAAATTCGTAAATCTAAACACATCTTAGTTAATATACTTATAAGTTTTCAGATGGTTTCACTCTTAAAATTATCTCGAATTACGGAAAAAGGAGTTGAATTCCATAGCCCTCATGATGGATCTCTTATGCTTCTTACTCCAGAGTATTCCATTTCTCTACAAAATAGTATTGGTTCAGATATTATAATGCAGTTAGATGACGTTGTTCATTCTCTTACTCCTTTGAAAAGAGTAGAAGAGGCAATGTGGAGAAGTATACGTTGGCTTGATCGTTGCATCATAGCAAATAAATATCCAGAAAAACAAAGCCTTTATGCAATTATTCAAGGTGGTCTTAGTGAGGAATTAAGAAGAATATGCTGTTTAGAAATGATGAAAAGAGAAACTCCCGGAATAGCTATAGGTGGATTAAGTGGTGGCGAAGAAAAGTCTCAAACATGTAAAATTGTTTCTATTTGCACAGATTTATTGCCATCTAATAAACCAAGATACCTTATGGGAGTTGTAAGAAACAATATACAAAAAAAAATTCTTCTAATTTATTTAGGGTTACACAGAAGACCTTATTGTTAATGTTGCTTTAGGAATTGATCAATTTGATTGTGTATATCCTACACGAACAGCAGTAAGTGTCAAACATAACTTTTCCTTTTACTAATTTTCTAGCGTTTTGGCAATGCACTTACTCCTCGAGGTGTTTTAAATCTTCGTAATAAATGTTTTGCAAATGATTACAACCCTATTGATGAAAATTGCCAATGTCCTTGTTGTAAACCTGATGAATGGGGAATAACAAGAGCTTATATTCATCATATTGTATGTAAAGAAACAGGTGAAATATCATTTTTGATATTACATTCTTTTAACAAATATTAGTTGCAGCACATCTATTAACAATTCACAATATTTATTATCAATTGAACTTAATGAAGGAGATAAGAAATGCAATTATTTATGATCAATTTCCTGCTTTTGTCAAAAAAGCATTCAATTTATATTTCGGAAAAAAAGAGAACTATCCTAAATGGGCAGTTGATTCTTTAAACTCTGTAAATATAAACCTTCTGGAATAGATTGTAAATCTTCACAAAATTCTAAAATCTAAACAAAATATAGACAATTCAGAATTATCGATTATTAAATATAATTACATTATTAATAAAAAACTACATTTAACTATATAGCTGCCTCTAATATAACTATGACATATCTATATACTTTGTTAACAAACAATTCTGCTTCTTCATCCATAGCCATCTCTAGTTCCTTCGCAAGTTCTTCAGCACTGCCTCTTTTTCGTAAATGATCTAAAATAAACGTAATCAAATCGTCTTCTTGAACACCAACATATTCCACAATCTTTTTTGTAATAAATGGCTGGATTTTATCCTCAATAATAGACTATTATATTATTAAGAATACTTTAACTGCAAAAAAGAATCTTACATCAGTTAACAAATCCCATTTAATAGACCAGCTCCATAATCCCTCCTTTTCAGATGGAACAGATGAGACAACCTCCTTAATTCTTCTAATCTTAGCCTCATCATCTTCCGCATTTTCTGTATCGTCATATTCAAGGGGCAACAGCACTGGTTTTTTATTCCCAATATAATGATCATCATCATCTTCTAAAAGTTTTTCTACTTCTGAAACAACTCTTTTTGGAACATCCACTTGTTTCTTTGTAGAACCAAGAGTAAGTCTTATAGGACCCATTCCTGAATCTTTACTAATTCCAGATTCAGAAAGCTTATACTCAGTAACCTGTTTTTTAGAAATAAAATTAACATCCGAATTAGCTTTAAATTTTTCTGCTTCTTGGCGTTCTTCCAAAACTCTATCACGCGCATCCATCTCCATTTCTCTATTACGAAACGCAGCTCTATGCCGTAACCACGACAATCTGTCTTTATAATATTCTTCTACTGCTCTTTCTGCTTCTAAATCGTCATCCCATTCAGCTAATCTACGAGACATGATCTCTCTATCTTTAACCTCACGAGAAGCTTCTTCCTTGTCTTTGTTCATTTCTCGTTCTAATGCAGATGTTCTTGACTTTTCTCTATTTAACCATCGTTTTTCTCTCTAAAACATTACAATAAAAATAAAAAACACGGCACCTTACTTCATGAAACGCAATCTCAAGCTCTTTCTGTTTTTTGTTTTTCCTTTCTCTCTCTATCTCTTCGCAAGACCTTGTATCATCTACTTCATCTTCATAACTTCGACTATAACCATTAACTTCTTTTGGCACAAATGTAATAGGTCTTTGATAATCTTTAGAAGCTTGATTAATTCGACGATCATTAGAATCTACTGAAAACTGAGAACAGTCATTTTTTGCGTAATTAATATAACTACTTGTCTGAAAAGCAGGTCTTGTAGGAATCGATGATTTAGCCATTCTCTCAAACTCTAATTTTCTTCTTTCAATTTCTTCTTCTTTTTTTAATTTCTCATATTCTCTTCTTGCAGATCTTTCCCTAAAAGAAGAAATTTCGCGAGCAACAGCTTCTCTTTGCTCTTCGGGTATATCTTCCAACTCATCATCTGCATTAAACGACATAGAAAGCATCTTTACATCTTTATTCTCGGAGTTTTGTATCTCTTTAGATCTTTCATCAAGAGATGCTTTTTTCAAATCACGTTTATTAGGATCTTTAAAGTCTTCAAGAACTTTACTAAGATTACTCTTAGCTTGCATAATAAGACTTCGATCCCGTTGCTAAACGATATTCAATAGTCAGTGATTAACTAAAAAATAAATATTTACCAAATTTTTATTTTCTCTTGTCTTATTCCATTCATTCAAATAATCTCTAGTTTTTTGATCAACTGCAACCTTAATTAATTAGAAGATAATATAATAATAATAACGTTATTCAACAATTATTTTAAAGCTTTCACCATCATCTTTCAAAGAAGGAACTACCAAATCTTCTAAAACTATAATTGCCCTTTGCATATGTTCAAAATCTTCATATTCGGCAAATCCGAAATTTCGAAGAGAACCAGTAGCATTACTAGCTCTTTTCCATTCTTTTAGCTTTGCAACAGACTAAAAAAATATCAGTTTTTATATCCTAAAAAGACGAAAAAAATCCCTTTAACATTTTATCAATCCAAAAATCATCCACATAATCAGGAATAGAGCCAATAAACAATGTTCTAATTTGTTGTTCTACAGTAAGTGGCTGCAAAAATCCAGAAGATTCACGAGTAGCTGTAGCCCTGGGTATAAGCACGGGAGCAGATGTAATAACGGCTGCCTGAGACTTTACTTGATCAGCATTTGTTCCAAAATGAATAATTGGCGCATTAAAATCAATTTTTGATATATTTGAAGAAACTCCATATCCTGAAGACTGAGGAGCTACTCCAGGGCCATACCCAGGAGGCGCTTGCAAGTTCTGTTGATAGGCTTGGTACCCTTGATATCCATAGACTGTATCTAAAAATCATAAGATTCACAGTTTCATCAATATTTAATAAATTGTACTTGTTCCATAAGGTAGTTGCTGTGAATGATACATAATTCACTGAATATTACTGTTGGATATCCGCGCACAATTTTCTAAGTATTCAAAACAATAACAACTCCAGTAATTTTTATAAAATCTCAAATTTTAGAAACGATACCTTTTAAAAAATCTAAAAACATAAATTTAAAAAGTGCGTTAAAAAAAATAAAAAATGATTGATATGAAAGGTGTTTCAAAAAATATCTTAGATTACAAAACTATATCGTATTTTTCACATAAAAAAATTATATTATGCAAACCAAAAAATATTTTATTAATAGAGCAATTCAAAAATAGAACACTAAGACATTTAACTATACTTCCATTCAAATGTAGCGAGAAAGATTTAAAAAACAAAAGGACTTTTTTTACCAAAAAAAAAACATATGAACCGTCTTATGAAAATTTTAATTTTAAAACAATTAAATTTATTCCATTAAAAAAAGAAATAGGTCTGTCATTATTCTCTTCTAAAACATCTAGTCCTTCGAATGATCAAAAAATTTTACAAAACAAATCTGAAAAATTGCATATTTATCATCGAGCAGCATCTAGAGAAGTAAAAAATCAGGATGTTATTTCTTCATGGAAATCTTTAGATATTCTTCTAAAACAAAATAATGTGCGACGTGAAGAAAAAATGGGCAGATTTTATGAAAAACCTACAAAAAAAAGAAGCCGTTTACGTAGTGAACGGCATAGAAAACGCTTTAAGAAAGGAATACGCTATTTAGTTTCTATTGTAAAAGAAATGAAACGTAGAGGGATATAAATATAAAAATTAGCATTTTTTATTATTTTCTTCAATAATAACAATATATTATAAATCTCAAAAAATAGCTAGGAACAATAATAAGAAATAAATTTCATTATATTTTTAAATATTAATTTTTAATATTAAAAATCATTTTCTTTGAAAATATTAATTAAATTTAACATACATAAATTTTGAAAAGATAGTCAAATATTTTGAATTTAAAATACATATAATAAAATATTTTCAAAAAATTATATATTTATTATTAGTAACTAAACTCTACAAAAATCAATCAGAATTACATAACTGCATATTTATAAATAAAATTATATATATATATTTACAAAATATATTAAAATCAAAAAACTAATCTTTACAAAATTTTAAAAATGATTTTTTCTTAAAAATCCTATAAAAAACAAAATAATATTAAAACAAAACAAACAATTATAATATATAAATTATCATACATTCTTTCATTAAAACGTCAATGAATAGCTTTTAAAAAATATCTATATTCCAATTTATTCCATATAAATCATATATTTTCATATTAACCTTTATAATCCTAAAAATATATAAAGATCATAAAGTTCTAAAACAATAGTTTAAAAATATATATAGTAAAAACAAACAATATTTATAATAAAATATTAGTTAAATTTATTAGAATTTACAAAAAAATTGACAATATATATATATATATATACCATATTATCTATAAAAATAAATCACAAAAATGAAAACATGAATATAAAATAGATAGATCATATTTTTATAAACATTTTTCATAATTATTCAATATTTTAATTTATACTTAAGAATTTTGCAAATATTAAAACTATTACATAAGTCAGAAGTTAGTTTTAAAATATATTATACTATAAATATCCTAGAACCGTTTTTATATTATTCTTTATTGAACAATATCATTTTTTTTTATAAATCTTTAAACCGTATCGTTTTTCAAAAAACTAAAATACTTGTTTTATAATATTTAAATCTATGTCTCATCATAACAATTTTCACTATACGCTTTCTAATTTATAAAAAACTGTTTTGACACTCTTATTGATTTCTACTTAACATCTTTAAAGTACTTTTCTACATAAAGAATAAAATTCATGCAAAATAAATATAAATAATTAACAATGCCGTATTTTTCTCAAAAGACTATATTAATTATAGGAATTCTGTTTCATATTATTTATCTTCGGTCTATTTTTGATATTTATTTCACATCACCATTAGTTCATGGAATGCAGCAATTTAAAGTTGAAAACCACGCTCCTGCAAAAAGACTTTTTCTTATAATTGGTTTGTCATTTTTTTATATTTTCTATTTCTAAAATATATTCTTTTAGGAGATGGTTTAAGGGCAGATAAATTATTTGAATCACATATAAATACAGAAACAAATATACATGAAACATTTGCCCCATTTTTACAATCAATAGCACTTAATAGAGGTTGTTTTGGCGTATCTCATACTCGTGTTCCTACAGAATCTAGGCCAGGGCATATTGCTATTATAGCAGGTTTTTATGAAGACGTAAGTGCAGTAACTAAAGGTATAAAAACTAAACCTTTTCTTCCCATAAACATTAAAATTTTATAAATAGGCTGGAAAGCCAACCCCGTTAATTTTGATTCCGTTTTTAATCAATCTCGTTACACGTGGTCTTTTGGTTCACCAGATATTTTACCTATATTTACACACGGTGCATCAAATATTTCAAAGATAGAAACCTTTATGTATGAAAAAAGCATGGAAGATTTCTCCAAAGGTATCACTTTCTACTACAAAGCTTTATATTTATACTTATAAATGATTAAAGATTCTACTATTTTAGATACCTGGGTCTTTGATAAAGTAACAGAATTATTTAAAAACTCTACTTCAGATGAAACTATAAAAAAGAAATTATCACAGGACAAAATAGTTTTTTTCCTCCATTTACTTGGATTAGATACAGCTGGACATTCTTATCGTCCATATTCAAAAGAATACCTAAATAATATTAAGGTTATAGATACAAGGATCGAAAAGATTGTTGAACTTGTAGAAAAATATTACAATGACAATAAAACCGCATGGATATTTACTTCTGATCATGGAATGAGCGATCTAGGAAGTCATGGTGATGGTCATCCTGATAATACTCGTACTCCTTTAATCGTTTGGGGCCCTGGAATAAATAAACCTGATAAATTAAACGTTACTGGTCACGATAGTTTTTCTAAAAATTGGACTGTTAATGTTGTCAAACGTATAGATGTTCTTCAAGCAGATATTGCACCACTTATGGTATTTATCTAATCTAATAGAAACTATATTGAAACAATTAGGCATATCTTATTGGACTTAATTTCCCTATGAATTCAATTGGACAAATACCTTTAGACTACTTGTCGTGTCCCCTTCATATTAAAAGTCAAATTGCTCTCACAAATGCACTAGAAATAGCAGAACAATACGAGATAAAACACGGTAATATTAAAACTTTTTTATTTCAATATTTAATAAAATCATAGAATTAAAATCATCTACAAAAATTGCATTTAAACCATTTAAACATTTAAATAATGAAACACATAATTTGCATATTTATAAAAATAGAATAAAAACTCTTATTAATAATCATAAATATGACGAAGCAATCAAAATTTGCAAAGAAATGATAGAATTGTGTCTAACTGGTCTTCAATATTTACAAACGTAAGCTAAATTTAAAATTAACAAATATTTTCATTACATTTTTTTAGATATGATAGATTATTTTTGTGTTCAATCATTACATTCGGATATATAGGTTGGATAATATTTATGTTTATTCAAATTCTTGACATTTATATTCTAACAAATATTTATCAAACTAAAAGAACAATTTTTTCATTTGCAGTATTTTTATTTATTTTGTTTGGACTATTTACTGTTATATACATAGAAAAATCGCCATTGTTTTACTATGCTTATGTTATATTTCCTATCTTTTTTTGGGAGAACATTTTTATTAATAAAAAAATTATCTATAGATGTTTGAAACTTTTTCTGAAAACTATAAAAAAATCATCAAAAAATGCATTATTCTTTTTAAATTTCATAATATATTCAGTTCTTTTAGAGAGCATAGTAAAGTGATATCATTCAAATATTATAATCTTAACAACTTTAGGTCATTAGTTATTCTCAAAGAGTGATTTTTACAGGATATTTTATCCTAATTTCATTTTGGCCTTTAACATATAGCATTAAATTTATTCAAAATAACAGAATATTAGTTTCTCTATGGTCAATAAGCTGTTTAATAACAAGCACATTTACTTTATTTAACACAGTAAAAAAAGAAAACTTAACGTTGATGTACCAACTTTTTTCAAAACAAAGCTTTAATTAATCGTATTAGTTTAATTGGAGGCATTATTATGCTTATATCAGGAATTATATATTTATTTTTCGGAGATTCATTAATAAAAAAACATAGAACTATATCTTCAGTACCCAAAATTACTATTAGTTTTCAGGTATATACAGACGTATTATTTTTTTTAAAAAATATATTAGTTTGATTATAGCTAGGTTTACTTATCCTTTCAATAATAGTAACATATTCGAGCGTATTATCATTACAGGCAAAGAAAGGCTTACCACTTGGAAATCAAGTAGTTAGCTGGGTAGTTTTAGGTATAAAGATCATTAAAAATTCACTAATGTCTTATTGAATAAAGCTTTATCACTAATAACACCACTAATAACACTGATGAAAAAACAAATGTATTACGTTCATAATCTTGTTATAATTTTTCTGATGTTTTCACCTACTTTTATTATTCTTTCTATTTCATATGAAGGCCTTTTCTATATATGTTTTTTTGCCACTTTGATACTATGGGTTCAAGTAGAATATCAAATTAGACAAGAAATCTCTCATCAAAATAAGAGTACTGAATTTAAAAGAAAACAAAAACTGTTTTCAGAAGATCTGAGAACAGCACTATTTTATCTCTTTTTCATACAGGAAGCATTTTTTGGAACAGGAAACATCGCATCTATATCGTCTTTTTCTTTAGACTCAGTTTATAGGTTAATTCCTGTGTTTAATCCGTTTTCGCAAGCTGCTATTTTATTATTTAAACTTTTAGTTCCGTTTATAATTATATCTATTAACTTAGGAATTCTTAATCGTAAATTAGGAATCCCTCGATCAACATTGTTCATGATTGTTTTAGCCATATCTGATATTTTAACTTTAAATTTTTTTTATCTTGTTAAAAACGAAGGAAGTTGGCTTGAAATAGGTTCTACTATTTCTTCATTCTGTATCGGGAATTTTTTAATTTTATACATAATCATTTTAGAAAAGATATCAGATTTTCTAATTGGAAATTCATATATTCCTACTAAAAGAATCAAACTGGAAAAAAAATAGTATTATAATAATTTTTAAATCAACAATTACTGCATTTCAAATAAAAATTTAAAAAACATTATAACGTAAACTATAGCAGAAAGCATTAAAAACAGAATCTTACATCTTCTAAAAGCAATATGTGTTATTTATATATTCCTAAACATTTACTTACGTTTATTCAGTATCATACCAATATTAATTAGACAAAATCATTTTTACAAACTCTATTAAGTTCAATTATATATAAATATAGCATATTAAAACAAACCCCCATAGTTCACAACACCATCCTTAGTATTAACATCTTTCAACAGTTCATCAACCTCGTCATCTGATAACTTCTCACCAAGATTCGTCAATACTATTTAAGTTAAAAAAAAAAAAAAAAAGAAATATTCTAACTATATCGAAGCTCCCCAACGCCTATAAGCCCCGTAGAATCCTTATCAAACACCTGAAATCCACGAATAAAATCCGCATGATCACCTACAGGGCGAAATCCATTTGGTCTATTCAAAATACGAAGGAAAGTGTCAAAACCAACTATATCTTAACTTATATAGAAATAAATGAAAAAAAAAATACCATCTTCTGAAATAGATTCCTCAATTTCTGAAATCTCTGATAATGTAGGATTTTGTCCAACAGCTCTCAAGAGATCTCCAATACAATCGCGAGAAACAGTGCCTTTCCCGCGCTTATCAAACAAAGAAAACGCTTCCTTATAAGCACTATTTGAAGAGTCCTTTAAAAGTAAATTATCATTTATTTTTATATTTTTCTTTACCATTTTTTTTTAGTAAAAATAACTTTCAATAAACAAATAACCTTTTTGTCACTATGACAACAAACTCATGCAAGACTTCGAATATCTTGAACCTGAAGAACTTGTTTTAAAGCTTGAAGATATAGAAAATAGAAAAAAAACAATCATTGTAGATGTAAGGGAAGATGATTTTGTAGGAGGATATGTAAAAGGAGCACTACATATCCCATCATATCGACTACAATCAAATATTTTGGATCTTATTCAAAAAACAGAAAATGCAAAAGAAATTATATTTTATTGTTCTCTTTCTCAAAAAAGGTTTCATCTATACACAGCATAACAATTAATATATTTACAAAATATAGAGGACCAGCCGGAGCTAGGCTATTTTTAAAGACACTGCAACAAATAAAAGAAAAAAGAAATATGCAAAAAAATAGCGGATCTCTTGTAATTTGCACCTTTCTCTCAGAAAAATCTTACTCTTATATAGAAAGTCTATGTACTTAAGGGAGGATTTACCGAATGGCAAAAAAAATATGGCAAAAACGAAAAATTAACTGAAGAATACGACAAAAACTTATGGGAAGAAAAATAGTGGCTATAATTCGTAATAGAAACTCCAAAAACATTCTTATAAGTATACAAAAAACAACAAGAAGTTATAAAACAAACAACATAAAAATAAAAAAAATAAAATCGTTAGAACCTATTTAACATTAAATACTTATCAATAATTCAAATAACTGTTAACAATGTAAATTCGTATTTACCATTTCAATCCAGTGTTTCATACATTTAACCGATGTTTACTCTATAACACTTCCCAAACCTTCATTACTTGCATTATTATTACAACTATCAATTACATTTGACCCATGGTAACTCCAATTTTGAAACTTCCTTTGAATCGTCTCAGACAAATGGGAATCATCCACAACAGAATCTAGTGGTGTTTCGTTTGTGAATTCTTGATCAAAGTTGCTTGTATCAGCAGCATTTTCTACATTTGGTTTAAACGGTGGCTGTATCTTCTTTGCATATAATTTTTTCCAATCAATACTAGAAAAAAAAGGATGAGATTTAATCTCAGAAGCACCAGAATTCCCCAATCTCTTTTCCGGATTTCTCATTAAAAGACCAGTTAATAAACTTCTTGCATCCTTGTCAAGATCATCTGGAAATCTTAACGGATCTTGCAAAATTTTACGATACATTTCATTTGTATTTTCATTATAAAACGGAGGAAGGCCAGTAAGCATTTCATATAAAAGAACACCTAATGTCCACCAATCTACTACTTTGGTATATCCTTGACCCAATAAAAGCTCGGGAGCCAAATACTCTGGAGTACCACAGAATGCTTAAAAATTAGTATTACTTAATCAAAATATAGGAAATATACTATTCGTTTTTTCTGATTCAGTCATATTTAACTTGCACAGACCAAAATCACATAAAGCAATATGACCAATATAATCTAATAAAATATTTTCAGGCTTTAAATCACTTTTAAACATTAGCAGCATCACAAGTAATAAAATTCATTACCGGTAAATCACATTAAAACTATGCAAACATTCTAATGCACAAAGAAGCTCAGCAGCATAAAATCTTGACCGATAAAGATCAAAACGTCCCTCACGTTGGAGATGATAAAAAAGCTCGCCGCCATTAATAAAAGCAAGAACTAGATAAAGCTTTTCAGGTGATTGAAAAGAGAATTTCAAAGGAACAATAAACGGGTTGTCAATTTGAGCAAGAACTGTACGTTCTGCCAAAGTATGATTTATTTCCGATCGAGAAACAATATGTGCTTTTCTAATAGTTTTTAAAGCATAAATACGTGACGTATCCTGAATTAAAAATAAAAAAAAAATCTTATAAAAAAAGAACTTACAATCTTTCGCACTTGTAACACCTTTAAAGAAATCAATAACCCGTCATACATTAAATAAACATACCTTTCCAAATGAACCCCTACCTACAACTTTAAGTAACTTAAACGACTCTATAGTGACAGGAGAATTCTATAAATTGCTAATAAGAAGACAATATACAAAAAAAAAAAACAGACCCTATTCAGCTTGTAAGAAACCTGCAGCCTTATTTGCCCTGTTCCTCCATGAATAGGCATCCATTCATCAGTAAGTGACTATTTTAAGAAACAATAAGAATTAGAAGATAAAAACTCAGACCTACAATTTCCGAAAAATTAGGAATAAACTTTACTCCACCTAAATATATATAATTCCCAGAACTGTCTCCTTTGCATACTTGAGTTCGACGTAAATAGCACTGAATAGAAAGCTGAGAAGATTTTAAAACATCACTATACAATTAATGTTAAACATACAAGAAAATTCCAGTCATATAAATCTAATCCTTACAAATTTACTTTATATTCCCATCGAGGATGACAAATTGTACTGGATCCAGCCAAAGCATCGACCAAAACTTGGTTCTTATCAAATTCTAGAACAAGATAAGGAAAGGACAATGAACGGTTCTGAGATTCATTTTTTTGATCCATTGAATAAGAGTGCCTTTCTACAGAAAGTTCTGGTAAAGAGACACCAGGCGGAAGGCTTAGATTTACAGCTTCTACAACAGTTACAGAAAGAACACCAGGATTAACTGCAAAATCTGTGTTTTGAGGAGACTTTTGTGCAGTCTGTTTATCTGGACTCATTAATGGTGCTATACGATTCAAAGAAATTCCCAAAGTAGAATTCCTGAATTCTAGAAAAACAAATAAATTTGCTATTATAAAGATAAAAAAACAGGACATCTTACTCTTTGTCAATTTAGACGACATTTGTTTATTTATCCACGGCCTTTTTTCATGTATTTTTAAAAATCAAATTCTACTCGAACACCGTGATACAGAGAATTTGATATGCAAGATATTCATTGAAATTAGTAAAAAAAAATTAAAAAAAAAAATATATTAAAAATAACAGTAAAAAACAAAATATACATATGCACTATCATCTTTTCATAAAGCACCATCTTTTCGAAGTACTATAGAAGAAGTCCAAGGTTCATCGGTTAATGATGTAAGACCTGATTTAGGCTCACAACTTTGCCGCCCAGTTTGTGGACCATGCTTAGGAATCTTTCCAGCTTTTAGCATCTTTAAAATATCGATGCACGTTTCTGGATTAAGATCTTCCTTTATAATTCATTAATAAATTCAACAAAAACAAAGATATATACATAGTAGTTATCTCCAATAGTAAGAAGAGGTGCATTAACACATGCCTTAAAAGTTAGAAAAACATAGAAACAAAAAAAGACATACCCCTGCACATTCCATCTCCATAAGCGTAAATTTCCCATCACTTGTAGTATGACCAGGAGTAACACCAAGATAATCTTGAACAGTTTTAAGAATTTCATCTGACCCACAAAGTTGACACGGTGTCGTCGTACAAACTTGTATTAAAGTTCCCACAGGCTCTCGATTATACTATAAAATATAAACATTTTAAAATGAACCAAAACCATATACCATCGTATAAAAAGTTGCTACTTCATAAACACGCATTTTTGGAATATCCAAAAGCTTTGCAACATAATTCATAACACTTAATGCTTTAAGAAAAAAACTATTCAAAAAAAAACATACCTAATACTTGTATAACCCAACTGACGTTGCCCCAAATCAAGAAGTGGCATAACAGCTGCTTTTTTCCTAGCAATTCTATTAACATAAATAAAAGGAAACAGACAAATATAACCATTCAGGAGGATATCGACTCATTATAACTTTTGCATATTCCATATTTTTGGGTGTAAATTCAAACGGAATATCCTAAAAACATTAATTTATCAGAAAGGTTTACAATTTCAGACATCTTATTCATACAGGATTATTATCCGGAGTATTTCTATGAACTGAAAATATCAATAATATACCATAATAATCTATAATCTAACTTACCAAAAAGCTTGCCATTTCGTACAAAACTATTGTGAAAAAAACGAGAATTTGACTTACATAAAGGAAGTCGTATGCATTTTAACTTATTTTCCATAAAACGTGAGAAATATAAAAGTTTTAAAGCATTCTTTTCAGCAAGAAACATATTCATCATCATTCTAAAACATTTCAGATTTCACACTTCAATTACTTAAAAATTTAATCAAAATAAAACAACATACACAAAGAAAAAACGTTTAGCATTCTGAATTCAAAATTAAAAATATAATATGTTTCAAATATTTTTTTCTTAAAATATTTGATTTTTGAATAAAAAAGATAAACGAGCCTTTCATAAAATAAAACGAAACAAAATAGGTTATTATTAAATTGCATAATTAGTTTTTATTAATTCATTAGCTTTTATAATCAGTTTAGCTATATTAAATCGATTTATTATAAGAAATCAACTAAATTGAAAAAGCTTTACAAAGTTTTCTTTATCATTTCTTTAAAATTTTGGTAACCCTACTGTTTTTTTAAAATATTCTAAATATATAATAGAAAAATGCCTCTAAATAAATATCATTGTGATATTTGTGCTTTAGATATTTCTCGAGTCACACATATTCGATGTGCAAAATGCAATGACTTTGATCTTTGTATACCATGTTTTGCAGCAGGCTCTGAAATAGGTACACATAAATCTGATCATTCATATCGTGTTATTGAGCAACCATCATTTCCTATTTTTGATCAAGACTGGGGAGCAGATGAAGAATTAATGCTTATAGAAGGTCTTGATAGCTATGGACTCGGTAACTGGCAAGATGTTGCCGATTATCTTGGCAATGGTAGATCTAAGGAAGAGTGTGAAAAACATTACTATGATATATATATATCTAGTCCTTTCTTTCCATACGCGGTAATTTTTGTTTTTAATTTTCAACAAAATATAATTTTCTATAAGAAACAATTAACTTTTAATATTGATCGTGAAGAATTTCAAAGACGTAGAAAGGAAAGAATTAAACAGTGTTCATCAGTAAGCAAGCATTCTCTTCCTCAGAAGCAGAAACCCGTAGTTTCTACTCCATCATGTCATGAAATACAAGGATATATGCCGGGGCGTCTTGAATTTGAAACAGAATATGAAAATGATGCAGAACTTACAATTAAAGACATAAATTTTGGCGACGATATTCTAGAAAACGCAGAAGATGTCATTGAATTGAAATTAACAGTACTAGATATATATAACTCTAAATTAAATAAACGTGCAGAAAGAAAAAGAGTAATATTTGAACATGGACTTTTAGATTACAGAAAAAAGCTAATTAACGAGAAAAAATTGACTAAGGATGAAAGGGAACTTGTAAATAGGACCAAAGCTTATGCTAGATTACAAAATGCCAGAGACTATGATGCCTTTGTAGAAGGATTGTTGAGTAATTACTTTTTCAAATTATAAATATTTCGTATTTACAAAATCCAGATGAATTACAAATTCGAAGAAAAATTTCAGAACTACAAAGATGGAGACAAAATGGATTTACTACACTAGAAGAAGGTCAAAAATATGAGCGCGACAAGGCTCAAAAAGTAAAAATCTCATCATTCTGGCTTATATTAATTTAAAATAGCAATTGACAGTACGAAACTCTATATCTTTAATAGCATCTGATCGAACTATTTCACGTCATACAAAAAACTCATCAGGAAAGTTTCCACAGACCGCCTCTTCTGATGATTATTCTTCTTTTACTCAAATAAAAGATTCTACTCCTAAACTTTTAAGAAAAACATCTACTCTTAGCTTATCAACAGCATCTGGACTGCATCTTCTTACACCTGATGAACAAACACTTTGTAATCAATTACGCATTTTACCAAAACCATATCTTGTTATTAAAGATATAATTTTTCGAAAACTTATAAAAACAGGAGGACAACTAAAAAAAAAACAAGTTAAAGAACTAATAAAAATTGATGTAAATAAAACATCAAGAATCTTTGACTTTATGATTAGTCAGGGCTGGATTAAAAACAAAGATTCTGTATAAAAATGTATCTTATTCGTGTATTATATTTTCATTTTAATAACCAATATTATGTTGTCATTTCATGCATATCTTTGGTAATACTTTTAAGTTTAATTTTTTTAAAGAAAATTATATATATTATATTTTAATTATAAAACCATATACCGTTTTTACCTATATGAAAGAAGCTTTCTCGAAAAATTTCAACAGTTATTTTTGTATATGTGGAGAATATTCTTTATCCATTTCTACAGATCTTAAAAATCTTCCAAAAAGACAATATGACAATGCATTAATAATTGATAAAACAAAACATACTTTTCGAATAAAATTTATAAAACAACAAGAACCAATAATATTAGAAAGGCAAGATATTTAACGTCTCAAAAAAAATTACATACATTTTAACCTATTCTTATAGAGAAGATGGTTACGAAAAACGCTGGATGTATATTTGTAATAGATGCGAACTATGGATAGCTTATGAATTACCATATATCGAAACAACTAAAAATGCATAAATCTTTCTTCAAAAAACATTTTGCTAACCAATAGTTAGTATTTATATTTAATATCTAAAGCGTTAGTATCCGAACCTTTTGCAGCTTCTTAAAAGTTCAGTAATATAAACTTTAAAACATCATAAAGGCTCTTTATAAAAATACTTTAAGAAATATTCAAAAAACGTTTTAAGTATTAATAAAAACAACTTTTCCTAGTATTTATGATTCATTACAAAAATTCCCAATAATTAGTTTTAAACTTTTTTAAATACAAAACTTTACATGTTATTTTATTATTTCATACGTATATTTTTTATTTAAAATTTACACTTGACTGCTTTTTTGCGAAACTTAGTTGCAAAAATATTTAATATTTGAAATAATTAAAAAACATTTTTTTCTATAAAGATACTTAAAACTATATATTTTTGGCACTTCTTTTGGAATTTTATAACTTATGGTAAGAACATTGTTATCTAAAGTTCTCAAAAAAATATTTTACATTAACAAAAATTTCTTAAAAATCATAAATTTTAAAGCCTTATTTTCTTATATAAACAAAGAAATACTTAACTATACTTTCTTTATGACGCTTTCTTTTGAATATAAATAATGTTTTATTTGAACATCAATTAATTATTTTTTATAGGGTCGTGTTAGGACTAAAACTGTTAAGCGCGCATCACGAGTAATTATTGAAAAGGTAGAGTTATTGATAGTTTCTATTTCTATCATTTACAACTTAAG
Source organism: Pneumocystis oryctolagi (assembly GCA_017311285.1). Classification (NCBI taxonomy): domain Eukaryota; kingdom Fungi; phylum Ascomycota; class Pneumocystomycetes; order Pneumocystales; family Pneumocystaceae; genus Pneumocystis; species Pneumocystis oryctolagi. The sequence goes on from JABTEG010000008.1 coordinate 355,388, forward strand.
TATTATCCTCGGCTGACTAATGATTTTCATACAAATAAACGGATTTGTGATGATGTTGCTATTATTTGTTCAAAAAAATTAAGAAATAAAATTGCGGGATATACAACACATTTAATGAAAAGAATACAAAAGGGCCCAGTGTGTGGTATTAGTTTCAAACTTCAAGAAGAAGAAAGAGAACGGAAAGACCAATATGTTCCAGAAGTATCAGCTCTTAATACAAGTATCAATGTTCTTGAAGTAGATGCAGATACTAAGGTAACATTTTCATGCTAAATTAGAGAAACTATTACTCATTTTACGCAGAGTATGTTGAAAGCGATAGGACATGACTCTGTTGCTGTTACAGTAAATACTGCACTTACGAGTTCAGCTGATCAAAGGGCATTTAGAAGTCAAAGACGCCCCTAATTTGTAATAAAAATAAAAAATGCAATTTATATACATATAACGCCATTTACATTTCTATATTTTAAAACCCTATTGTCTATATTCCATATAACCAGAAGCCAATTGCATCAAGCATCAAATTTAATATATCTTATCCATATGTAGTTAATATATGCTTACATCATCCAACAATTCTTTCCCGCGTTTTTTAACATCTAATGCTCGCAAACGCAAACTTTCCTCCCTTTGAGCCAGTTTCTCAGCATGTATGTTAATCATATTTTGTACTTGAAAAAGAAGCTCTTCTTTTTTCCTGACTTTATAAGCTTTTAGTAATAAATCAAAAAATAATACCTCCGTAACAAAATAACTTTTTCAATTAATTGAAAACCTCTTTTAGAAATCTCTAAACCTTTATCTTCCCACTCTTTAATACTAAGTGCTGCATAAGCTTTTTCTTGATCAGAAAAATCATCAGGTAATACTAATGGAAGCATATTTTCTTCTTTAGGATATACAGAAAAAGAGATATGCGATTCTTCAGCAGAGCGAGTATTTTCACATTGAGAAGATTGAAAATCAAGAGAACCATCACAAATTGAAACATTTGAATCAAGAGTTACATGATTGCAATTTTTTTCCTGCAAAATTTGATTATCCTTTAAAGAATCACATGATACATCTACAGAGACATTTAGACACTCCTTAACATTATTTACACCAGTATCGTCACGTTCTTGAAGACGATTCTCTTGTTTTGCCTCTACTGTTTGCTCCTGCGTTGTTTTTGCTTCAACATACGTATCACATGAAGGTGGTACCAATAAATCAATAGTCTCGTGAACATCGCAAACACTTATATTACATGCAGAATTACTCTCTTGAATAGTATGTAGGTTGGAGCATTCTTTAGAAGGAGAAAAAAAAATATCTTTATCTTTTTGTGATTTCTGAATAGACAAAACAGCTTCTGTCTGTTCCAATTCCTGAGATATATGCACACTGTTTTCATTAAATTCAACAGAATCCGAAAAACTATCATTTGACACGTATTGTATACTTTTTTCTAACCCATTTGTATTTGTATTTCCAAACATATTATCTTGTTCATTTATAACCGCAGACGAATTGTCTGGATGTGCAATGCAATCTGTTTTTGATATATCTAAAGAATTTTTCAGGTTCTCCTCTGCTTCTACCTCATCCAAATCCAAAACATTGGACGCTTTTGTCATTACTAAAGGCTTTCCATAACGTTCTGAATATGATTTGCGTGAAAAACGTGGAAAATATGTAGGTATATTATTCAGATTATGTTGAGAATGAATTATATCCGAGTTCTTATGACTATCTCCGGATTTTCTTGCCATTTTACTCAACTAAAATGCATATTATATAATATCATTCAATTTCATAATTCTAGAGATGATACGAATATCGATTATCAAATAACAAAAACTTACTGATATGTACGTAGATATGGCGAATACTGAGTGGATTGAGGAACTAATGCATGCACAACAAAGGTGATTTTTTAGAGATTTAATGATAAACTAAATTATGCAGGGGCATGTTAACAAGTGAACGAAAATTTGCAGATCCTCCAGGTTATATATCAGATGAAGAATCCACTCGAGTAGTATTTTAAATTAATTATGAATATCTTCTTATATGATTTTAGAAACCAATGCAATCATCTACACTTACTCTTTCTTTAGAAGAAATAGAGCGTTTAAAAATAAAAAAAGCGTGGGAAGTAGCACTTGCACCTATTAAAATGTAAGAATTTAAAACCCTAAAGAAAAATAAATCAATTACTTTAAAAGGTTGCCTATGTCAGCATTAATAGCATATATGGTATTTTCATGAGTCAATATAATTAAAATCTTATAATACTAGTCAGGAAATGGTATTCAAATATTTTCACTTATTACAACATTTATGCTTTTTTGGAACCCAATAAAAAGCATTTCTAATATAAACACTACTTTTACTCACTTGGAATCTACAACACATTCCAAACTTTTTCTTCCAAAATTATTATTTGTGTTTATTCAATTAATTAATATCATTCTTGGTCTTATAAAAATGCAATGGATGGGGTAATTGTCCATTTTTCAATTAGACTTTGTCTAATTTTTAGTCTTTTACCTATAACTAAAAGCGACTGGCTTGCTTGGGAACATGAAAAAAACGTTTTACCAATTATTTTATTTTCATTTCTAATTTCACATAGTATCTTGAATATTCTATATTTTCGTCTACATAAACTATTTTATCTATATAATATTTAAAGCAATCTGTAGTTTTTTAATACATTCTTTTTCATACTGTTTTATAACAAATTTTATTAATATACTGCTCAAATCAATATTCTCTTTAAAAAATTTTCAAAATCTTAAATAAAACTAGTTCGCTGTAATTGAATTTTAAATTTCATATCTCAAATTCAAATATATTTTTGTTTTTTATATTAATAAAAAAATATAACAATTCTATTTAACAATATTTAAAAAAAGAATTATTTTAAATATATAAGTTTTATATATTCTTAATATTATAAATGTTTCTCAGATACTATAGAAAGTTTATTAAATCATCTCCTGTATTTTAATCCAAAATTTATAAAAACAGAATATAAAACAATCCAGTCATAAAAAAGATATCAATAAATATAAAATATCAAACCTCTCAAACCAAAACATCAATACATTTAAAAACAGTATCAATTTTAAAAAGACAAGATTTTATATTTTAAATATAAATATATTCAAATTATAAAATATCTTTAAATCAATCTTTTCGTTAACAAGCTTTAAAATTTGAATACAAAATATCATAAAAAAGTAAATTATTTAATAATTATGATTAAATATAATTATTTATAATTAAACATATATTTAACTTTTTATAAATTATCCAAAAGTATTTTTCGGTTAATTTTTTTATAGATTTAAAGTTTTAAAATAAAAAAATTTAGTATAAATATATAATAAAAGTTTTGAAATATATAGAAAATATACAATTTAAAAATGAACCGTGATAAAAAGCTTTTCATAAAAGTAAAACAATCCTTCGATTTCAAAATCAAACTTATATTTTCTTTAGGAGAAGGTTCAAAAATTAAGATCAGAACTTTCTGATGAAAGAAAAGATAAAAAACATATACGAAAAAAAGCAATACTTAAGAAAATTATAGCAAATATGACAATGTCTAACGATATGTCATCTTTGTTTCCAGATATTATTCAATGCATGGAAATTCCTGTTTTTGAAATAAAAAAAATGTGCTTTTTATTTTTGATTAATTACTCGAAGTATTTTTGTTTATTATGTATAATTTTATTTTAATGCAATATAGAGTAAGACCAAATATGGCATTACAAGCTCTCCCTATTTTGATTAAAGTAATTCTTTCAATTATATATACATTATTAAGTATTATTAGGACCTTAGCGATAAAAATCCTCTTATACGTGCATTAGCTTTACGAACAATGTCTTGCATTAATATCAAAGAATTTACAGATTCTATGGTCATACCATTATATCAATTATTATCTGATTCTGATCCATACGTTCGAAAAACTGGAGCAATATGTGTTGCAAAGCTTTATTATATCAATAAAAGTATTGTTGAAGAGAATAATTTAATAGAAGAACTTAAGAAAAAGCTTTATGATACTAATTCGATTGTATTTTTTTTTTTATAATTAACTTATATTAATAAACCAAAAGGTCGTATCTAGTTCTTTGCTTTCATTAACTGAAATTGTGGAACATTCGGACTTCATAAAATTAGAAATTTCAACATCATATGCAAATAAATTAGTAGATATGCTTGACGAATGCGCAGAGTATGATGATCTTAGTTTTATATTTATATTTACAATTTTAGATGGAATCAAACATATATCCTCGATGCTTTAATGAACTATATTCCTCAAGAAAAAGATGACGCAGAAAACCTTGCAGAAAAAATTGCCCCTCGCCTAAAACATTCTAATACATGTATTATTTTAATAGCAATAAAAGTTATTTTATATTTGATAAATTATATGCATAACGAGAACACTATTAAGATTTTGTCTCAGAAAATATTTTCTTCTTTAGGTATTTTTATTTGTTAATTTATCTTTCAAATTTATTTTTTCAGTTACTCTTTTATCAAAAGAACATGAAATAGAATATGTCGCCCTTAAAAATGCACAAATAATACTTCAACGAATACCTGAGGTAGAAAACGATATAAATGTTTTTTTTTGCAAATACAATGATCCATTATACATTAAACTTACAAAACTTGAAATAATTACAAAACTAGCAAACGAAAACAATATAAACCAGGTTCTCGCAGAACTTGAAGAGTATTTCTTTTTTTCTTAATAATCTAAACTAATATCTAAAAGCTATACTACTGAAACAGATACTGACTTTGTTAAGAAATCTATTCAATCTATTGGAAATCTCGCAATTAGATTTAGAAACATAGCAGAAAAAAGTATAGAAATTTTAATGACTCTTATTAAAAAGAAAGTATCTTATGCAGCTCAAGAATCTATATTAGCAATAAAAGATATACTCCGAAAATATCCTAATGAATATGAATCAACAGTTTTAGCATTATGCGATAATTTAAATAACTTGAACAATCCCGACGCAAAGTCTGCTATGATATGGATAATAGGGCAGTATTCGGACATAATTGGGAATTCATATGAACTTTTAAATAATTTTTTTTCTACATTTTCAAATGAATCTTATGAAGTCCAACTTGAACTTTTGACAGCTTCAATGAAGTTTTTTATTCAACATTTTCCAAAAGGCCAAAGTCTTGTTTTATCTATAATAGAAAAGATTATAGAGGATACTAGTAATCCGGATCTTCGAGATCGTGCTTATATGTATCAAAGATTGCTATCCAAAAATAATTCTATTGTCAAAGAGATTATTATAGGAAATAAACCATCTATTACACTTTCTTCAAAAGATTTTGACCAGAAAACTCTTGATGAATTATGTCTTAATTTGGGCTCTTTATCTAACATTTACCATAAAACACCATCACAATTAATACCTGGTTCTAAAATAAAAGAAATACAAAATAGTCGAGTTCTTCGTAACCGACTTAACTTACACAGATCTCTAAATCAATAGAGAATTATTAACATGAATTCCATTAACTTTCGTTTATAAGTCTACATATTTTTTTTTATTTAAACAAACATATATATATTAATTTATTAAAAAATTCAAAACATATGTACATTTATTTATCACAACTAGATATTGTTAGGAAAATATAGACCATTTTTATTAAAATACTTAAATATATTAGAATACATTTTAAAAAAAAAATACAATCCAAATCTTACAATTTACATAAAAACAAACTTTATATAACTTTTAAACATTTTGACATGATTTTGCCTTGAAAATATTTATCAAATTTCTAGTAGACGCATCATGATCAGTTGAACATTCACTATTAAGTAATTCTTGATAAATTTCTAGAAAAAAATTAAAATTAAATATATTTTGATGAAAAATCATTTTACTTTTAGCAAGTGATTTCCCAAGTTCAACACCAAATTGATCAAAACTATTAATATTCCATATTGCTCCCTATACCTATAAATATTTTAAATATTTTTTTTTCTGAAAAAAAAACCTCTGTAAATGTTAAATGTTCATAATAAGCAATGAGAACACCAAGTGTCCATGGAGTGACTTTTTTAAGTAATATGCTTGTTGTTGGCCTATTTCCCGGAAATATTTTATGAGGAACTAATTCTGGACATGTTTCATCAATTTCAACTTCATTAGACGTTTTTCCTATCATAAGAGCTTCGGATTGAGCAAAAAAATTTGACGCAAGCATTCTAAAACTATTAGCTATAAAAATTTTTATATATTATTACAATTGATGTTTATTCTCCTCAATAGGGTTATGAGACTCTATAGCCATAATAAAATCCTAACTATTTTAATATATAATAACAATATCTTAGCATTAAACAAACAGCAGGAATGAGTTTAGTTCCTTGATGAACTAATTGAAAAAAAGAATGTTGGCAATTTGTAGCAGGTTCTCCAAACAAAATCTAGAATAATAAGATAAATAACAACATTTTTTTTCAAGAATTTACAGGTCCTGTAGTGTAACTAACTTTTTCTCCTGTGAAAGTAGTAGATTTTCCATTAGACTCCATAGAAAGTTGCTGCAAATATCTTGGAAGCATATGTAAATATTGATCTCAGATATAAGTAATATAATATTAACATAGAAAAATATTTACCAAAAGGAGAAATAAGACGTGTTTGTGCGCCAAAAAAATTAGAATACCATACAGATAAAAGCCCTCCAATTATAGGAATATTATTTTCAATAGGTGTTTCAAGAAAATGATTATCCATAGCATGAGCTCCTTCAAGAAATTGCCAAAAATTATCAAAACCAACATATAAAATAACAGAAAGCCCAATAGAAGACCATACAGAATATCTCCCTCCAACCTAATTATTATAAATTATCACTTATGATTTAAACACAATAAATACCCAATCAAAAAATTCAAACATATTTTTAGGATCAATACCAAAAGCAGCAACTTTTTCTTCATTCGCAGATAAAGCAACAAAATGTTTAGAAATATGTTTTTCCTAAATTACATTAAACAAAATCAATACACCAAAAAACACTAACATCTTTTGATGATTTTAAAAACCAATTCCTTGCAGTTTCTGCATTTGTAATTGTTTCTAAAGTTGTAAAAGTCTTTTATTAATAAATAGTATACTCAAAATTTAAAAATACCTTTGATGCTATCAAAAACAAAGTAGTTTCTGGATCACAAAGTCTCAAAACTTCCGATATATGAGTTCCGTCAATATTACTAACATAGTGAATTTGAAACCTTCTTAAAGCATATGGCTTCAATGCTTCAGTAACCATAACAGGACCTTTTTAAATATAGATTTCATCCCTATATACAAAAAAAAACAACTTACCTAAGTCAGACCCGCCAATACCTATATTAACAATAGTCTTAATAGACTTCCCAGTGTAACCTTTCCATTCCCCAGATCTAACTTTTTCAGAAAATTCCTTCATACGTTGAAGAACAGAATAGACATCAGAGAAAACATTCCTTCCATCTATTTCCATTTTTCTTCTTGAAATATTACGAAGAGCAACATGATAAACAGCTCTTAAACCAATCAGACATATATTACCAATTTTTTTTTTAAAAAAAAAAAACCTATTTTCAGTGAAATTAATATGTTCTCCAGAAAACATTCTATCTCTAAGTCCTTCTACATCTGTTTCTTTTGCTAATTGAATCAATAATTTGAATGACTCATCATCAATAATATTCTTAGAAAAATCAAATAAGACATAATTATCTAGAGAATTGGTAAACTCTTTAGAAAACTTCTGAAATCTCTTTTCATCCAGGCTAAAAAGTTCCTTAACTATAATATTTTTTCCTTTTTCATTATAATATTGTTGTAATAAATTCCATGAATTCCTATAAAAAATTAATTTATCAAAAAGAAAAAAAAAACAAACATATTGTTCATTTTTGAAAGCCAAATTAAGAGCCGAATATGAAAAAAAACAATTATTATATAGTTTTTTAATCTATTATTTCAAAAAAAATAATTAAAGTAAAAATTCAACTATTATTCTATCATTTACCAATGTAAATTCATAATATAAAAAATAAAATTTTATTATGAATAAAAATACACAATTCTGAAAAGTTCGCACATGTTTTTTGCATGTTTTAAATAAAACTTGAATTCAATTAACATTTAAATTTAAATGTTTAAATAAATACTAAACATGTTATTTTACATTCAAAAATTGATTAGTTTAAAAAATCGTTTTCAAAAAATTTAATTATAAATATTTTATTTATTTTTTATTGTTTTATAAAATATCATCATTTTAATTCTAAAAATCTAATTTTTATAAAATATCTTAATTATTTCTCATAAATTACAAAAATTTTCAAAAATCTAATCTAAATAAATATTTAAAAAGTAATTTAAATAATGGATCCAACAAATTATTATCAACTTTTAAGAGGATCACGCTTGATAGCGCTTCCACAAGCAATTGGAAAACGAGCATTGGAAAAATATTATCCAACTCACCAAATTATAAGATCACATCCTAGTTCTCGTTTCCGAGGAAATTGGGGACTTAAACGTGATTTTCCACAAATAAAAACATCATATATTTCCATTGATTCACTTGACACACTACATCATCAAACACCTTTTGAAAATAGTAGTAATAAATTTAATTTTCTTCAGCGTTGGAAAGAAATGAGAATACATTTATGTATTTCAAAAATGATGAACAGTAATACAAAAAAAAATGAAAACCTTAAAAAAATGCAGAAAATGCCAATTTCACCATTTATACCAATTAAAGTACCCGGAAAAAATTCTTTACATAAAAATATATCAGATATGTCTCTTAAAGAGTTTAAAAAATATCTTGAAAAATTAGAAGAAAAAAAAGAGCATTTTATAAATTTTGTAAAACAACAAAACGAGTCTTTATTTGATGGTTGCCAACAAACAATGCATCATCCATTTTCTAAACTTATAGGCTTGCAGAAAACACATTTTTTGATAAATAAATATATTGAAAGTTTTTTAAATATTCCAGGAAATAATCAGAAAATCAAGAAAACATTTCCAAATGCAGGATTAGATTATTATCCTGGCGGCTATCTTTCACCTATTATAAGGTTCAATGGATCAGAAAAAAGAGAATTTCCTGCACGTATATTATCAGGAAAACTAGATGATAGAAAAGTTCTTTTTTCAGGAATAGTCGCACATGTTCTAGGAAAAGGTACCATACCTAAATCTATTAATGGAATAGAAGAAGTTCGTGAAGGTATTGTTCCTGTAACTCCTTTATATGCACAAATATCATCAGAAGGAAAACTTCAAGTTTATGTAAAATTTGCAAATACTATTAAAAATTTTTAATTCTATTAAGATCAAGTTGGGTTTCAGATTTTGAATTTTTGCTTAATAACACACTACTTCTTGTAATCCTTGTGCATTTTTCTAAAGAATTTATTTTTGTTTTTTTAGAAGTATCAACAAAAAGATCATTATCTAACGATATATTTTTTTCATTCTTAGACGATTTTATTCGCTTAGTTAATTTGACAAGACCTTTATTATCATCTATATATTTAGTCTTTATAGAACTCCTTGTTACTCTAAAATTACTATGATGCACTTTTTCCTGAGGTTTCTCCATTTCAGATACATTATTTTTAAACAAATACGTATCAACATTGTTATTACTTATATTAATAGATCTTTCTTTTAATCTATTTGACATGCGAAGAGGTTTCGATTCCGGTATTTTTTTGGCAGATTCTGAAGATTCTTTAACATTTTTTTTACGAATATTCGCGTTAATTGAACTTTTTTTCAAACTAACAAGACCATTTTTTATATTTTGTTTCTGTGTTTGAGAATCACAAGTTTCTTTATTAATCATGTTACGTTTAGTCCTAATAAATGACGAATTTATATCTTTAGGCGGAGAAAACTGATCAACTTGAAAGACAGTTGAATTAGGCTCTAAAAATGTATGTATTTCAGAAACACTATTATCGCCTTCTTTTGAAGAAACATCAAACTCATTTGCTGTTTCGTCGAGCAAAAACGGTCCTATTTCCTTTATTTTAACATTTTCGAAAAAACATGTTTCTTTCTCAGCATCTTCCAATTCTGAACGTTCTTGAGAAACAGGAAAAACATTACTATTTCCAGTTGAACAAATGTTCTCACAAGATAAATTTTCGTCATTGGCAGCACAAATATGCATACTTTGTACATTTAATACATCATTTGGTGATTTTGTGACAGCATCCTTAATTTGTTGGTCATAAATAAATAAATTATTCGACTTATAATCACTATTCTTAAATTTCATCTTTAAAGTATTTACATTTCCGGGACTGTTAACTTTTTTATAACTACATAAAGAATATTTATCCATAAGATCACGCTGATTATAGTCATGATTCCAAGTTATTAACTTCGCATTAATAGATTGAGATCTCTGTATATCATTTTGGAATAAACTATGATTTATTTTCACCTTTTTAAGAGCATAATGTCTCAATAATTTTAAAACAAAATCGTTATCTATAAGACTATATTTACTACTTAATTTTCGAATAATTTTTGGTGACAGCTTCAAATTAGTTACAAAATCAAATAATTTACCAAAATTAAGCAATTGACCATTTACAAATCTCATATTGAAATCCATAACATTTTTGTTCATAAATCCAACACCCAATTCACCCATATTAAGACTATTGTTTATATACATTTTTTGGGCATCATCCAAATTATTTATCAAAACTTTCTTACAATTTATATTATTTGTTACAGTTTTTGGAAGAACAATATCATCTTGATTAATTTTATCCATATCTATACCCAAATTCCCATTAAAATATAAATCTCCTTTTCGATTATTCAATGATATTAAAACATTACTAGAATTTTCACTTTTATCAATGCTTAAGTCAAAAGGTATAGAGTCCGCTTGGTTCTGGTTCTTGCTGGCATAATTAACATAAGAACTTTCAAAATTATTTATTCCAGAATTAGATCCATTTAAGTTACTACTGTTAAAAAAAAAACCAGATGATGTACCTATAGAAGACTTTGACCTACAGCTATCACATACAAGCTTATCTGTAGATTTTACACGAATATCTGGAGAACAGTACAATCTTATTTTTTTTCCAGGTGCAGTAAAAGCCCATTTTCCAGGAGAAAATATTTTATCAATATCTTTTAACTTATTCGAAGAAAAACATTGATTCAAAGAATCTATATTGTCTACTGAGAAATTATCAAACAAAATATTTTCATTAACCGACCGAATAGGAGATTCATAAAGTTTTTGTTTTTTACCATTAAATGTAACTGCCCATTTCCCAGGAGAAAACGTTTTAAATTCTGAGAAAACAGCTCCCGAATTATTACAATTACTATTTAAACTATTGTTATAACATTTCTCTTTGTTGGAATTAGACAAAATAGTATCATAAATTACATTATTTTTCGGAAGAACACTAGATTCTAACATTTCTGAAGAATCCGAATCATTTTTCTTAACATCTGAAGAAAAAGATGGTACTAATCCTAAAAGTCTTTTTTCTGAATCATTCAAAATTTCCAAAAACTCTGGAGGAGTTACTGGAAAATCTTTTTGTTTTTTAGCTACATGCTTCACTTTAGTAATATATGTAGATGAAGGAAGAGATGAATCCGATATTGAACGTCTAAATCGTAAATTTGAAAGAGTAGGATTATTTAAAAGCTTAGAAGGCGCAAAAAGAGGAAAACTCTGCCTTTTTTTGCATTTATTCCTTGTTACAGATTCTTCAAATCGAGGCGGCAAATCACGCGTATTAGTATATTTTTTTTTAACCAAATGTAAAATAGGAGAGCCCTGTTTTAACGGTGAAGGTTGAATATCTGGTAAAATACTGCAAGATTTCTCTCTAGGGGGACTAAAAACCATGTTTTCTTCTATTCCAAAAGAACGAGAATAAGAGCAATTGTTATTATTAAATGTCTCTGTTTTCTTTTCTGGAAAATTTTCCAACAAAGAATGCGTAAGACGAGGAAAAACAACACTATCGTCCTTTTCATATTCCAGTTTCTTTTCTTCTAATAAAAAATTACATGAATCCTTTTTCCCAGGCTCTAAAAACATAAATACTCAGCTATCTTAGTACTTTTAAACATACCCTTATTTTTAAGAAAATTAATATCTTTTTTTGCTAATACAGAATCCGGAGCTATACCAAAACTCTGAAATTTACGTTCAAACTGTTCAGTTGATACTAAATTAGTTAAAGATTCATTAGTAGAAGTAGAAGCTATATTAAAAACTGTTAAAAATCTCATATACTCATTCTACGACATACCTAATTTTGAATCATATTTAGAACCGTCTGTTATTTGAATATTTTGATCAGCAATATATTTTGTGGCTGAATTAAATGCTTTATTTTCTGCAAAATGATCATCAACTTTATCTTCTAAAACTCGAATGTTTTCTTTAGGAAAAAAATCTATATTATTCCCAAAATTGCACTGCAAGCTATCCGACATATCTTTAAAGAGTACTTTTTTGACACCAGAACCAGATATATTACAAAAACTACTACAATGTTTTTTTAAACACTGAGTAGATGATGTTAATGTCTTTGAACGAAAAGTTCTCTTTAAAGGAAATATGCCGCTTTTGGAACCAGAATTAGGTATACCAGATATCTCTTTAGTTTTCGTCAAAATATTTTTTGGTGTTTTAACTTTTATAGATGTTTGTTGATCATCTTGACTTTTCTTAGTTACAGAAGACATCCGTTTTTCACTTGAATAAGGGACATTGACAATATCCTTAAATAAATTAACAATATTTCAAAACTTGAAATTAAAAACTTTATTTATAGAAAGCAATGGAGACTGTTTTATCGATCTAGTAGAAATATGCGTTTTTGACTTAGGTGTCTTTGTAAGTTAGAGAAATTCTTTCTAAATAACACGTCAAACTTACATATATTACCACTTGGTCATCTTGCTTTTCATCCACTGGATATTCCCATCGAAATCTATGACCTGCAAGACTAATAATATCACCCGTATTCAGCCGAAATCTTTTATTTTCAGAATCGCTTAGTTCTTTATCATTAACAAAAGTGCCATTGACACTCAGGTTCTCCAGAAATGCCTAATTTCAATACTGAGAAAACTTCTTTATAATCATTTAATCTACATTTCCACTATCATCAATTTCAAGACGAGCATGTTGACGTGAAATAAGTTCATCATACAACCTTACATCGCAAGACAGATGCCTTCAAAAAATTATTATTTTAATCATATTCTCTTAAATTAATATTTCCTTTACCTTCCGAAAGTATTTAATCTTTTCGTAATTGGAAATTGAGTATATTCCTCTCCAGTATCCTTCCTAAGAACAAAAAGAGTGCCAAGACGAGAAACCATCTAGGTCACCCTTTAAAGACTTTAGTAAATTTTATATTTTTTAAAATTTTTTACAATTTATTTTTATCATTAATGATTCGAGAAAAATAAAAACAATTATCACATGATTTTAACGGTAATTATAAAACTTGGAAATTTAAATTTTAAATATAAGCAAAATAAGTTAAGAACACAAACAAATTATATATATATACATCTAGTTCAGTATATTGACCTAACTGGATCTTTTTATTATTATGAGCTTTTTAGATGGTTAAAAATATTTTAAAGATTTAGTCTACAATTTTTTTTTCATCTATATCTAAGAATATTCGAGTTTTCAATGTATTTGGTAAATACTATAATAATTTTCAGCTAAAACTTCTTAATAACAACTATACCTCTTGTTCTACTTTTCCATCTTTATAGAGAGGATTATATTTATAACCTACACCATAACCAAGCTCTTTCATTAGTGCTGTAGGGCAATTCCGGATATGTCTATTTAATATTAGACACGGGTAACATTAAAGTACATTACAATGGAATTTCTGCGCTAAATGCTCCTTCTTCTGTTTTAAGAATATGCTTAACATGATTTAAAGCTGAATAGACTCTTGTTGATTTCTTTGCTTCAGCCAAATAAACTGTAGCATGCGCTATATAGAAATTACAATAATATAATAATAATAATAATAATAATAAACCTAAAAAAATTTCTGCTTCGGGCATTCCTACAAATTGAATAGCTTGGTAAGTTGATGTTGCTAAAAGAAGTGCATTGTTGTCAGACTATTTTATTCAGACTATACAGTTTATTGTTTTGTAAAATTTACCGTCCCAATATCTTCAGATGCAATACGCAACTAAAAAAAGTAAAAAAAAAACAAAAACAAGTACAAAAAGCACCATTCTTCGAGCAATATAAAGAGGGTCTTCGCCTCCAAGAAGCATTCTTCCAAGATAATATAATGCTGCATTAGCGTCAGAACCACGAACACTCTTGTGAAATGCTGTTAATATTTAGTATTATTAGAAAAAATGTTTTAAAGTACCTGATATTGTATCATAATGAGAATCACCAACACGATCATAAACAAAAGAAGTTCTTTGAAAAATATTTTTTATACTTTCTTTTGTAATCATATTCTGATTATTAGTTTCAAAATTTAATATCATTTCTAATATATTTAATGCAATCCGAGCTTAAAGAATTAATATAACAATAAAAAAAGTATGAATTACCATCACCGTCAGATATATTAGCTAAATATTCTAAAATATCATCTTGAATATTAATCGGATTTTCGTAAGATTGTTTAATTATTAATATAGCATTTTTCAAAATTTTATAAATATGATTTGAAGAAAGTTTTTGTAGAACAAATACTCTACAACGAGAAAGTAACGCATTATTTATTTTAAAGCTAGGATTCCTAATAAAATATTTAAAATTACAAACTTATTCCAAAAGTAACTCACTCAGTAGTTGCACCAATTCTTAATAGATAAATACTTATACAAAAACATTTAAATACTTACAATATAATTATTCCTTTTTCTATATATGGCAAAAAAATATTTTGTTGCGTCTATATTACTAGTTATTAATAATTATTTTAATAATTATATAACCTTATTAAATTGGTGAATTTCATCTACAAATATAATTGTTTTTCGTCCAGTTAAAGATAATAATTTTTTTGCATCATCAAATGCTTTTTTAATATCACATATGTTACTAGATGTTGCAGAAAACTCTTTAAATTGTTTATTTGTAATTCTTGAAATTATCTAGAGTTAAATTGATATATATATATATATATATATTATATAAATACTCTTGCTAATGTAGTTTTTCCTACTCCAGATTCTAAAAAAATTATTATTTTTTTTTTTGTAAACATAGTCAACATACTTCCCCATAATATAAAAGATGGACATTTATCATTCTCAATTAGTTTTCGGAGTAATCCATGCTTTCCAATTAGATCTTCCTGACCCACAAAATCATCAAATGTTTGAGGTCGAACCTTTTCTGAAAGAGGTAGATATAATTTGAGATTATTATTATTATTATTATTATTATCACTTGAAAAATTTTCCTTAAAATTAGACTTATTTTGTTCATTTTCTATTTTTTCTTTAGATAAAGACGAAGACATAATATTTTCAACAGATTCAGAGTGTTTTTTATAAAAGAGTTTAGAATTCATAGAATTCTTATCATATAATTTTTGTTGAATTAAACTTAAAGGAATAGACTAATTTAAAATGTTAACATTTATTTTAAATATAAAAACCCAGCCTACAGATTTTTCTTTGTAATCTTTGCATTTTCTATCCAAATGAGTATTTATTAAATTAATATCAACATTTTTCCCACATATAGGGCATAAAACATATATATCTTCGCTTTTGTTATTCATCAAAATAAGTGCTACAAAAATTAAATGATAATATACTTATTCACTTAATATTAGTATTTCAAATTAATTTACAAAAAAATAATAATTTTAAAAAATATTAGAGTTTAAAAATGAATTGTATTAATAATAAATAAATATTCAATATCTTAATAAATTTAAATTTTTATATAAAATCAATAAATTTAACTTAAAAAATAATATTAAATTTATTAATGCGTAATACCATAATTTCATATAAAAAGTATTAAAATATTTAAATATAATGTATAAATCTTTAATAACAATGAAATATATTTATAAAATGTATAATTAAAAATAATATTTTAAATTAAATATACAATTTAAATGTAATGAAAAAACAGAAGTACTATACTTAAACAACATTCCTTTTATTTGAAGATAAATATTCAAATATTATACTGTTTTTTAATATTAAAATATTTATTTTTTGATTAAATATTAAAAAATCTCGAAATATGAATAAAGTGATCATAACCATTTTAAGATATAATTAATAAAAAGTCTCATTTATTTATTTAAACTAATAGTTGTTTCAATAATTTTTTTAATTTTATTTTAATAAAAATAAAATAATAATACATTCTTAAATACATTTTAAAAAACAAAAAAATTATATATTATCAAGTATTTTAAAATATAATATTTTTTTCAATATTTTGAATTCTAATTATTTTCATAATA